>CM060622.1:26563904-26656404 GCA_030578275.1 Meda fulgida
GACCGTAGGCTGTCTCATTTTTCATTTTAGGTTTCAGAAGGGTGCTCACACATACTTTGTGGTTGATATGTGCCATCTATGCGCACTTTTGCAGAGCCCACACTGATGCAAGCTCTACAGCACACTTCTTTTCAATAGTCAAAGAGGGGTTAAGTTTTTGCACGTCGTGCACAATAACCCTACCGGCACCTGGGTGGCGGTGCCACCGGCTTGGGCCCGCAATCGCTGCACGCAGCTATATTAATTCAATTATTTTACTTCAATTGCACACATGAATTTTCCACTTCCGATTAACTGTTCTTCTCTCATCTTTTGATTAAAGTAATCAAATCACGATAAACACACTGCTAGCAGTATCCCTGCTGGTCTAGGCCCAAGGCAAATTTAATCAGGTGGATATAACAATTAAGAAACAACAATAATACATCAAAAAAAGACAAGCCCTTGTTGAGATGACTGACAATGAAGACTGAGTTAAGAGATAAATCATACCTCATATAATCAACTAATACAGCTATAAATTACATAAATGTCCCTTGGAGAGTTAGCTGGCAACTTGAGGGGGTTGTTATGCTTTAATTGGTTATTAATCGGTTATCAGATCTCTTCAGAGACAAAATCTGAATTTGTATTACTCTTGATATTTGAGCTGTTATACAATGCATTTGACAATAACTTAAACCAGGTCATTGATGAGGGAACTCAACACTGCATCATAACGTTGGCGCTATACGCCCCTTGAGTGACCGGTGTCTGAAGCATGTGAGATGGCAGCCCCATGATGTCACAAGGAGCGCCAGTGACAGTAAAAGGGTGACTGCCTTAGATATCATCAGCCTTTTTGTCTTCAGGATCTGCTTGTCTAGGTATGTGCGTGTGAAGATGTTGTATGCACGGCACTGCGATGAGTCGTGGTGGGAAGCTCTGCTCTCGCTTGATTTTCTTGAGGGATCAGAATTGGGCGTCTGCACTTCGAGTTTTGGACCACAAGTTGTCATGGCAGCACAGTGGTTCTGAATACGGGACAATATAGAACTAGTGGATGAGTTTGAAATGGGAGTTTATCTTTTTCATGCTTTCCCATTTAGCTCCATTGCTTTCATGGCGAGGAAGGCTGCTTTGGCGGCCGCTTCTCTTGAATGAGATCATTGTATAACGTCTAGTTCCGAGGGATTCCTGCCCGCATGCAATTATGCGAGCCTTCATTTCTTCCGTATTTCTACATTGATATGTCAAAATCATGAAATTGTGTGTATTGCTCCCACACAAACAAACGGTTTGTGTGGTGGTGTGCAAGCTATCTCTCAACACGCTGTATTCTCTTTGCCTTGCTAAATGCATTCACTGTGACGGAACATGGCGAAAGAGCTGATCTCTCGCTCGATTCTTTTCTTGAGAGATCAGAATCGACTCGTCTGCATCTGGCAGCTCGTGCTCTGTGTTTGCTTGTGCAACGTGGCAGTTTTGATCAGCTGAGAGCAGCGTAGGTGAATGTTATTTGCTTCTCCCACTGTAAAAGTGTACGGGGTGTCATAACTGGCAAAAGTTAGCAGTTTATGGCAAGGCATGTGTGGCAGCAGGTCTGGCCATGGGGCTCTGCAGAATATGGGATATGTCTAATCTCCACTTAGTAATGCTGCTGGAGTATGACGTTCATATGAAAGGTTGATTAGACATAGCTGAAGGAAGATTTTCATCCACAATTCCGCTTCTCGCGTCCCAATTCATTAGCTATTTTCTAACCAGTGTTGTGAATTCAGAAGTTGTAGCAACATGCTCTTTCCGTGTTTAATTTTCGAGTCATACTTCATAAACTGTCACCCCTCCAGTGTGGACGTAGTGGATCTACAGTATGTAACACGTTTCCAAAAGTCTGTGACGAGTATGAACAGAGAGTATAAAAGTGGCATTGTGATGTGGCAGCCTACTCTCTTGACCGCTTTGCTAGAGCTATGGGAATAGACAATCATTAGCCGATGAGCCAAAGGGTTAGAGCTTGGCCCTCCCCTAGCATTTTTGGTTGTTAAAGTGGAGTTTATAGGCTCCCCAAGTATGGGTTGATGTTAATAATGCCCTTCCTCAAGAGGTCACAGCAATAAACCTTAAGGGACTTTCCAATCTTTGCTTGTGCATAGCTTCACAGCTTAGTGAGGCAGGCACCTGTTCAGCATGGCAAATTGGGTATTAAAATGATCATAGTGTCAACATTATGACGCACCATTGAGATCCCTCGAAAGGGAAGCTCTAAGTCAGGGGTCAGTAAGTTTGGCATCAGGTAAAAAAAAAAAAAAAATGTTTGCCACTAGATGGCGGGCCAGAACATACTCAAAGGATCATTTAAGAAATTAATTGATGAAAAATGAAACTAGAATTGCATGTAACAGATTTTTACAGTGTCTTTTGTAACTGGTAGTAAGCTGTTACTCTTTGGAAAATCTTGTAGTAGGACAGTTATTAACAAAAAGCCACATTTGTGTGGCGTTGTGCGGGTTTTACACTGGATAAATTAATAAAGACATAGTGACACGTAACCTGGCAAGTATCTTCATTCACCAACTTGCAACACAGCACCAACCTTGCTAAAACACATATGTGGGAGATACGGAATGGATAAAAATAACTCAAAAAATAAAAGAGGCATGTTTGAGCCATGCTCTTTACGGACTATGTTTTATTTCCTCTTTCCATATTGTGAATAATAAATGTGTATCATTTTAACTTGGTTGTTACACAATGGGGTCTTATTGTAATAATTATTTGACGTAGCCTACTTTTACACTCAGAATTATTCTTGGGCATCCTCACATACTAAACTGCATTTTTTTTGTGTTGTTTTCGTGCTGGAGGAACGCTATTACGTTGTGTGCAGAGTGATGTTAACATTTAAGCTAGCTGGTGAGAGAAAATAGGACCATCAAAGAGTCTAAAGAGGAAAGTTGACAGCAAAAATAGGGCATAGAAAGAAGAATGGAAAGACAACTATGCGTTCATCCTACCTAGTTTTTTAACGCAAAGCTGGTGTGTCTTAATTGTGAATATAATATTATACGAAAGAATATAATATTAGACATTTCATAATGGCTATTTTAGAGGTGTGTCTAGCGATCTAATACTCTTTTGAATGTCTTTCAGAACTTTTCAAATTAAAAGCTCTCAATTAATCTCATAATAAAACATTGCTGCAAAAACGTTCTCGTACTTTTATTTTAAAGGCAAAATCACAAAAGACAAAGTGATTATGAGTAACTGTTGCTGTCATGACAGATCTATTTCAGAACCAGTCGCTATCAAAATAATCTGGCTGCGGGCACGGGCCAACCACCTGTTGCCGACCACTGATTTTGGGTGAACTGTCACTTTAAACTGTCATTCATTCCAATGGCTGCTACAGTGTAGCACAAACAATGCGAGATAAGGCAAAGATTAATGCTTAGGATTGGGTTTACTCTTGTTCGGTATTAAATATGTGAATTAAATGTAAAAATTCAGAATCAATGCCACAAACTAGAAAAAGTATTTTTAGAGAGTAGTTGTTACGTTCCCCAGCTCCGCTGTGTGTTTCTACATATGTGTTTGAGTGTTTGACTTTCCCTTGCTCTTAATTACAGATGAGCCGCACCTGAGCAGCCGCATACTTGAGCTACAAAAGCTTTCCGGAACCACACCCAAGGGCGCACACAGAGCCTGAGAACGGAGTTGATGCACTGCTGTGCTGTCTGTCGTAGGAGTTTTTGCAGTCCACCCCGGGAATCGAAAGCGTTCCGCCTTTGTAACTCTGTCTGTATTTCGAGAACCTACCCGGTATTTGTTAACCGACCTACTAAATAAACCTATCCCTATTTTTGACACGAGCTGGTCTGTGTGCGTCTCTCCTTTATGTTAAGGGTGGTGTCCGTCCGCCCGTAACATATTGGAGGCTCGTCCGAGATTAATAGTTTGATTAGTCGGACTTTAGTGTTTAGTGTGAATTGCGGAACTTGCGAGGGCTACAACATTTTGGTGAGTGTTCTGGTGTGCAATTATGATTGTCTGTTCATTTGTTTAGTTGACTGTTTATTTTATTTTTGGTGGATATTTCAGGAGGGGGCTCGGTGGGAAGCCTCGAGCTGAGTACGCCACTGAAGATTGCGTAGATATTTAGGATTTATTTTTGTTTTTTCATGTAGTTAGTTAGAGAAGTGGGACAACATTTTTGCTTATCAGAATACTCTTTAGTTTAGTTGTATAGCTTGTGTTATATATTGGCATATCACCTATTTGAGTGAGCGCTGGTGTAGCCTATTCAGATTATACTAGCGTATTGGGTAAATTTAGGGGGTGGACGTTAAAATTCGTGGTCGTTTGTAGCCTATATTGTGCTTTTCGTTAGACCACTTTAGACATTAGCTACATTGTAGTTTAGTCGCAGTTTAATCTGCTTTGGTGAGTTTTTATATTTTATTTGTTATTACGTGATTTTGATTCGATTTAAGCGTCTTTTCGCATTTAGAATGGCAACAGAGGAAGCATTTGTTAAAGAACCCTCTACTGAATTATTTTTAAAATTTTCGAAAGAGCAGTTGTTAAATTTGGCTGCAACTTATGAGGTAGAGCTCACTTCTGCTGAGAAACGCAGCAAAGAGACAATCAGAACCGCTTTACAAACTACTTTGCAGGGTAAGGGCATTTTTCCTATAGAGAAACAATCTACCGTGTCGATGGAAGCAATACAGCTGCAGATTCGTTTGAGGGAGTTAGATATTAAAGAGAAAGAAATTGAGTATGACCGTGAGCGCATGCAAGCACAAGTCCGTGAGCATGAACTTGAAAATCGACTGGCATTGAGGAAGTTAGAAATTGAGGCCCAGAGGGAAGGTGTCCCTCCTTCTGACCCTAATTTATTTGATATCACTCGCCACATCCGTCTCGTACCACCTTTTGTGGAAAGAGATGTGGAAAAATATTTTCCACACTTTGAGCGTGTCGCGACCAATTTAAATTGGCCGAGAACTGCGTGGGCATTCCTCCTACAATGCGTTTTAGTAGGAAAGGCGCAGGAGACTTACTCATCGTTAACAGTAGAACAGAGCGGTGACTATGATGTGGTGAAAGCGTCAGTTCTGATATGCTATCAGCTGATCCCTGAAGCATACCGACAGAGGTTTAAGAATTTAAAAAAAACTGAGCGTCAAACTTTTGTTGAATTTGGTCGAGATAAGGCAGCCCTTTTTGATCATTGGTGCTCATCACAACAGGTTGATAGCCAGGAGAAGTTGCGTGAATTAATTCTTTTGGAAGAATTTAAGAACTGTCTGCCAACCGCAGTCGCCACCTATCTAGCTGAGCAGAAGGTGGAGTCGATATCTGAAGCCGCTATCCTTGCTGATGAATACGTTTTGACGCATAACGTTGGCAGAGAACGTTGTAGCTTAAAAGTTAATCCCTCTGTGACCTCTGGTACAGACATAAAAAAGTGCAATAAAACAAGAGGAAGGACACTGTTTTTATTGTAAAAAACCTGGTCATATCATCGCAGACTGTTTAGTATTAAAGAAAAAACAATACACAAAGCCAATGGGTCTCTTTAACTCTTCTCCGAAGGTTTCACCTGTCCTCCATACTGAGTTAAAATCAGAGAAAACCCAGTCCATGTACGAGCCCTTTCTGACGAATGGGACCGTATCTGTGTCTGGCGAGGGAGCTGTCGCTGTGCGCATCTTGCGGGATACGGGCGCTGCGCAGTCTTTCCTCCTCCGTGGTTTGTTGCCGTTATCTGAGAAGACCACAACAGGTAGTAGTGTCCTGGTTCGAGGAATCGAGATGGGTTTTCTCGATGTTCCCTTGCATTACGTGCATCTTGATTCAGATTTGGTGTGTGGTGACGTGGTTGTTGGCGTTCAAGACTTTTTGACAGTCCCCGGTGTCACGTTTCTCCTTGGCAACGATCTAGCCGGTGGAAATGTGTGGTGCCGTGGTGATGTTCCCCCCGAGGTTGTGTCTGTGCCTCTCAGTTAAGAGTGTCCCGATAAGTGCGCACAAAAATTCCCAGAGGTTTTTCCCGCCAGTGTTGTCACTAGGTCGCAGACATGAGGGATGCGGTACCTCCTCTTGACGTCGACCTAAGTGACAGTTTCGTTGCTCACCCTGCGGAGTGTGAGAGGCTCCTGGAACCCACTTCCGCTCTGTATCGCAGTAGTCCTGTACATGTGAGGAACAGGGGAGAAACAATAGAACCAGATGTATCGTTGTCTTTAGAGAAACTTATTAGAGCTCAACAAAAAGACTTCATGTTATAATGCAATTCAATCTGTTTCAGACCGTGCCAGCGAGAGTTCAGTTTTTTTTTTGTCCGAGACAGCTTACTTATGTGGAGGTGGACGCCTCACAGAGGTAATGAATGGAATGACGTTGAGCAAATCGTTATGCCTACTGAAAATAGACATACAATTCTGAGTATTGCACATGATGTTGTTTCTGGTCATTTAGGTGTGACTAAAACATTCAACCGCGTTCTTCGTCACTTTTTCTGGCCGGGGCTGAAGCGTGATGTGCAGCAGTATTGTAAGACGTGCCATGTCTGCCAGGTTACGGGTAAACCAAATCAGATAATTCCACCTGCACCGTTTTACCCAATACCTGCCGTGGGTGAGCCTTTTGAGAGAATAGTCATTGACTGTGTTGGTCCTCTTCCACGGTCGAAAAGTGGATATCAGAACCTGTTAACAATCATGTGTACTGCTACTCGCTTCCCAGAGGCGGTGCCTCTGAGGAAAATCACTGCTAGAATTGTGCCCAGGGCTCTAATAAAATTCTTTGCTTTTGTGGGTCTACCGAAAATCATATAAACGGACCAAGGAACAAATTTTACTTCGCGTGTCTTCTCCCAAGTCCTAAAGTCGCTCCAAATTAAGCACAGCATTTCTAGCGCGTACCATCCGGAGAGTCAGGGGGCTCTCGAGCGCTACCATCAAACACTTAAATCGATGCTGCGCACAATGTTTGGAGATGGGTGCGAACTGGGAAGATGCGATACCTTGGATGCTTATCGCCTCTAGGGAGGTCGTGCAAGAGTCACTTGGTTTCAGCCCTGCAGAACTAGTTGTTCGCACGCCTTTAAGCGTCATTAAAGATCAGTGGATGAGCAAGCCTACCTCTCGTAGCGCAGTACAATTTATCAGTGACGTTCGCTCCCGTCTATACAGAGCGCGTGAACTCGCTCGAGAGAATTTAAAAAAAAAACAATCTAGCATGAAAACGTGGTATGATCGCAAAGCCAGAGCCCGTTAGTTTAAACCTGGAGACCAGGTGTTGGTTCTCTTACCCGTGCCCGGTTCTGTGTTTCAGGCACGATTCAATGGACCATATATTGTCGAAAAAAAAAAAAATCGGATCTGAACTATGTAATTGTAACCCCAGACAGGCAAAGACAGTCTCGCGTCTGTCATGTAAATATGCTTAAACCATATTTTACACGTCAAGAGGTTAAAACTAGCTTGTGTGACTTTAACGTACCCGGTCCTGTCGAGGTCTCCGTATTGCCGACTTCACTGGTAGACGATGATGACGAGGTGACTCCTCCATCGCGATGCGTGATTGAAGGTCAACTTAAAAACTCCGCTATGCTGTCCGTTATTGTAAATCATTTGCCACATTTAACACCCTCTCAAGCAGCTGATGTGTCGTGTGTGATAGATGATTTTCCTGAACTATTTGGAGATGTTCCGACTGTGACCACCGTTCTAGAACATAACATAGACGTGGGTGATAAGGGCCCGCTTAAACAGCACCCATCTAGAGTAAACCCAGATAAGCGAGCTATCCTGAAACGGGAAGTTGAGTACATGATAAAGAATAATATTGCCGAACCTAGCTCTAGTCGCTGGAGTTCCCCGTGCCTTTTAGTTGGAAAACCTGATGGGACTTACAGGTTTTGCACGGACTACAAGCGTGTTAATGCCATCACTGTGCCAGACTGCTATCCATTACCGCGGATGGATGACTGTGTGGACCGTGTTGGCTCGGCTACATTTGTCACTAAAATCGACCTCCTAAAAGGTTACTGGCAGGTGCCCCTTACACCAAGGGCAAAACAGATATCAGCTTTTGTGACCCCCGATGCGTTTATGGACTATAAAGTTATGGCTTTGGAATGCGGAATGCACCTGCCACATTCCAGCGTTTAGTGAATATTGTTTTAGCTGGAATGGCAAATTGCGAGGCGTATTTGGACGACATAGTCCTATATAGTACACACTGGTCCGGACACATGACGCAACCTCGAGAGCTTTTCCGTAGACTGTCCAATGCGAAGCTCACAATTAATCTAGCAAAATGTGAATTCGGAAAAGCCACTGTCACTTACTTGGGGCGTATAGTTGGTTGGGGACATGTTTTGCCAGTAATGGCTAAAGTTGCCGCTATTCAGGAGTTCCCTGCGCCCTGCGACCGGCGTGCGTTACGCAGATTTTTAGGAATGGTAGGCTACTATCGCAGTTTTTGTAAGAACTTTTCGACTGTGGTTTGTCCACTCACTAACCTATTGATATTGAGCCCCAAAACTAAGTTTGAATGGACAGAGTCCTGTAACCGAGCATTCGAAAACATCAAGTCTCTCTTACTGACTACTCCTGTCCTCGCTGCGCCAGATTTTAGTAGACCGTTTCAGCTTGCTGTGGACGCTAGCAACGTAGGCGCCGGTGCCGTACTGTTGCAGTCAGGTGCAGACAATGTAAACCATCCCATGAGTTTCTTCTCTAGGAAATTTAATTCTGCCCAGCGAAGGTACTCCACTATCGAGCAGGAGACCTTGGCCCTAGTATTGGCTATTCAACATTTCGAAGTGTACTTGAGATCTACCGTACATCCAGTTAAGGTCTATACTGACCATGATCCGCTCAAGTTCCTCAGTCGCATGTACAATTCTAATCGTAGGTTAATGCGCTGGAGTCTGTTGCTTCAACCGTTTAACCTCCAAATTGTACATATCCGAGGAGTAGACAATATTGTCGCAGATGCGTTGTTTAGGGTGAATACCTAATAGTGATAATTTATATATATATATATATATATATATATATATATATATATATATATATATACTCGTGTGTATATATATATATATATATATATATATATATATATATATATATATTCGTTATTTACTCAGAGATTTACTTTAATTTATTGAGCTTGCTAATTTAAAAAAAAAGGAAAACATATAAATGTTTTTTTTCTCTCCTTTTTTTTGTTACACATAGTTGTGTATTGCCTATGAGTTGACCTTGTAATGTTTTTTCTTTTCTTCATAGGCCTTTACAGATACCTGTAAGCTGAACATAGAAGGCTCGAGAAAAAATAAATAATTTCCCATGTTTAGTATGGCGACAAGTCACCATTTCGGGGTGGGGGTGTTACGTTCCCCAGCTCCGCTGTGTGTTTCTACATATGTGTTTGACTTTCCCTTGCTCTTAATTACAGATGAGCCGCACCTGAGCAGCTGTGTACTTGAGCTACAAAAGCTTTCCGGAACCACACCTAAGGGCGCACACTGAGCCTGAGAACGGAGTCGATGCACTGCCGTGCTGTCTGTCGTAGGAGTTTTTGCAGTCCGCCCCGGGAATCTTTGACACGAGCTGGTCTGTGTGCGTCTCTCCTTTACGTTAAGGGTGGTGTCCGTCCGCCCGTAACAGTAGTATACCACTGCAATCCAACCACATTCAGTCAAATCTGACAACACATCACTTAGATAATTCTAAGTAATAAAAGTTAAGAAATTAAAGTACATGATAATATGCAAAACATGTTAAAATGAAATGTGATTAGACTCTCAATGATGCATTTTAGCACGAGTCATATATAGACTATAAAGTTGTGTGTCTATGAGCAGAGGTATAAATGTGCAAAAAAATGTCTTATGGACCAAGCAGGATTGTCCGACAAATTGCTATAAGTTTGAAGAAATGAAAAAAAAAAACATACAGGCCTTTGTGTGAAATGTACTTACATATTCACTTTTAAGGCTGTCAGTGAGCTCTGGTGGCTGTCTCTCACTTGCCTTTGATTATCTTTAGGAGTCTTTCGACTGCCGACAACATTCCACATTCCACCTACCATTTGGGCGCAGAAGCTGGAAGCAGCAGGAAGCTGCAAGGAGTCAAGACATACAGTTTCAGATGTGCAAATCTTCCAAAGACCACTATCCAAATGTTGAAAAATAAATGTATCTTCATTTTTTTTTTTTACTTTCAGGACATCATGTGAAGACTCATCATGTTGGAGACTGATGACAGCTGAGGTATGTAAAAGAAAATGTGGCCTGAGGTACAGTTAAGATGATCATTAGTGTGGTTTGCAGTTGTTATGAACACAAAAAGTAGCTATTGATGACGAAATATTCACATCTTTGCATACTCTTGGTAACACTTGTAATATTATGCAATACTCAATACATTCTCTCAGAATACACTACCTTGGGAGAGCAGCTGGTATCACATCTCTTGCAATACCCCAGTGGCAGAAAAAAACAAGCGCTGTTCTGTGTATATAAAGTTTTCGTGGTAAATCAAAAGTGACAAAAACATGAATAAAACAATAATGCTGACATCTCGTCCTGAGTCATCATCACCTAGTCACAGCTGAACAGCTGCTGCCAGTAGGCTACTCACGTCAATGATGCAAATGTACTGAAAATGTACCCAAAATTTATGCAAAAATAGATCCAATGGGGCTTCTAATGAAAATACCAGAGGTGGGACCAAGTCATTGTTTTGCAAGTGTTGTGAGATGCGTCTCTAATGTGTTCAGTTCAGGACAGCTCAGTGTGTGTGTGAACGAGAGTGAGCGAGTGCGCATGTCGAAGGCGCGCGCGCATCTCCCTTTGTTATTCCCCGCGGAGCAGCGGATGAGTGTGTGTGAGAGTGATACGGTGATCCGTGCAGGTAGCTAGCTATGTGCAGTATATTTCAATGCAGTCAGTCAAATAAAGCACCTAAACTCTTCTGCAAGACGGCCTCTTTGTCCTTTTATATGCTACCATCACACCAAACAGCGTGAAGTTTAGGGAGTTAACCCCGGAAGGGGAAACACCGGCCCTGAAGAAGACGAGTCTCCCCTGTGTCTCCCAACCACGGTTAGGAGACAGAAGCAGAAAAGGTTAACACTGGCAACCATGAAGGGACCTTTCATTGTTAAAACACTGGTGAGCATCAAAAATTGAAGGACAATATAAAGTAAATTTGAGTGACTGTGGTACAAATGTAATAGCGGCGGAGCTAAGCTAATAACGTTACAACATGGCGGCTGCTCGCTTTCCCTCCGATGTGTACGGACAAGAAACCAACTACTCAAACCCGTTCATGTCGCTAACCAAGGTTGAGGACAACAGTCAAGGTAACGCTTCGGTGAAAGCTTACGAACGCAAGGCTAAGAGAGAATGTGACCATTATAACCCATTCCTGTGCGATGAAGGCTGTACTAATGCACTTGCTAATGGAGAAGATCTGCTCGCGCCGTTCGACAGCCTCGATCGTTTTTCGTCCACAAATCCTTTCTGCAGAAGCAACAGACAGAGCCATTGCTCCGAGGGGAGACCTGACAGTCACATTTTCACATATCCGGCGCCAGACATGCCATTTAAGGGGCACTATGAAGTCACAAATCCCTTTGCCAATGCACACATGGGAAATTTTGTACATAGCACACCAGCTATACCCAAACCTGAAGCCAGTACGTTTCCCATGCCCTATTCTTCTATTAATCCAGATATGATTCCTGACATTTTCCATTGCGCCAGCCCGGTCTCTCATCTCCAACACGTAAGAGCCGCTCTACGTCCCGTCAGCCTCTTCTGTCGGACAGTGATGAGGACTGTAACCCCAAAGAGAGAGTCCCCACTCTACGTCCTGGCCAGTACGACGGCAGCACACCACGGAGAGAGTTTCTACGCAGGTTTGAGAGTTGCGCAGAGGCAAATAACTGGTCAGTCAAAACAATGGCCATTCAGCTGAAATTCTGCCTCACCGGAGCTGCAGGCGCCATGGTCCACAGAAACCCTCGTTCAACCAAATGGGACTACGGTCGCCTGCTGGGGGAACTCGAAACTGCTTATGGACCTTCTTCAGATCATGCAGCAGCTGTAGCCATAGAGCTGAAGCAAAGAGTGCGTAAACCAGGTGAGGCACTTCATGTGTTCAGGGATGACATTTATGGAAAAGTTTCTGTAGCTTATAGTGACTGGTCAGAGACTGAGCAATACGCTATAGCGGTTGAAGTTTTCACAAACGGCCTGGGTGATGCAGAGCTAGTACAGAGACTGTTAGAAAACCGTCCAGCAACTCTAGCTAAGGCTTATGAGATAGCCCACCGTCATGACACTACCAAGAGAGCTGCTTCCTATGTCACTAGCATCATGCAGCCAGGGGCCCACAACCTCACTGAACGCAGGCCCCGGGCCACTGTTGTCAGAGAAAAAGACAAAAATGAGACCGTGATTACCACTACCTCTGCAGTTAATCCATCACCCAATCACTTTGTCCCACGCACATCTGCAAAAACGTAAAAGCCGCAGCAGAACTTTAAAAGGGGTGACATTCGCTGCTATAACTGTAATGGTTGGGGTCACAAACAGAGTCAGTGCTCGTCTCCTCAAAGGAATACAGAGACTTCCCGTTCAAACGCTGCCAAAGAAAGCCAGCTGAACACTGTGTTCCACCTTAAAAGTCAGAATCGTGAAATGAATATCCGCATGCGCATATCTGGGCTGGAGGTATGTGCAGTCCTGGTCAGTGGAGCGCAAAGGAGTGTGATGCCCCTTCACCACTACAACGCCATTCACCAAGATGTGAGACCACATCTTCAGTCATCCATTATGGAGACCTTGCTCAGGGTGGGACCAGGAAACGTGCCGGTGCTTGGTGAGCCCAAGGTACCGGTCAGTATTAACAACTGTCAAGTTGAAGTGGACTTCCTTGTAGTGGACATAGAGGGCAGGGAGGTGCTGCTTGGACATCCTTTCCTCACCCAAGCTGAGGCCCGTCTTGATTTCGGTTAGCACCGCATAATTCTGTTTGGGGAAGAAGTGCCCTACTTTCACCCAGAAACTGTTCCAAAGTCACACGCAGTAAGAGTAGCTAGAACTGTTGTGGTTGAAGCGGGACAAGAGTACCTAGCCAGGGGCAATGTGCACTTTTGCAGAGAAGCTCAGGGAGACATGATGCTTAGCCCCAAAAAGGGCTTCGTTGAAAAGCACAAAGTACTTATTGCCAGAGCCCTAGTCAACGCACAGCCCACTAACATCGTTCCGTTACGTCTCTTTAACCCTGGCAACAAGGCTGTGACTATCAAAGAAGGTGCCATTGCAGGTCTCCTCCAGCCAGCTGAAGCTCTGTCCTCGTCCAGTGTCCCCACAGCGGCAGGCTTTCCAGCCAGCCTCCCTGCAGTTCCAGAGCACCTCCAGGAGCTCTATGCCCAGAGTTCCACTGACTTTAATGACAGTGAAAAACTTGAATCGTCTAACCTGTTGTGTGGTTATGAAAGTGTCTTTTCTAAGGGACCTGGTGATCTGGGCCGGACTGGTCTTGTGCAAAACAACATCATAACCTGGCCGGGACCTCCAGTGAAGCAGCCTCCTCGTCGTATGGCTGGGGAAAAGCAGCAAAGCGCAGAACGGCAGATCAGTGAGGGCCTCCAGAGCGGCATCGCTACACGCAGCCACAGCAGTTGGGCCTCGCCGATCGTTATGGTACATAAAAAAGATGGGACTTATCACCTTTGTATAGACTGCAGGGTCCTCAACAACCACACCATCACTGACGCGTACCCGTTACCCCGCATCCAAGACACGCTGGACACTCTCGCCACCACCAAATGGTTCAGTACTTTGCATCTTGCTGTGGGTTAATGCCAAGTTGAGCTAACATCAAGAGCCCGCCGCGCAGCAGCCTTTTGCACCCGTAATGGACTGTTTGAATGGAACGTTATGCCGTTCGGGTTATGTAATGCGCCAGCGACGTTCCAACGTCTTATGGACGGCGTCCTTGCCCTCATGCAGTGGGAGACCTGTCTCGTCTACCTGGACGACATCATCGTGCTGGCCAAGGATGTGCCTGAGATGCTGCAACGACTGAGCCAAGTGTTCCAGAGACTTAAACAGGCAAATCTTAAACTAAAACCAGCCAAATCCTGCCTGTTCCACCGCCAAGTTACCTATCTAGGTCATGTCGTGTCTGAGCACGGCGTGGCCATTGACTCCAATAAGGTCAGCAAAGTCCAAGCCTGGCCCACTCCCACATCAGTCTAAGAGGTCAGACGTTTCATTGGCCTCGCTTCCTACTATCGCCGGTTTGTGAAAGACTTTGCCTCCATTGCCGAACCATTACATAACCTGACTAAGAAGAACGCACACTTCCAGTGGCACGCTGAACACCAAACCGCCTTCGACACACTCAAGCACCGCCTTACCACAGCCCCTGTCTTAGGATATCCACTGGACCATGGCGAAATGATTCTGGACACCGTTGCCAGCGACACTGGTATCGGTGCGGTCCTGTCACAAATGCAGGGTGGCACAGAACGTGTGTTGGCGTACAGCAGCCGCAAACTAGCCAAAGCTGAACAGAACTATTGCGCTACAAGACGGGAGTTGCTGGCCATTGTCGATTTCACATCGCATTTTTGGCAGTATCTACTTGGGAGGCCTTTCAAAGTACGGACTGATCACAGCAGCCTGCACTGGCTCACGCGAATGAAAGAGCCGGAAGGTCAGTTAGCCCGGTGGCTTCAGAAGCTAGCGGAGTACGAGTTCGAAATTATCCATCGCCCAGGGCGTTTGCACACCAATGCTGACAGTCTCTCCAGCAGGCCCTGCCACCAGTCCTGTCCTTGTAATCTGCAGGACCCTTCCTTGCAGCCGAGAACAATAAGTCACCAAGCCGTTCAGTGTGATTTGGACTCTGACACCAGCTCCCTATTGCTGAGCCCGGTGGGGGTAAGCACTATTAGTGTTACAAACATAGACAAACAGACTATTTATGTGACAAACGCAAATGAGACCAAACTGTTTCTTGGCTGGACTATGGAGGAGTTGTGTCAGGCTCAGGCTGCTGATACAGACATTGCACCAATCAGAGCTTGGTTAGAGGTCAGCAGTGAGCGGCCCCCGTGGGTCACAGTCTCCCCATGCAGCCCAGCCACTAAAACGTACTGGAGTCAATGGAGAAGACTGTACTTCAGAGATGGAGTACTGGTCCGCCGCTTTTACTGTTTAGATGATACACTATTCTATCCTCAAATTGTTCTCCCACGCAAGATGCAACCTGATGTTATGCGCCAAATGCATGAAGGGCCAGTAGGTGGACATTTTGGTATTGAAAGGACTGTGGCCAGGCTTCAAACCAGATACTATTGGTACCACATGAGAGAGGATGTGGCCCTCTGGTGCCGGACGTGTACCAACTGTGCATGCAGAGCCAGACCTCACAAGACTCCACAAGCGCCCATGGGAACTGTCAGAGTTGGAGCCCCCAAGGAGCGCATTGCACTGGACATTATGGGGCCACTCAAAAAGACAATACGACAAAAATGCTTGCCACAAACAGTACAAAGTCGGTGATGCGGTGTGGTATCTCTTTAAAGGAAAATACCATGTCAGAAACAAAGTCAAAAAGTTCCTCCCCTCCTACGAAGGACCTTACTTTGTTATGGGACATTTAGACGACCTAGTCTATCGGATCCAAAAGGGCCTCTGAGCTAAGGTCAAAGTTGTCCATCATGATCAACTCAAATGCTACCGCAGCCGTGAGCCCCTAGACAACACCTGGGTCCTAGACCAATCCCAGAGCTGAACGCCTTCTGAGATACCGCCACCAGCTGTGGACGGGCACCCAGCAGACTGTGAGGATCTCGGCCTGCACAGCCTCTACTCTACCGCTTCAAGTGATGGCTCCAGCGACTCCGGGCTTCTACTCCGCCTGCTACTACTTCTCACATTGTTGGGCCTCTTCTATCCACTCCTTCCCATGATACCTGACCATGGTGGGGGTGCGTTAGGAGAGCCACACCATCTGTCTCCGCTAGAGCCTCGACCCCAACGTCAGCGCCGAGGACCGGCCCGGTATGGAGACTGGGTCACTGAGTGAGTCACCTATGACAGTTCATATTTGCACTAGAGACTTTACAGTTTACATTTTTGGGCTCTAGTTTAGTTTGTTCTATACTTTTTCTTCAAAAAGCATTTTTCTGTTCACCGTAAAAAAAAAAAGGGCTGAGTTTTTTTTTTATTTTATTTTTTTAGTGCTCGTACATACTTGCACTTTATTGGATCCAATGTATGTTCTGGTTATTACCAGATTAGTCAGACAGTATTACCTCTGGTCACTGAAGAATAGGAGTTAAAGGGTGATGTACTCTTATGCTTATTAGAGACTATTACATTACTGTTAATTGTTATTTTTCACTCCTGTGTTCACTGTTGAATGAGCTTTAGAACTTTTAACACTGTTTAGACACTTGTTATTCCCCCCTTTGACACTCCTTTGTTATTCCCCGCGGAGCAGCGGATGAGTGTGTGTGAGAGTGATACGGTGATCCGTGCAGGTAGCTAGCTATGTGCAGTATGTTTCAGTGTAGTCAGTCAAATAAAGCACCTAAACTCTTCTGCAAGATGGCCTCTTTGTCCTTTTATATGCTACCATCACACCAAACAGCGTGAAGTTTAGGTAGTTAACCCCGGGAGGAGAACAACCGGCCCTGGAGAAGACGAATCTCCCCTGTGTCTCCCAACCACTGTTAGGAGACAGAAGCAGGAAAGGTTAACACAAGTCACAGTGTCACAGTGTCAAGTCACAGTAAGTAAGTCTTAAGTCTTTGCATTTAAATCTCGAGTCAAGTCCCGAGTCAATCAGGCAAGTCCAAGTCAAGTTGCTAGTCCTCGATTATGCTTCAAGTCTTAAACAAGTCATTAGTGCTTTTTGCACAAATTAGTGTCTCAGTGTTAATTACTATAGTAAATGAAATGTTTACTAATTTATCTCAGGAAGGCTTTTTTTTACATCGCAGATTTAAAAATAAAAGTAACTGTTAATTGGGAAAATAAATTGTGATTTGATACACTAAGTTAAAATATTGAGTCCCTGGTTAAATGATGTTGTTAACGCGACCGTAATTGTAAAACATTCCTATTTCCATGGTGACGTCTCAAACGTCACGTGACACTTTTTGGGGCTACTTGCTACGTCATATTTACAAAACGTAAATTCATCCATTATAGTTACCTAGTTTTGGGGGAAAAAAACATCTCAAAATTATATTTAAAAGGTTTATCATTTCCGCTTACTTAGATATCAGTGTTTTTTTTTTTTGTTTGTTTGTTTTTTATTATTACTATAAATGGTTCGCTAGTACATGTATTTAAATGCCTGAATTTTTTTTTTATTTGGTTGCAAACTGTCTGAACATGTGATCAATGACAACTGGCAAGCGTTTCTGAACGCAATATATCAAGCGCTCTCTGGCTCAGTGCCAACAGTGTGAAAGCAGTGCTATATCAGCCCTGTGATCATGCGTCAATGATATGAGGGGCTCTTTTCCAAAACGCGATAAATCCATTTCAATATATTGTTTTCAGATTTTTTTTAACTAGACCCACACATTTTGTGAATATTCAATTTAGCCTGTTAAAATGTTTTTCCCCCCTCAGTCTGAACATGTTGAACAGTGATTATTAAATCAAACAACAATATTGTTGATAATAAATTCAAATTATTTTTTTTTCAAAACGCTATAAATCCACAAAAGAAAAATCCAAAAATTGATGATTTTGGCCACTTAATTAAGTTTTGTTTTGTAGAAAGACTTTCTTTAAAGTGAATTTCGTTTTTTATAAATTATCTTAATTTTAATATTTTTTTCATCAACCAATTGCCTGGATTTAATAAATAAGAAGAAAATAGACAATATAATCATGACATGGAGGAGCCGGCGTGGTCACTTGCAGTGCACGTGAACTGGAGCTCATCTCATCATAAATTAACCGAAACTCAGCGTATGCCTCACAGAGTCATGAGAAATATATCTATATAGAAAGCTTGAAATGTCTTTAAACGAAACAATTAAAAACGAAAATAAATAGCATACTCTCTGATTGTGTAATCCATTACATGCATTTCTCTCTAGGCGCCTTCACTACAGAGATGCTGATCGTCAATTTCATCTTTGCAGACACTGACACACAGAAAACAGTTAATTAATTAATAAAAATAAAATAAAATTTAGATTTTCGAACGATATTCGACTTTTGCTCCTTGATTGTCGAATGCCATTTTTGGCAGAAATTATAAACAGAAACCTTTGGCAGCAGCATCTACCCCAGGTGTAGGTCTCACTGGCTCATCAAGGCCCTTGTGATCACCGTTTAAAGCACTCATTTTGAGGAATGAATGAACATAAACAAACCTCTGTTCAGCGCACCGATATTGGATTGCGTAGAACGCTCACTGAATTCTGATTGGTCGAGAGAGGATTTATTATTTATTATTATTATTTATTATTCCAAATCACAGGGCTCAAGTCCGAGTCAATATTGATTATGTCAAGTCGAGTCGCAAGTCGTCAAATTTGGGACTCGAGTAAGTCACAACTCTGGAAAATACTAAATAATATCCAGTAGCCTATAATATGAGTTTAAGAATGCACTATAACTAAATCCATACACAATCAATTAGGCTATGTTAAGTAAGATTATTATTTACCTTAAACCGGGCTCAAGCTACATTATTATCTGGTAATGAGGCATTTTGATACGTTTTATCCGGGGCACCCAATTTTATCAAACAAATTTGATATTCAGGATTTTAAATCGGGGTGATAACGTGCAGGTCTTTCACAATAGCCAATGAGAGAAGTGAATGAGAGCACTTTAGCAATTGCGACAGCGAAAGAACCTGCTTTACTGGTCCGTTGAAACAAGAGAAGACGGAAAGTGTTGCAATAACATGACTGCTTGTATAACGTGACGTAGGCTATAGGTTAACGAAAAAGATTACACAACCGTACGGACAAAGAGAAGAGTTGGGGATAAGTCGCCCTGGTTTTGAACATACTGGGTGAATGCAGAAAGCTGCTAGCAAATGTAAACATTACCTGTTGAGACCGATCTGCTACGTAGCCTACATGTATGCTTACATTATGTGCTTGCTTACGGTGAGATCACGTGATCCTTCTTGCAAGATAATTGTAGTGAGTGATGCGGCACAATTTTCAACTCTTGTAGTGTGTGCATGTTTGAGATTCACCATATGTTTGTGATGCACCCAGATTTCACAATCGGTTAATATTTAAAAACTCATGTATGTTACTCTCTGAGCCTGGCTTTTGAAGCTAAGGGAAGAGTGACTGTGTAGAGTTGGACACTTTTTGCGTTTTCCATTACCACACCAAAAGTGATTTTTTCCATATGACATTTCCTTTATTTGTGTACTAAAATATTAATAATTATCAACATCCATAAGTAGGTCATATTTGCCTAGCTCATAAACAAGTTGTCCTAACTATACCCATGTCGGGTACCGTTAGTACCCGAGTACAGTTGAGACACCCATCCGTAATGCTGTAAAGCTGCCTAACCAATTCATTGCAAATGTAAAATACCTTTTAAAATGAGAATTCAACAGTTTTTATATCCAGTCAGTATTTTATTTGATTATTTGTTTAGTTAAAAGTAGTTCATTTGTAAAAATATTGTAGGCTACAGTAATGGCAAACAATGATACAATATTTAATTTCAGTTCATCATTTTAATAGTAACAGTTGAAAAGATGAGTGACAGTAAAAAAAAACTTTGAACAATTGCAAATAGCAATAATAAAACAGATCAAATGCAAACAATAACTTAATAAATAATTAATGTGACTATTAACTTGTGATCTTACATAACTAAACTGCATGTGCCGCAATAGGATTCTAGTTGTGGGTACATTTGATACATTGTGTTTCAACTCCGTTGACCACCTCGTACATTTCTTTAGATTTTATAATGATCTTGCATGGTACAAAGTGAGCACAGATTAAGGTTTATGAAAATGCAAGTTAACTTTAACAGTCATGTAAGGATGAGAAGCTATTCAATGTGTAAGGGACGGGGTGAAGTGAAAAACGTAACAGAAAAAAAAAACTTTCGCTGATATCTTCGGACTGGAGAAGCGCATATACTTAAAATTTCCCATGATCGAAGAGGGCTCCAATGCGCATGTGCAAAGAAAATATCACAGATCAGACTTGTTGGGCACGCAAGCTATTTAAGGTGTTTCAAATACACCCCTGTACTAGTGAACCTTCAAGTTCAAAATTTTAATAATGACAAAAATGCTAAGATAACTAACCTAAATAATAGCTACCAAAGATGGTACAAACCAAAATCTATCATAGTACTTTTCACATTGAAATATGTTCTTAAATTTTCAAGATTTCAATCAATGTCCACATGACAAAAGAAAATTCAAGGGCTGTGTCCGAA
This sequence comes from Meda fulgida, assembly GCA_030578275.1. NCBI lineage: Eukaryota > Metazoa > Chordata > Actinopteri > Cypriniformes > Leuciscidae > Meda > Meda fulgida. The sequence goes on from CM060622.1 coordinate 26,584,390, forward strand.
ATAAGTAATTACTTCACGACAGATGAGTGTTTGTGTAGTATGAATGTAATCTGGACGTACATTTGCCATGCTGTCATTATCAAATGACCTATGAGTGTCAGTAACGTCGCTTCACTAACATTGTCAAATCCTCTTCTCTAGGGCTGGGGTAAACGATTATTAATTAAACGATTAATCGGGCGATTATTTTATCGATTAGTCGACTAATCTATTGTTATGTATTTGACTTGTAAACGACCACAGCATGAGTTAACGCTAACTAACGTTAAGTCGTGACTTGTGAGCTAGGTAACGTTAGACAGATAACGTTTAAAGGTACTGCAATCTGCTTCCTACCGTTAGTTAAATCTAGCCGCTGTGCACTTTGGTGGTGCTGGGCTAACCAAGGTATCTTAGCTCTGTGCACTTTTTAAAGCAAGCTTATATTCTGTGGCATTTCCTTCCTCATAATGACCGTCATCAATATCATGTAAGTATCATGTATGGGGTGGTGATGGCACAATGGATAAGACACATGCCTTTGGTGTGATAGACCCGGGTTCGAATCCACTGTCAGACACCAATGTGTCCCTGAGCAAGACACTTAACCCCTAGTTGCTCCAGGGGTGTGCGACCTCCGACAAATATAGTAATTGAAAGTCACTTTGGATAAAAGCGTAAGCTAAAAGAATAAACGTAACTGTATCACGTGCTCTCTTCATATACATTCATTCAAATAATACAACTTGCCGTTTTGACTCTTGCGTCTCCGTTTTTGATTGTATTGAAAATGAGATCAGAAATGATTTATTGTTACTGAGTTTGATCATATTGTTGTGATCATCTTGTCTGGATGAGTTTTGTAGGCTGTACAAAATGGATTTAACAGGTAAAATTTAAAACATTAATCTCAATTCAATATGTCTCCATAATTATGTGGTAAAAAAAAATCGGTATAAGTGTACAATAAATATATACATTATTATCTCTTAAATGTCACTCTTAATCGTCTTGTTTGAACGTGTTTGTTCGTCTTTGGCTCAAACTTGCTGCAAACTTTTCTTTGCGGAAGCTTCACGTTTATTTCAAGTGAGTGAGAAAAAATATCTCAACTCAAAAAAACATTTTGTGCCCAATTATTTCCCAGACGTAGTTTTGGTATTGAGGTCAAAGTTAATTTACCTTGGGTTCGCTAACAGTGGGTTACTGTATGACCACACCTCAGATTTGGTCCTCTTAAAAGGCTGAAAAATCTCCCGAGCACGGTCACTGCCTTCTGCCATTCCTTCTCAAATAAATAAAACTCAACTTTTCGTGCTGCGCGCCTGTGTGACACTATTATTATTTATAAATAAATAAAGAAGTGGCAACGCAAAAATATAACGTCAACGTAATTTTGATGTCGACATCATCGACGCGCCACTACAGGCCTGCTCTCCAGTGGCCTCATGGGATAGTAAAGTATCAATCGTATGCACACTTCAGAATCTCCAAATGTAGTTTTAACTTACTTTGACTTACATTAGACAAGACTAGAAAACATTTTCTAGTTTTTATAACAATCATGGTGTGCAAAATATGTAAAATAAAGCTACTGCTAAAATCACTGCATAAACTGCAGGGTAAAAACTAAGCTCCAACAACTTTTAAAATATTGTACCAGCAATGCAGGTTTGAGAGGTGGCGCCTTGCCGAATCTTGCGAGAATCACGACTTGCTTTACGCACGACGTCACATATACTCACCTAAAGGATTATTAGGAACACCATACTAATACTGTGTTTGACCCCCTTTCGCCTTCAGAACTGCCTTAATTCTACGTGGCATTGATTCAACAAGGTGCTAAAAGCATTCTTTAGAAATGTTGGCCCATATTGATAGGATAGCATCTTGCAGTTGATGGTGATTTGTGGGATGCACATCCAGGGCATGAAGCTCCCATTCCACCACATCCCAAAGATGCTCTATTGGGTTGAGATCTGGTGACTGTGGGGGCCATTTTAGTACAGTGAACTCATTGTCATGTTCAAGAAACCAATTTGAAATGATTAGAGCTTTGTGACATGGTGCATTATCCTGCTGGAAGTAGCCATCAGAGGATGGGTACATGGTGGCCATAAAGGGATGGACATGGTCAGAGACAATGCTCAGGTAGGCCGTGGCATTTAAACAATGCCCAATTGGCACTAAGAGGCCTAAAGTGTGCCAAGAAAACATCCCCCAAACCATTACACCACCACCACCAGCCTGCACAGTGGTAACAAGGCATGATGGATCCATGTTCTTATTCTGTTTCAGCCAAATTCTGACTCTACCATCTGAATGTCTCAACAGAAATCGAGACTCCTCAGACCAGGCAACATTTTTCTAGTCTTCAACTGTCCAAATTTGGTGAGCTCTTGCAAATTATAGCCTCCTTTTCCTATTTATAGTGGAGATGAGTGGTAACCCGTGGGGTCTTCTGCTGTTGTAGCCCATCCGCCTCAAGGTTGTGCGTGTTGTGGCTTCACAAATGCTTTGCTGCATACCTTGGTTGTAACGAGTGGTTATTTCAGTCAAAGTTGCTCTTCTATTAGCTTGAATCAGTCGGCCCATTCTCCTCTGACCTCTAGCATCAACAAGGCATTTTCGCCCACAGGACTGCCGCATACTGGATGTTTTTCCCTTTTCACACCATTCTTTGTAAACCCTAGAAATGGTTGTGCGTGAAAATCCCAGTAACTGAGCAGATTGTGAAATACTCAGACCGGCCCGTCTGGCACCAACAACCATCCCACGCTCAAAATTGCTTAAAATCACCTTTCTTTCCCATTCTGACATTCAGTTTGGAGATCAGGAGATTGTCTTGACCAGGACCACACCCCTAAATGCATTGAAGCAACTGCCATGCGATTGGTTGATTAGATAATTGTATTAATGAGAAATTGAACAGGTGTTCCTAATAATCCTTTAGTACATCAACAACATAATAAAGCAGCCTCTATGGAGCATGCATTTCAGATGTGAATCATGGCAGAGTCGGTCAGAATTTCATGAAGAAAACATCCTACTGAACAGGTACCAGTATACAGGGGGGAGGGGATCAGGCTGTGAGTGCAGAGACGGCTCTGCGTGAGTGGTATTTACGATAGTAACGTTAAATACAAGTACTCCACTTTTTGACAAAAATGGAAACTGCATAGTATAACTTTAACTGAGACTTGAGTGTTTGGTTTTTAGAAGTTTAAGAGGCTGTTGTGTCAACCTTAATTTATTGGAATATTGAGGTCTTCAGTTGTCATTGCTCTCCTCACAAATCAGCTGCCTCTTAGGTGTTGAGGACTAGTACATATTTGAGCTTACATTCAGTACGAGTAAAATGCTTAATTACTGTTAAAATCAGATACTCAAACCCCCGGTTTCACAGACAAGGCTTAAGTTAGTTCCAGACTAAAATGCATGTGTGGCAGGGGGGGCGTGGTTCCGCGAAGTCCGTGACGCGGGAGAGGATCGGGAGACAGGTGCGGCGTGAGTGGGTTAAGTGTGAATGACAAACACCTGTGTCTTGTTTCAGTAACTGGCGTGGGGAGACGAATAAAAGCCACGAGGAAAGAGAAGGAAAGGAGATGAGAGACGGACAAGTGTGTGCGAGGAGAGCGAGAGAGAGTGCGAGTGTGAGAGCGAGAGCGAGCCCTTTGATTGTTGTATACGGAAACCGAGCGCGTGTGGCGCATCCTTGGTTCGGTATTGTTTGTTTGTTTTACTTGTTTTTTTGGGACGAATAAAAAACCCCCTTTTTCCTTTAAAGCCGACCCTGTCCTCTTCCTTCCACGTCTACGAGAACTTTGACTGTTACACTGGTGCCGAAACCCGGGAAGGAAGACGGAAGCCGCCGCCAGCATGCAGACACCGCCACCATCGCCACTTGCGGATGTGGTTGCTTCCCTCGCGGCCCTCCACCAAGATCAACATCGGGCCCTGGTCGAGATGAGGACCGATCTGGAAGGCCGGTTCCAGTTCCTCGTCCAAGGCCAACAGGAGGACCGCGAGAGGTTCCGGAGCTGGATGGACCGGGAGGTTCGGCCGGGTCCAACGCCGCCGCCGGTCGAGCACCCCCACCTGCCTCTTAATAAGATGGGCCCCCAGGACGACCCGGAGGCGTTCCTCGACCTCTTCGAGAGGTCAGCGGAGGCAGGTGGGTGGCCAAAGGAGCAATGGCCGGTGCGCCTCATCCCGTTGCTGACCGGGGAGGCGCAGGCGGCGGCCCAACAGCTACCCGTCCAGAACCTCCTGGTTTTTGATGACCTGAAACGAGCCATCCTACAGCGGGTCGGCCGGAGCCCAGAGCAACATCGCCAGCGGTTCCGGTCCCTGGGCCTGGGCGAGAGCGGTCGACCCTTCGTGTTGGCTCAACAGCTCCGGGACTCCTGCCGCAAGTGGCTGTTGGCTGAGGGAAGCGACGTCCACGAGATCATCGACCGGGTGGTGCTGGAGCAGTTCATCGGCCGTCTGCCGAGGAAAACGGCCGAGTGGGTCCAGTGCCACCGACCGGCGTCGCTGGACTTGGCCATTCAGTTGGCGGAGGACCAGCTGGTGGCGTGCTCCAGGGTCGGCGAGAACCTCCCCAACATGTCGCTCTCTTCCTCCTTTGTTTCTCCCTCCCCCTCTTCTACCTCGTCTCCTCTTCCCAGGTCCCGTCCTCCCGGACCGTTCCGCGCCCCTCCCCGGGGGGGGGGGGGATCTTCACTGGATCCGGCAGGAGGCCGGAGACCCCAGCCCAGGGGCTCGGGGTTCACTACCGGGGGGGCGGACCCGGCTTCCTTTCCCTCCCTCTCCTCACGCCAGTCACCTACCCCACTTCCTGCCTCTAGAGCGGGGGGGAGGCCTGGGCCGGCCTGCTGGCGTTGCGGGGACCCGGACCATTTTATAGACAGGTGTCCGTTGATGGAGGTGGGGACAATGATCCGGGTCCCGGATGCCCCGCAGGCTGCCCACGATCAGGCTGGCCGGTACCAGATACCCGTGAGTATAAAGGGGGGTACCTATCAGGCTCTGGTGGACTCAGGATGTAACCAAACCTCGATCCACCAAAGCCTGATTCAACCTGAGACATTGGATTGCATGGTTCGGGTAAGGTGTGTGCACGGGGATGTGGTGAAGTATCCGCTCATGTCGGCTTTGATTAAATTTAGGGGGCAAAAGCATAGGGTGGAGGTGGCAGTTAACCCGCACCTCAGGCATCCGCTGATTTTGGGAACTAATTGGCCAGCCTTTACAGAATTATTGGGGTTATTGTGCGCGGATGTCTCTTGTGGGAATAAAAAGCAGGAGAGCGGGGCGGTCGTGCGGTTGGGTGAGGCTGAACTGGGACCTCCGGGACTAGATCCAGGGGATCTGAACGTAATTGGGAGACAGATTCTCCCAGAGCGTGATGATTTTCCCCTGGAACAGTCTCAGGATGAGTCGTTAAAACATGCGTTTGAACAGGTCCGTACCATCGACGGTCAGCCTCTCCAGCCTGCTCGACCGCTCACTTATCCATATTTTGCAATCTTAAAAGACCGGTTGTATAGGGTGATACAAGACACTCAGACAAAAGAGACTACAACCCAGTTGTTAGTACCGAAAAGCCGTCGGGAAATGCTTTTCCAGGCGGCTCATTCAAATCCCATGGCGGGACACTTAGGACAAATAACGACACTTAACCGTCTCATGGCCCGTTTTTTTTTGGCCGGGCATTCACGAGAACGTGCGCAGGTGGTGCGCGGCTTGTCGTGAATGTCAGCTGGTAAATCCGCCGGCCGCCCCAAAAGCGCCTTTGCGCCCCCTTCCTCTAATCGAGGTCCCCTTCCAGCGAATTGCGATGGACCTCGTCGGGCCATTAGAACGGTCAGCACGGGGACATCGCTTTGCCCTAGTCATAGTGGACTATGCAACGCGATATCCTGAGGCAGTGGCACTCCGCAACATCTCCGCGAAAAGTGTGGCGGATGCCCTGTTTCGTCTAATCTCCCGAGTGGGGATCCCGAAAGAGATCCTCACTGACCAAGGCACGGCGTTTATGTCACGTACGTTACGCGAACTTTACGAGTTATTGGGCATTAAATCGATTCGCACCAGCGTCTTTCACCCACAAACAGACGGCTTGGTGGAACGATTTAATCGCACATTAAAGACAATGATCCGTAAGTTCGTTCACGAAGACGCCAAAAATTGGGATAAATGGTTAGAACCCTTGTTGTTCGCTGTGCGCGAGGTCCCGCAAGCCTCCACGGGGTTTTCCCCCTTCGAGCTCCTTTATGGTCGTCAACCCCGCGGGGTGCTGGACGTGCTGAAGGAGACTTGGGAGGAGGGACCCTCGGAGAGTCGAAATGAAATTCAGTATGTCCTGGACCTGAGAACAAAACTCCACACTTTGGGGCGGCTCTCAATGGAAAATTTGTTACAGGCTCAGGACAAACAGACCCAGTTGTACAATAGGGGAACAAAACTGAGAAAATTTTCACCGGGAGATAAAGTCCTTCTATTGCTTCCCACGTCAAGTTCCAAATTACTCGCTAAGTGGCAAGGACCCTTTGAGGTCACCCAGCGAGTCGGGGATCTCAATTATGAGGTTCTTCGAACGGATAGGAACGGGGCGCGTCAGATTTACCATCTCAATCTCCTGAAAAAGTGGAGCGAGGCGGAGTCAGGGATGCTGGCAACGGTAATCGGAGTGGAAGAGGATCTCGGGCCAGAGGCGAATGTCAAATCACCATCGCTCGCTCTGGCTCCGGGCGGAGATCATCTTTCACCGTGCCAGCTTACTGACGTTGCCAAGTTGCAAGCGGAGTTTACTGACGTGTTCTCGTTCCTACCCGGTCGAACCAATCTCATTCGGCACCACATTGAGACCGAGCCGGGCGTGGTAGTGCGCAGCCGGCCATATCGTTTACCTGAACACAAGAAAAAAGTTGTTCAGTCGGAATTAGAGGCGATGCTTGAAATGGGGGTAATAGAAGAATCCCACAGTAACTGGGCGAGCCCGATAGTTTTAGTACCTAAACCCGACGGCTCGGTTCGTTTTTGTGTGGATTACCGCAGGGTGAATGCTGTATCGAAATTCGATGCTTATCCAATGCCCCGGATTGACGAACTGCTTGATCGGCTCGGCACTGCTCGTTTTTTTTCGACACTGGATTTAACTAAAGGATATTGGCAGATCCCCTTATCTCCTATGTCTAAAGAAAAAACAGCCTTCACGACGCCGTTCGGATTACACCAATTCGTTACGCTTCCGTTTGGGTTGTTCGGGGCTCCGGCCACCTTCCAGCGTCTCATGGACCGGGTACTCCGGCCACATGCTGCTTATGCCGCTGCTTATCTAGATGATATCATTATTTATAGTAATGACTGGCAGCGCCATATGGAGCATGTGCGCGCGGTCCTGAGAGCGCTGAGACGGGCCGGCCTAACGGCCAACCCAAAGAAGTGCGCGGTTGGGCGCGTAGAGGTCAGGTATCTGGGATTCCACTTGGGTCACGGGCAGGTGCGTCCCCAAATTGATAAGACAGCAGCTGTTGCAACGTGCCCGAGACCCAAGACCAAAAAGGAGGTGAGACAGTTCCTGGGGCTGGCGGGATACTATAGAAGGTTTGTGCCTAATTATTCGGACCTTGCCAGCCCGCTGACTGATCTCACTAAAAAGGAGTCGCCAGATCCGGTTCAGTGGACGGAGCAGTGTCAGCAGGCTTTCACCCAGGTAAAAGCTGCTCTATGTGGAGGGCCGCTACTACAGGCTCCTGATTTTTCTCTCCCTTTTTTATTACAGACCGACGCGTCGGACAGGGGGCTGGGTGCAGTCCTGTCCCAGGAGGTGGAGGGCGAGGAACGGCCGGTGCTGTACATTAGTCGCAAGCTCTCAAAGAGAGAGACTAAGTACAGCACCATCGAGAAGGAATGCTTGGCCATCAGATGGGCCGTCCTCACCCTCCGATATTATCTCTTGGGACGGGAATTCACCCTCTGTTCGGACCACGCGCCCCTCCAATGGCTCCACCGCATGAAGGATACCAACGCGCGGATCACCCGTTGGTATCTAGCCTTACAACCTTTTAAGTTCCAGGTGGTCCACAGGCCGGGTGCACAGATGGCTGTCGCTGACTTCCTCTCCAGGAGGGGGGGGGGGGAGGCTGCAGGCCGGACGGCTCCCCGGCCTGAGACGGGCGGTGGGGGTTTGGGGCAGGGGGGGCGTGGTTCCGCGAAGTCCGTGACGCGGGAGAGGATCGGGAGACAGGTGCGGCGTGAGTGGGTTAAGTGTGAATGACAAACACCTGTGTCTTGTTTCAGTAACTGGCGTGGGGAGACGAATAAAAGCCACGAGGAAAGAGAAGGAAAGGAGATGAGAGACGGACAAGTGTGTGCGAGGAGAGCGAGAGAGAGTGCGAGTGTGAGAGCGAGAGCGAGCCCTTTGATTGTTGTATACGGAAACCGAGCGCGTGTGGCGCATCCTTGGTTCGGTATTGTTTGTTTGTTTTACTTGTTTTTTTGGGACGAATAAAAAACCCCCTTTTTCCTTTAAAGCCGACCCTGTCCTCTTCCTTCCACGTCTACGAGAACTTTGACTGTTACAGCATGTTTGAGCTTTTTTAACTGAAAGGAACTTGCACTGACATATCTTAAAATAAACTTTTTTTTTTTGCCTTAAGATGGACACCAAAATTTTTTGTTTTTTCCTAAGGCATGTTTATATAAGCTATGTCGTAATTGAACTAAAGCCTAATCCTTGCTTGAACTAAGGCCTTATCCTGGCTTAATCTAAGGCCTGTCTGTGAAACCAGGCATGACTTTTACTGAAGTGGTATTGAAATTGGTGACTTGTAACTTTTAGTGGAGTCATTTATTTCTGTAAGGTATCTGTACTTTTACTTAAGTACGTTTTTCACCTCTGGAGAGGAATAAAATAAACTGTCATCTCACTTCTTTGGCGTAATTGTAATACAAAGGAGAACGAGGACATGAACAGAATGTGCTCCTTTGAAGCAGACTAGATCCCTGCATGTAATCTAGATGATCAAACAAAATAAGAACACTGGTAAAAAGGAAAATCAGATTTTCTGAGACACAACATAAATAAATAAACAAACGAAAAACCTGGGGAGAAAACTTGAAGCTATTAAAGTGGGATATCTTGTATTCAATGGAGAGCTGGAGGCTTCTACCATCAATCAATTCAAATGGCTTTAGCAGGTGCGGAAATTGAGAAACTGTGTATTGCTGCATATTAAACACCGACATTCAGCCATTTAATTTAGGAAAATATAGATAACAGGCCACCATTCATTTACATCTAATTCATTTCCGTTCAGATCTTCTAAATCATTCATTTCAAGCATTTTGCTTTGTCAAATGGGGAAAAAAGTGTCTTCTTTTTGGCTAATTTATCAACATCCTACTTTTATGACAGCTATAATTCAGCTCATTAGAAACGTACTGTTAAACGTAAGGTCATTTATAACAATTATAAAGGATGACTATGGAAAAGAAGCCCCATGTTGGCCAGTTGAGCACCCTTAACAAGCAACGTGAGATATTCTCTATATTCTCAACAGATGCTTCCACTTGTCTCTACTCAACAAAACACACATCCAATTTAGGGCCTGTATTGAATCACTGCCACAAACCAAAGAGTGTTGTCCAGAATGATAAGAATAGAGAGACATCTGGAAATATGTTTCAGTAAAGTGGTTCACAGTTAAATACCTCCTTTCAAAAGATTTTAAAGAAGAAGAGCTTAAAATTTTAGGTCCAATGTTGTACTCCGTTCATTAAAAGTGCCAATTTTTTTTTTTTCAAATAAGTATCGATTCCTTTTTTTATATGTGTCCTCCGTTGTTGCGGGCATGTGGTGGACCTTAATTAAAGCATGTTAAAATAGAGGATGGCAGAAGGACAGGAGGTTTGGACAGTGTTCAAGAGCAGTACAGAAGGGTAAAATCTCCTGTGTTGAAATGGTTAATTAGCCCAGGTTAGAGGGAAGAGAGGTTGATCATATATCACACTCTTATTCTCAGCTCCATTTATTATTCCACTTTAGGGAATTCTTTTCTCTTTACCCCTCACTGTAAGAGGGTTTGAGGAGATGAGCATTGTGTGCCTGGGTGGAGAGGACACATATGAAAGTCAAATATTCATTTGTTTAATTTTATAATGAGCACGAACAGAGGAAAAACAGGCCTAACATTCCAGTGGGCCTAATTAAAATTGGTGAAAGCTTGAGAAAAGGAGTTGCACTGAGGTGATTTTAGATGCAGCTCAAATGAGAAGACCTAATTAAGGAGACTGATGGCCTTTACTTAGAAGCCGCCTGAGATGTGTCCAGCACTTTGTGTTTGTCCCCACAGCAGATCACTTTGATTAACCACTTTCTGTATCAAGTCTGGCAGGACAATTAATAAATAAGGTCCATTTATAAAAAAAGGGGGGGGGGGGGGGGGGGGGGGATACAAAACAATTATATTAATTATGATTATTGTAATGATAATAAATATATCTAGAAGCAGCAATCGCAAAGCACAATAGAACTTTCAGCTCATAAGCTCAGACTTCATTGTACTCAGTATAAGGCAAAGTCAAGAAATAGAAAAACGTCTTGATCATCCTGTCCAAAATTCAGATTTCGGTAACACTTTACTTGAAGGGGTGTGCATAAGACTGACATGACTCTGTCATAATCATGACATGGCAGATGTCATAAATATGAAGGAGGTTTTATGCATGTTTATGACAACTGTCATTAAGTGTCATTCGCTCAATTATGACATTTTTAATGCAAATATGACATTGTTTGAGATGTCTTTGTTATGACACCTTGACATTACCAAGACAACACAAATTGTCAAAAATATGTCATAAACATGACATAGCAGATTAATTATCAATCTTAAGAAACCACTTAGCTTTATGGGTTAACATTTTATTAAATTGTCAGGTGGTTGGTTTTGACATTGGCTGTCATAAGGACATTATAACTATGTCATGAATGTTTTTCTTGACCTCAACTACAGAGGTACAAATTTAATTTGTCATTAAAATGTTATAATGGCTTCATGACAGCCAATGTCAAAACCAACAACATGACAGTTTAATGAAATGTTAACCCATAAAGCTAAGTGGTTTCTTAAGTTTGATAATTAATCTGCTATGTCATGTTTATGACATATGCATTACAGGTTCCCTTTCGAATGGTCACTTTATATTGCGTAGCTATACACAGTGGGGAAACTCCTTTTCCTCAATTTACTGAAGCCTATATGTAAAACGCATTTGCAGCTGCACAGCTAGCATATTGAGCGTCTGGCTCGCTCATAGGCTGTGCTGCAGCAACTGCACATCCAATGGCGCGAGCGCCTCTTAAGTGCGACCAATGAGCTAGCCCTTCGTCATTACACGTTAGAGCCCACCAAGGGGGCGTGGCCTTAGCCTATAATAGTCCCCCGAATTCGCCATTATAGCAGATTTTACTCCTTCAGCGACAACTTCACGTCCTGACTGTTTACTGAGCCTTCGCCGTTTGAACAAGCCCTTTAGCCTGAGAGAGCATCATTTTCAGCAGACTACGCCTTCTCAGCCGTTTTCTCCTGACGCCGTCTCACCTGTGACTATCCGGCGACGATGCTAATATCCTTTTTATTTATTCTACTGTGTTTGAGTGTGTAAGGCGTTCTTTCAAAATTCCTTGCCCAACCTGAGCCATGCCAAGCTGCACGAGACCGACAAACACACGAGCTGCATTTCATGCCTGGGAGTCGACCATGCAGAGAATGCACTCTCTGCGGCGGATGTTGGCCTGCGAGAGCATGCCCATTTCCGTGCTGCGAACATGGCTAGCTCTCTCACGAGACGGCGATGCCACTTAACCCGCGCTTCCCTTTCCGGCCTTGCCTTCAGCTGTGGAAGAAGAAACGCCGCAGCCAACGGCAACCGGAGAGCATGGATGTTTATGAACGCACGCCGGCCACGTCCCCGTCTGCCTCACTTTCTCCAGCTCAGACACCTTCGCTAGTCATGTTCGCGGGAGATCAGCGCTAGATGCTGTGCCGCCAAAGTCGTCCTAGCACCACAGGTAAAGAGAGAGTGCTCGTGTCTCGCGCTAGCCGGACCACCCTCGAAAAAACCTGCAAAACTTCCCACAAAACACAGGTTCACAGTCCCCCTTCACTAGGTGGCCCCTTCCCTGTTGTAACACTGACAAGACTGAGTCCAACACTCAGTATGTGTACAAATCAAAATATAAGGGTATCGATGTCATCCCGGAGGGCGTCCCCGTGCAGGGTACTCAAGGGTAGCAATGGTGAAAGAACCACTCAGGCAGTTTTCGGCAGTAAAAGGTGCCATCCATGATACCAATCATTCAACCGAGACTGAACTGGACACCTATCCTAATCCTATAACCAGCCCGTTTCAGCATAGCTAACAATTCTGGATCCGGCTCGGGCAACGTTATGCTCCCAGAGGGAGATAACGCTGTCGAGTCATCATCTCCAGAGGCCAGCTAACCCTCCAATGCTGCAATCGGCGTCCTGTCCTCTGGGGGAGCCCCGGGTGAAATGGCTGGCCCACCCATTAAAGATGGACCAGCACGCTCCACATGGGACTCCACCAGCTGCGGTGGAAAGGAGGAGTGAGGAGCCCACAGGGAATGGTTACCGGGCGAGACATCAAACACTATCACCATCTCACACAGCACCCGAGGGCGGGGCGTGGTAATGGGGACTCACGCTTCGCGGACGAAGGCGAGTCTTGATCTCAACAGCGTGACAGTCATATTCCCGCAATGGCAACATGAATTGTCCACAAAAGCTGCTTCAGCGTGTTGTAAGCACAAACACGTGATGCAACAATTGTGATCGTCAGAGAGAGACAGGGAACGACCGCATCCAGAAATGCACGAGCGGAATGACATCTTGGAAAAGACCCAAATGCACCTGTGTTGCTCTTTAAGGAAGTGAAAATTCTCACCAGTGGCAGAGCACACAGGGGAATGACCGCGGCAACATGTGGATGGTGCAGCCTGTACCGGTGAAGCACTCACTTTCTCCACCCTCAACTGACCGTCAGACCAACAATTGCGGATTGCAGGTCCACTTTGTTCAGCCTTCCTAGGGACGGGGCAGTTAGGGATCAATGGTTAAAATTTATTTTTAACTCTGTCCCTCATAATTATTACCCAAATCTCGCTCTCTGTGCTGCACATTTTACGGAGGAAAGCTTCCACAATCTTCGAGTTTAATGCAGGATTCGCACAACGGCTTGTCCTGAAAGATGGAGCAGTTCCAACTTTAAGAACAGAAGCTGTTGTTTACGGGCCACAACCTGTAAGTATGATTTATTTTTCGTAAACGTGTTTTCCTGTAATTGTTCGTATTGTTGTTTGAATGTTATAGCAAGGAAGTAAAAAAATGGGTTAGGCTCAAATTGGTATGGTTTTATTGATGCCATTGTATATAATACACCAAAGCACAAACTACCGGTAAAGGTAAGGGGCGTGACGTTTCTGAAAAACGTGCACTAGGCGGTTAGTGAAACACAACACACTGGGCCAGCTAACCAATTTGAGCCCTTTGCGTATTTTTGAGGGACTGGCTTAATAGAACCCGGAAACCATCAGACCGTTTTTACAAGGAGGGACAGAGCAGTGTAGAATAAAGGTAAAATATATGATATATTATATATTTGTATATATAATATAGGTATAATATATATATATATATATATATATATATATATATATATATATATATATATATATTTTTTTTTTTTTTTAAACCAAGCATGAACACGTTAGAGTGCACCCCACAAATGCAATCAAGCCCTCAAAAAAATGTATTTTACCACCCCTTTAGTCGTCTGTGAGGGCCGGTATTTCTTGTCTGTGTTTCGTTGGTGGGTTATAGATAGTGCAGCTCACTTTCATTTGGACTAATCACCTAATGTCTTTACTCATTATAAGTGCATTTCACTGTTAAATAACCTATCATTTGCCATATTCAACCCATATATCTGATCTTGCTTTACAAGGCACTAATACTCTGAAGTGTAGTGCAAATGAAGGCTCACAAATTACTTTCAGGTATCGTTTTAAGGCATACCAGTGTGGCTTTCTTACTGTTTAAACACCATAAGCATTATTAAGTGAGATGTGAACCTCATAATTACTTTTATATACTTTAGCAAAACAGTTTGTTTTGAATTGATGTAGTTCAGTTTGCCTTGGGAGAAAGCTAACTGCTTAATTTTTCCTCAGGGGTTTTAGATGAGGTTTCATCTTGTAAAGAGGACATCAATTGCCAAATCCTATAACTGCCAAGCGAGCTATGTCACTCACATCCATCAATCGGTGGAGGCTTGAGTAGTTTATTAATACACCACATTATGTATATGAGATGTTTGCTGCTCTTTCTCTTTCTATCTTTCACACACTCATTCTCACTTCCCTTTTTTCATTATTCTTACAGTCCATCTTACCTTCGACTTTGAAGGGGTTCTATCTTTGTGTTTTTATGACACAATGCTAGAACTGGCGCTAATCTTAATCGATGACACCATTACTCATCTGCTAAAAGCTACCTAAATGTATCCACTAGCAAAGCATACTCAGACTAATAGCAATTGCCTTCTGACACTTGTCCTTGAGAGGATGCCGGGAACGCAGCAAGAGGGGAGGAAGTATCATCTTAATGCCTTAAAGCTACACTATATATCTATGTGAAGAGTACACACACCCCACAGGCATTAGTGCAGCTGTATATATGCTCAGCACACAAGCGAGACTCTTCACATCTGCATCAAACATATACCGTAATGTTTAAAAAGAGGTCTTTGAGTTTTGAAGCAGGGTCTGTGCACAGATGTACACTTTAATATAAACACACGATTTCTGTGTTTGAGACTTGAGAGTGGAAATGCATTTTTTGTGGTACTTCACACACCGTAAGAATTGTCAGATATGCATTTCACAGGCTATTTCAAACATTAAGTGCCAGAAACGGTTAGGCCTGAACTCCAGCTAAAAAGACTAGCTTGGACTGGTTTATTAAAGACCAGGTTGGTTTATGCTAGTTGTTCAAGTCTTGATGAACCTTTCATCCGTCTTGATAATCCTGTTTCTCGAAAAACAATAAATTGTATAGGACTTCATTATATCCATCTGTTGTTAATTGGATTTTGAGAGGTGTGTGTGTGTTCCACTTTAAAATGACTGTGAGCTTGAAGTCGATTATGGAGGGGCAGGGTTTAAGCAGACTAAATGATTGGACGAGACCGACATATGTTACCAGATAGAAAGACTATTGTTTTTCCTCGAATTATGGCATTTTTATTAAATATTAATAAGTTAAAAAAAAAGAATTACATTAAATACATGAATGAATTGTTCACAATGTACGGGAATTTTAATTTCATGCATACTGTAAAGCCATTTGACAAGCATGGCTTTTTGAATACTAGTTAGTTAACCTAAATGGTACTATCATCGAGTAAAATGCTGTTCAGTACTATAGGCTGAGAATTAATTTTAATTCCCATGGGGACCTGTGTGGTTGTCCTAATAATTACAGAAGCCTTTGATCCTCTTTGTTTTCAGAATCCAGTGAATGTTTGATGCCTCTTTAAGTACATGCAGCGCATACTAGGAATTACTAAATAGATTGGCATCGAATAATAATGAATCAAATTATTTCAGATTAGTGACTATGAGCTTGAGACACGGACAACTTTACGTGTGATATGAACAAGACTTTATTAACTAGACTAAACATTTAAACTACTCTAATATACACATACATACATGCATACAGTTTACTAAGGGAAAGAGAGCTGAAGCAGAATACAGGAAAACAAGAAGTTATAGCATTGTTTGAAGTTCAGCAGATCAACAGCCTGAGCAAACCATTAGTTTAGTTCTAACAGGCCCTTCTTAAAATCAGGTAAGTATACTTAATGTATCAAATAATGAGACTAAGTTTGATACTTGCATGTCTCGCCCATTTGTATTAAACTGTCCCAATGCAATTTGTTGAGGCTACAGTTGATCTTTGCTGATGTGGTTTTGATGAGAGAGAACCAGTGTGAGTCAGAGGATCTTTGGTGAATGGAAAGACAAGGCTGCAGCCTGGCACGCGCTTGGGGGTCCTTAGAAAACTCCTAGTTCAGCATCATCTTCCCATCAGGCTTTTTTTTTTAAAGGGACTAAGGGAGCTGATCTTGTGATCAGTGATTTTTACAGCGTGAAGATGACACACCATCTGGAGGTGTGTGAGCCAATAAGAAGTAGTCCATTTGGAGGGAGATTTTACGACCCTTTGTTTTCTAGCAGGGCATTTGAATCTGTAATTTCATTGGGTGTTTAACCAAATTCATGTGTGGCACATTTAGTCTCTATAAACTCCAATCTTCATTCCCCATTTGTTAATTTACATTACATTTTGCTACTTTGTGAGGCATGGGTATTATAAAAATCTTGAAGGTTCTTTCTCTTAACCATAGTTTGCAAAGTTTGAAATATTAACCCATTAGAGTTTACAAGAATACATACAAACATAGGCTAAACCACATAAAAGGAAAATCATGAGATGGGAAAATTAGATACATGTTTCTACAATTCTCAAGCGGATATATATTAGGGCTGTCAATCGATTAAAAAAAATGTAATTAATTACATACTCTGTGATAATTAATCTAAATTTATTGCATACATCACTTTTGCTGTGAAAGTATTTTAAGTATTTCAATTCAAACGAATCAATGAATTATCACCATTAGTGACATTAAAGTTCAAAAACTCTATTATTATTTTCACTGTTCAAATAATGGCCATAACAATCAACAATATGACCTAATATGCTGAGGAAATAAATTCAAAAGTGCTTCAGTTTTTTCACTGTACAAGGCATCTCAGGCCACAGTTATACCTAGGGGACACATTGAATAAATGAACACTCCCCCAATGTAAACACTATTTCTCTTGTATGTGCCATAAATAAACTCAGGGAACAGAGACCAAAACTTTAACATAGTGCAATATCAATTGCAGGGCTTTTTTGTGTAATTGAACATAAACCTTCAAAAAAAAAAAAAAAAATCAGGCCCTTTTACCACATTTCACACACAAAAAAAATCAACAAAGCAACAATTTCTCATTTTTAAGTTGTAGTCAGACACATAAGTCTCACCTCCAAGGAGCTCAGTCACATATCTGCAGTGGGTGACAAGAGATGCACACAGTACATTTATTATATCAGTGTCATAGTAGTAGCATTGCCTACTTCAACAAATTGCAAAATAAAGTAAATTTCTTCGCAATACTTTTTTTTAAAATGACGTTTGTGTGTGTGTGTGTGTGTGTGTGTGTGTGTGTGTGCATGTTTTTACCTGCATGGTTCAAGGATGGTTTCCAGCCTCAGAAGTTTGTCCCACTCAGATGTAGTCAGCTTGTGCTTATGTCTGCTCAGTGTAACCTTGATAGCCTCCTGGTTCTTCAGGAGACGAGAGATCATGGCGAGTGACGAGTTCCATCTTGTAGGAACGTCCTGAATCAGACTTTCTGTCAGTTGCCCAAGTTGATTTTTTTGCTGGTGGAGCTCCTCTGTATTGGCTGGGCTATGTTTAAAATGTCCCACTATCTTACGACACTTTACCAATGTGTCACAAAACCTACTGTCTGCGAGGAAAACAGTGATGCTTCTCTGTAACAAATGAGCAACACAAGGCATGTGCTCATATGGAAGCTTTCTCACCGCAGCAATCATGTTTCGAGCGCTGTCTGTGCCGACTGTGGTGATCTTTTGTTGAACTCCCCATGCCTCCACCACAGACAAAACCTGCTGGGCACAGGCATCGGCGTAATGCCTTGTGTCCGTTTTTAGCATTGCTAACGTAAATGAATGGAGTTTCCACTCACAGTCAATGATGTGTGCCGTAACACCAAGGTAATTGTGATTGTCCAGTGATCCCCTGTCAGCACGATGTATTCCGCTCCCACCAATACATCTCCTTTTGTTTGTTTTTTAGTGTCGTACAGCTGCTGGATTTTTAACATAATGGTTAATGCGATGGTGGGCTATATGTTATGTCTGAAGAGGCGATTTGCCAAACCTCTGCTAACCCTCTGTCTTCTATCACCGAAACTGGTCTGCAGGACATTGCGATCCATTTAGCAAGGGCATTGCTCAGTCGGTCGCATACAGATTTGCTCCAGTGTTTGCTGCAAGTTTGCATTTCAGTGTTTGCTCCGGTGTGGTTTGGAGATGACGTTGACTGCTAGAGTTGGTATCATGGGACATGCTAGTTCATACCTCCGGATTAACGTTAACTCCTGGATGCTTTGTATTGATGTGGTACTTTAGAGTTGACGAACTCCTGTGATATGCAAATACCTTGCTGCAGACATTGCAGACGACTTTATTTTTATCGACACTTCCATCAGGCCGTTTTTTATAAGTAAATGTTGTCAATGATCCAGGCAGCACGTTCTTGTCTCCCTCCTTCATTTTACAGTCGAATAGTACGGCTCAGAGTAAAAGGTCAATACGGAATGGATTAATCTGCGTTTTTTTTAATGTGTTATTTTGACAGCCCTATAATATATATATATATATATATATATATATATATATATATATATATATATATAATATATAGGATTAACAGGGTTTATTTATCCTTCTCAGTAAGAACTAACACTGAGTGTAACAGCCCTCTTCACATTCCTTTTTGGGGTCGTAAACTCTTATCAGTTTAAAGGTGTCCTTTAACAGGACACTGGGTTCTGCCAATGTTGCCTCCTTTGTGATGTTAGTTTTGGGGGAAGTTTCGTAGACCTTTGTTGGGAGAGTGAGTTTGCTGGATTATTCATTAAATATAATGAATAATTAGTGTTTGTCTGATTGGTCCAGACACTACATAAACTTGCCTTGCCTTACTCTTTTATGAGTACTGTAAATTCGGACATACTACTTTTTTCACATACTGTTTTTGGCCTACTATATAGTAGGAAAGTATGCGATTTCGGATGCAGCCACAGTGATTGACAGCACTTGCCTCTGTGTACTCCTCCCACGCTGTAATTGACTTGGCTGGGGCAGCTGTGTGTCTGTGTGAGTGTCTTCCTTAAATGGCTATTAATTAGCATTAGAGAGCGCAGTCTGCTCACACCTCGCCTCTCTTAATCCTGAGCGTGTGGCTTTTCGTGAATCCATTAGCCACAGCGTGGAAGTCGCTTCTGCGCCAGAGTCAATTACTTTATTCATGCCGCTTTACTGTTTTGGAGACTCAGCTTTGACATTGTCAGCAGCCAGACTGAAACAAAAACATAAAAAAGAACCAGCCAATTTTACAATTCAGGCCTCGTTTGATTGATTTCACATTTGCTTTTCATAGTATTTGTTATTGGCCATTAGCCTCTTCATTCTCATTAGATATAATGCTTTACCACCACCATGTACAGTTTACAAACAGTCACTTTCTTGTGCACTTATTGCACTGTAATTTTCTGTCATTTTTTTAAGAGAATGTAAATATGCTCTGTCTAGAACACTCCTGTGTTGGATTTTCAAGCATTATTTTAAGTCTGAGCAGGTGACATTATTCGTCACATGTTTGGTGTTGCTACTAAAATGCTCGTTTTTCAGCTTTTGGCTGAGCTCCCAAATCCAAACCCCATTAAGATATACATCTAAAAGCTTTCAGATTGCCAGTGAGGAGAAAGCCCATCCCCTCGGTATGAAATTAGATTGTACCCTACTACTATGAGGAAACACGTGTTTCTTCATTCCCAGGAGGAGCTGTCATTTCCCCTACGTGATGCTTTGCCATATGGGACCTGTGGCTGTTTATGTTGTCTGTTGCTGTTTGTGGGGCAATATTTCCTACTTTACTGCCAACCTCCCATTTATTAGTGACAATGATCGCTGCAATAGTCTGTACTGACCTATTCATGACTGGCACTGGCATTTAAGAAATACCAACAAGAAGGCAGTGCAAACTGACAGGGTGGACTGGAGGAGTGGCGCGTAGCATTTTAAACTGCAAATGTTGGAGACGACAGGCTGTCACACTATTCCTTCCCACCAGGCGTTCAACCCAAAGAGTTGGCGGGGCTCATCGGTAGATGATGAGCAACATGGGAGGTCATCTGCACTGTTGAGATTGCTCACCGGTAGGCTTTGGAATTTTCCTCTTGCCAGTTGGAAAATTAGAGCTAGAGAAGGTCAGATCTTCGTGTTTTGGAATCTACATCTACATTACAACATATTAGTCACAGATGAACTCATTAACACTGCTGTGCATGGCTTCTACCATGGCTTACCATGTTCAATATTTTTGAAACTAATATGTAGAAAGTGGCCTACAGGCGAGACTCTGTTTTAGGTGGGTGAAAGTTAATTGTGTTTTATATTGATGGGACTTCATGGGTGAGGGGCTGGGAGAGGGGATTTAGGGGAAATAGCTCTAGTGGGAGGCCAGAAGATGATGGAGGGGCTGTAGGTGGCATGTTCATAAAGCTGGCTGGATCCTCCCTGTGCTCTGATACCCAATGAGAGGCATAAGATTCTCACTCTGGACTCTAGGCTTTAAGATCAATAGGATTATAGGACTTGGGCTAAAAGCTTGTCAGTTGTCTGTGCAGCTTGCGTTGCACTTTCATGCCAACTTCACTTCTCCATGAACATCATCTCTGACTCAGTGCAGGGGATCATATAGCATGTGGTCCGTAAGTACTGTCACTATATTTGACTTCTCTAGGATATTGAGCATCACTTTTCTTATATATATCCATAAATAAGTAGTGTTAAACCTTTTGATCAAAACTAGGAAATGTTGAGGGAGTAAACCACTGAAGATCAGTTATAAAAATAAATGGTCAATTGAGAACCTCAAAATTAAATATTAATACAGTAAATATGTATGTTGTAAAAACTCAAAGTAACATATTTTTAAGCTCTTAAAATGGCCTTGTGGTATGAGAGTCTTTAAACAGAACATGACGGTTTGTCAAATCTGTCAAGATTTGTCATTTGGGCATAGTCAAAAAAAAAAAAAATAAACACTAAAATAAATTCCTGAGATGGTATGTAATGCATTATAAAGCCCTAAAACAAAACACTATTGACGTTTGTCACAACATGCACAACATATATATACAAAAATAATATGCTAGGAAAACACTGATATAAAACAAATTCTACTGTATTTTCCTCAATTGTGAATTATAGCTGATTTAAGGATGTTATTCAAAATAGGTACTGGTCTACCTTGCAGTATTCTCTCCAAATAGTGTCCAAAATATTTCTCTTAGCCTTAAAATATTGGTATTGATGTTGGATGTAATTGTATTACATCTCATAAATCATGTTTCTTAAAGAATTTAGATTTTATGAATAAGACCTACACCTATTTGTCCACACAAAGACCTATCCTAGTCCCAGTGGTCCCCTCTCAATGGGTTCACTACCATCTATTTCCTATGAATTGCTACACTTTTAAAGCAGGGGTCGGCAACAAGCAATATTTTCTGGCCCGCCGGATTATTTTGGAAGTCCGTTTTTTCAGCCTATTTTTATTTTTATTACCTGATAAAAAATATTTGCACTAAATGCTGCACAAAACTCCATTACTTGAGGAAAGGCGTAGCCGCGTGGCGATTTCAACACCGCATACTGTGTGAAACGCCCAAGGAATCATGCGGCGCGGGATTCAATTTTAAAGTATAAAGACGGTAACTGACTGACCTACTCCCGACATCTTTTGACAGCGTATCAGCACTTCATTCTGACCACCTGTATGCTCTGAGGAGCTGTTTTACTGAAACAATTGTCAGTCAACAACATTCTTTTTTTGCAAGGATGTTTGAAATAGTTTGGCAGAAAATAGCCTACTTCATTTGTCAGTAAGGGCAATATGTTATTTATAGTTTTTCTCTGACAGTAGGCCTAGGCTACAATGTTAAAATAATATTTTATATTGACACAAACACAATTTTTGTTTATCATTTATAATTTTTATAGGCTACTTAATCTTTCTCTTTCCATTAGAGACATTTGAATGTGAGATTCTGGAAACGAGATATAAATTTTGCGGACCCGTCAGGTCGGGAAATAAAGCGGGTGAACACAGTGAACTTTAAGCGGTTGCTGAACAGAACCTTGGGAGCGGGACGGAAAAAAAAATAGTCCCGCGCAGACCTCCTTAAACCTTAGGTGTGTATGAGTGTGTCCCGAATAAATAATAATTTTTAAAAAAAGGAATAAAGTTCAAAAGTCGGACTTTAAGTGAATGAGTAATGATTGCTATTCACACCTTTATTAAAATGGCTGTAATCTGTTACCAATATAGTACTTGATCGGTTTAAAATAATTTAATTGATATATGCCAGTAAGGTGTTAAATTAAAAATCAAAATGAAAATTTGTCTAACTCAGTAATTAATTTGTTCTATTTTTGATCTGAGCACACAATCAGAAAATCAGAAAACCTGTCGCTATTCTTTTTTTTTTTTTTTTTTTTTTTTTTTTTAGTTCAGGAAATAAATAATGGAAAAACAAGTCTTTTCATTTTTTTTAAGCAAACAGAGTTCATTAAGAGTATTTAAGTTGTATCCATAGGCCTACTCCGTGTAGCCGGCCGCCATCTACTGGCTAAAAAAAAATATTGGCCCGCGGCCAAGGTTACTTGCCGACCCCTGCTTTAAAGGCTGTTTTGTGGAGCCCTTTGTTGTCACACAATTCATAACTGCTGGTCAAAATTGACAGTAAAGTAAAAAAAAAAGAAATAATTTTAAAGAATACATGAGGGACTTGCAACCAAAACTGTCTTGTAACAATGAAAAATGTTAGCAGAATTGTGCATGTGTGTATGTGGATGAGAGAGAGAGAGAGAGAGAGAGAGAGAGAGAGAGAGGTTGTTGCATTGTTGCATTGGTGAGATGTTTGAGGCCAGATTCAAAGAGGAATTGTGCATTATGATTCTGTGACCGTTATGTGTTGTACACTTCAAAGATCTTATTACAACACAAATTAGTATTCATGTGCCATTTAAAATGCAAGTCCAACACCTGCATTGCTAACACGGTGCTAGACAAGTGGCACACAACGAAAAACAGCAGCCAGAGTCAATGCTTTCTGCTGTCCCTCAGTTTGACTTTCTGATGTACTTTTTCAGTGTATAGCAGCAGTTGCGAACATAGGCTTACAGAAAGAAGCAAACAAGTCAGTGTTACCAGATTTAATCGTCTAATGATAAAAGTGATACACCTTCAAAATTATCAAGGTCTTATGGAACATACAAGTTTGGGTTTGGTAAGGTATAATTGTTTTTGAAAGAAAATAATTATCTCTCTCTCTCTCTCTCTCTCTTTCTCTCTCTCTCTCTCTCATAAATATTTAAAAATTCAGCAGGCACATATTTATACACTCACCTAAAGGATTATTAGGAACACCTGTTCAATTTCTCATTAATGCAATTATCTAATCAACCAATCACATGGCAGTTGCTTCAATGCCTTTAGGGTTGTGGTCCTGGTCAAGACAATCTCCTGAACTCCAAATTGAATGTCAGAATGGGAAAGAAAGGTGATTTAAGCAATTTTGAGCGTGGCATGGTTTTTGGTGCCAGATGGGCCGGTCTGAGTATTTCACAATCTACTCAGTTACTGGGATTTTCACGCACAACCATTTCTAGGGTTTACAAAGAATGGTGTGAAAAGGGAAAAACATCCTGTATGCGGCAGTCCTGTGGGCGAAAATGCCTTGTTGATGCTAGAGGTCAGAGGAGAATGGGTCGACTGATTCAAGCTGATAGAAGAGCAACTTTGACTGAAATAACCACTCGTTACAACCGAAGTATTGTAGTGAACTTAGCTCTATGAAATATTAATAATCAATCATAAACTGGTTATGATTGATTATGAATATTTGGGTCAGTTAATTGGATTAACTTGATGTAGCTACATTAAAATTACAAGCAATTACTCGGTTCGTCCTGTGAACACTCAATATTAGTTATTAATTAATGAATAGAAATGTACATTTCCGGGGCATGGAACATGTCTTTCTTACTAAGTACTACTAAGAGCACGTAGTCAAGACCTATGATTAGTGACTACAGGTATGAGCTTGAGAGACAGTCAACTTTACGTGTGATATGAAAAAGACTTTATTAACTAGACTAAACATTTAAACTACTCTAAAATACACATACATAAATGCATACAGTTTACCAAGGAAAAGAGAGCTAAAGCAGAATACAGGAAAGCCACAAGTTGTAGCATTGTTTGATGTTCAGCAGATCAACAGCCTGAGCAAACCATCAGTTTAGTACCAACACACCCTTCTTTAAAGGGGTAAGGATACTTAATGTATCAAATAATGAGACTAAGTTTGATACTTGCATGTCTCGTCCATTTGCATTAAACTGTCCTGATGCAATTTGTGGAGGCTCCAGTTGATATTTGCTGATGTGTTCTTGATGAGAGAGAACCAGTGTGAGTCAGAGGATCTTTGATGAATGGAAAGACAAGGCCGCAGCCTGGCGCAAGCTTTGGAGTCCTTGAGGGACTTCTAGTTCAGCATCATCTTCACGTTAGGACTTCTCAAGAAGGACCAAGAGAGTTAGAGAGCAAAAGGCCCAGAGGACCAAAGGGCAAGCGAAGATACAAGAGAGCGAAGATACAAGAGAGGATGCAATTTATAACCTCAGAAAAAGTCCAACCTCTCAGAGTTGGCTCGGCCAATCAGGAAGGTGGAAGTTCCAGGCGGGAGACTGCGGTCTATTGCTCTTTGTTTCAAGGGTGCTTGAATGTGCACCCTGGAAACTATGAAAGATTCTTGTAATACCATAATATTGCGCAGCTAGAAACACATCATATACACAATCATTTCAATCTTCAAAGTACCAATTTATAAAGACCAAACGTGGTATAAGTAAGGTTACATTGAGCGTTGGTTCTATTATAAAACACACAGTATATATAAAATGATAATAGTAATAGTTTCACAAGACACTATTTAAGACAGTAAATTATCACACACAACGTCCGGAGATGCATGTTAATTTTTACATAAGTTAATCCACAAATGAATGCAGCAAAGTCTGTTTTATTCTTCTCTGTCCTGACCACGTGACCACATTCTTAACCGCAATAAAACCCTCTTGCAGAGACCCTCGTGCATTTCACTGGGGGATGGGACCACAGGTCCCAGAGTGAGTTCTAAAGATTGTTTTGTAAATATACCAAATAATTGTGTCTGATTGGTCAAGACGCTACAGAATGCAGCAAAGCATTTGTGAAGCCACAACACGCACAACCTTGAGGCGGATGGGCTACAACAGCAGAAGACCCCACCAGGTAACACTCATCTCCACTACAAATAGGAAAAAGAGGCTACAATTTGCAAGAGCTCACCAAAATTGGACAGTTGAAGACAGGAAAAATGTTGCATGGTCTGATGAGTCTCGATTTCTGTTGAGACATTCAGATGGTAGAGTCAGAATTTGGCGTAAACAGAATGAGAACATGGATCCATCATGCCTTGTTACCACTGTGCAGGCTGGTGGTGGTGGTGTAATGGTGTGGGGGGTGTTTTCTTGGCACACTTTAGGCCCCTTAGTGCCAATTGGGCATCATTTAAATGCCACGGCCTACCTGAGCATTGTTTCTGACCATGTCCATCCCTTTATGGCCACCATGTACCCATCCTCTGATGGCTTCCAGCAGGATAATGCACCATGTCACAAAGCTCGAATCATTTCAAATTGGTTTCTTGAACATGACAATGAGTTCACTGTACTAAAATGGCCCCCACAATCACCAGATCTCAACCCAATAGAGCATCTTTGGGATGTGGTGGAACGGGAGCTTCGTGCCCTGGATGTGCATCCCACTAATCTCCATCAACGGCAAGATGCTATCCTATCGATATGGGCCAACATTTCTAAAGAATGCTTTCAGCACCTTGTTGAATCAATGCAACGTAGAATTAAGGCAGTTATGAAGGCGAAAGGGGGTCAAACACTGTATTAGTATGGTGTTCCTAATAATCCTTTAGGTGAATGTATACTGTACTGTATATATGAGGTCGAATTAGCAGAGCAATAACTCTGCTATTAAGCTGTAAATAGAATATTGCAATCCACATGGTTAGACATATCAGAGTTCAAAAGTGGACAAATTGTTGGTGTGCTGTGCTCATCTGTGATCAAGACAGCAAGTCTTTGTGGTGTATGGAGAGCTATGGTTTCCAGGGTAATGTCGGCATACCACCATGTTGGACAAACCACATTCAACTGTCGACGGTATATTTACTCACTGCAGAATTAAATGTGCACCGCGACTCTCCTATTTCCACCAAAACTGTTTGTTGGGACCTCCACAGAGTCGATATTCATGGTTGGGCTGCAATATCCAAACCTTTGGTCACTTGGAGGAGCAAATCAGGAAACGTTTTCCTTTACCGGCATCACATAGTGACCCGGCCACTGTTCTGGAACACTAAGGGCTCAAAATCCCTGTATGCATATATGAATATTTACTATAAAATGCATCACTCTGTTGTGAAGCTGCACTTGCAAAAGAAAAAGTCAAAAATGCAAACTGCTTGCACAAATGAGCTTGACAGACCACATAAATCTTGCTGGGTTGTCCCTAGTGTGGTGAAGTCTGGGCTGTTGGCCTGTTATCAGCTTGTTTACATTAAACTGCATTATAAGCCCCTCAGGATGTATGGTGACAAATACAATGGTGTCATGATCAGACACCACATTTGTCAACAGATCTTTCTCCTTATTTGGAGACTTTTGGGACTTTTTTCTTCCTTGTCTCCATGAATTCTTAAATATAGGCCGTGCTGGTGTTTTTTTGTCATGGTAACTTTTGTGGTATGATGCAAAAATATCCCAAATGTTGCATGTAAATCAAAGCAAATGTGAAGATCAGATGAACATTGTGCTTGAGTGAAAATGAAATAGATTTTTTTTCTCTGTTCAATTGGACTAAAAGTAGTACATACCTTTTTTTTGGTTGCACTTTTTGTTTTTTTTTACTGATAAATCAACTGTGACCAAATGGACAGCCCAAGTTATACTACATCTTGCTGACTCGATTCCTAGTTTAATTGGCGAGAGACCAGAAAACTGTGAGGGAAGAGTGAAGTTGTTTTTCGTTAGTGTTTACATTCCCTGTTAGTCCTTTTTTTTCTTCCAGTTGTTTATTAGCCTACTTTTTTATTCATAGAGTAAGTGCTGTTTTGTATCACATGTTGATTGTGTTAAAGTATTGTGGATTTTTGAAAATAACCTTTCATGTGGTGTGTACATACTGACAAGTTTTAAATCTGAAAGTGCACCTTATATAAAGTTATTGTCTTTCAAAAGTAAGAGTCGACTCTGAGTCAATGAAATTGTCACCGGGTGGACAAACCCGGAACCAAAAAAATGCCAGCTCGTTTCTAGGGGGAAGAGATGCCGGTGTAACACCGGGCTGGCTGCAAGTATGCATGTCATGGCCGCCGACCATGATGAGCCCTAGCTGAAACTAATGAGTATTGCTTCATTGAACTACATGCCCGGGAAAAGGGAGTATAAAGAGAAGGGCTTGAAACACAGAAAGAGGTGGTGGCAAGGGGCAAGTGGCAGGTTAAGTAAAATGTTCTGACAGTGGGAAAATGGGAATGTTCTGACAGTGGGAAAATGGGAATGTTTTGACAGTGGGAAAATGGGAATGTTCTGACAGTGGGAAGAAATGTTCTGACAGTGGGAAAATGGGAATGTTTTGACTGGGAAAATGGGAATGTTCTGACAGTGGGAAGAAATGTTCTGACAGTGGGAAGAAATGTTCTGACAGTGGGGAAGATGGGAATGTTTTGACAGTGGGAAAATGGTAATATTCTGACTGTGGAGAGAGAAATGTTCTGACAGTGGGAGGCTTTACACGAGTGCTCGAGCAGATTGTGGCAGCGGCAGTGGGCGTCGGCGAGTGCGGGAAGCGAGGTTGAAGGCCGGATCGGTGTGTCATGTTGGCTCCCCGAGGCACGCTCATTAAGTGAGTTTGTTCAAGAAAACACGAACAGCAACGTAACGAAGTAAGTGAAAAAGAAACCTTAGAGATCGCTAAACCCATGTTCATTTTCTGAGTCCATTATTCCTTGGATTATCCATCCTGTGAAGAGAAGAGAGACGAGTTGATTAATTGCTGTGGACATAGAGTGAGTTTGCAGTGTCTGAAAGGGTGAAATTAACACGTGGGGAGATTTACAAGAGGGATCTATGCACAAGTGTGGTGAGTCAAACAACTGCGTTCTCTTTGATTCTCTGACGGATGAAATTGTCCCATGACTTTGAAGATTCTTCCAAACTAATCTGTTCTCTCAGCTGTGTCCAGATATGTGAGACTGTGTGTTTGGTGCAGAGGAGGAAAGCTCAACACACGTTTATTATTACAGTTCACGAGTGCTGTTTCCCGCACCAAGGAAGGCCAGCCTCACTATTCCTTCCCAAAGGCGCCGCCTCTACCACGTCCGGAACGAGAGTGAAGGCTGGAAAGGTAGCCCGTCTCTGTTTCTTTACTACCGTCTGTCCGTCCCACGAGCCTATGCAACGAGTCTAATGACGAGAGAAGCCACTGTCCGTCCCACAAGCCTATGCAACGAGTCTAATGACGAGAGAAGCCACTGTCCGTCCCACGAGCCTATGCAATGAGTCTAATGACGAGAGAAGCCACTGTCCGTCCCACGAGCCTATGCAACGAGTCTAATGACAAGAGAAGCCACCGTCCCACTAGCCTATGCAACGAGTCTAATGACGAGAGAAGCCACTGTCTGTCCCACGAGCTTATGCAACGAGTCTAACGACGAGAGAAGCCACTGTCCGTCCCACGAGCTTATGCAACGAGTCTAACGACGAGAGAAGCCACTGTCCGTCCCACGAGCCTATGCAACGAGTCTAATGACGAGAGAAGCAACTGTCCGTCCCACGAGCCTATGCAACGATTCTAATGACGAGAGAAGCCACTGTCCGTCCCACGAGCCTATTCAACGAGTCTAACGACGAGAAGAGCCACTGTCTGTTCCACGGGCCTGCCCAGAGAGAGATATACGTACCTGAAGAACGGAGAAGGACCTACCAGCATTCCCCTTCCCTTTGCTGAAGCCACGGTCACGAACGTCTCTGCCCCTGTTCTTATCCTTTTTAAATGTAATAAAAAAAACTTACCTTTTAAACCCATTCTGGTTGTTCGCCTCTTGGTGTCCTCCGGTGTCTGCTCCTCCGGAGTGTGGTAACTCACCCCTGGCCTTAACAACTCGGTGGTCACAAAATGAATAGTTTTAATAGTTCAACCGAGTCATAAGCCGTTTCGTTGTGACGTCAAGACGTCAAGACGAAACATAAGCATATTACCCGTCCATTTATTGCACGCGCAGACACCAGGGAAAACTTGAACCTCAAACCGGCAACTGATTCCTGTGGATACTGGATAGCATCATGTCGAGAGGATACTGTGCTCTACAATGTGGAGGTAAAGCCAGTTCCCTTTCGAAAGGGAACTCGCACTATGGCGAATGACGCTTTGGGGAACGCCTCAGGCGTGACAGGTGTCTGAAATCATCGCTATCAAATCACGGCAATCATGTTGACCGGCGACAGCCTATGAATCATTAGCGTGAATGATTAATGTGTGACCTGGATATATATAAGGGTGCCTTGCAAACATGACAATTTCCTTTTCATCTTCAGGGGCTGTTCTGTCTGTAACACTAAAGAGGGTTTTCGGTAAAAGAATTACAATGAAACGCACACAGAATACTGATCATTTTCTGAAGTGTGCCAACCCGTGCCCAAGATTTTTGACGCCGGGTGACACACATGAACTGTGCATTTTCTGCTTGGGTGAAGAGCACGCACAGGAGGTTCTCAAGGGAGCTTCCTGTGCAAACCTCTCGTCTGGCCCTCTTCTTGAGTGAAGAAGGCTCAGTATCTGGACCTCGTGTTTCAGGTCCCGCTCGTGCTGAGGCAGAGGGGTGACGTTTATCATGGGGTTCCCAGATGGAGCTCGTCGATCATCTTGAGAGGAGTTTGGACCTGCATACCGCTGAGATCCAGGTCCAAGCAAAGGCAGACGGAAGGACCTGGCTCTTCAGGGCCAGAGAACCAGTGTCGCCTCTCGTGCGGCCCCTCCATGGAGGAGCAGGGCACAGAGGAGGCATGACTCCCGCAAGAAGAGGGATCTGATGGAGGTTGTCCAACGCAAGCGCACAGCGTCGGTGATGGATAATCTCCCCGGAGGGCCTCATTATATCACAGCCTCTTCCTGACTCCCCAGGCGTTCCCAACATCGGGCGTGGAGACCACAACATGCCTGGACACTTGTTCTAGGGAACACCTGCTCGAAGAAATGAAGGATCCAACCATGGGCTGAGAGTTTGGCAACAGTGCGGAGTGATAAAAACTCGGCACAAGCCGCTCTGCCACGCCCATCTCGGGACTCGATCGTGGAGCCAGTGTTGAAGTCGCCTCTTATTAAGCAATCTGAGTGGCGTCACCGCGGGTGCAGATGCCATATGCCCCAGGAGCCTCTGAAATAGGACAGCGGCACCACTGAAACTGTGTCTGAGCGAGCTCACGCAGTCCAACACTGACTGAAGAGATGCTCTGCCCGGGGGTGAGTTTGTACTTTTCCCAGTTGATCTGAAGCCCTAGGTGGCTGAGGTGACTGAGCACCATGTCTCTGTGTTCGCACAACTGCTCTCTTGACTGAGCCAGAATGAGCCAGTCGTCGAGGTAGTTGAGAATGTGAACACCCCGCTTGCACATGGGAACAATGGTCGCCTCCGCGACTTTCGTGAAGACATTGGGTGACAGGGCCCAAAGGGTAAGACTTTGTACTGATATGCCCGTCCTTCGAACGCAAAGCAAAGAAACGGTCTGTGTTGAGGGAGAATCAAGACATGAAAGTAAGCGTCCTTTAGGTCAATAAAAGTTTGCATAGTAGCTGCCCTCCCTTGGTATTTGCAATTAGTTTTCCATTATGTACTGTAATTTATTTGAATCTTTTTAAAATATGGAAGTAGATATTTGGGTCTTCTGGAACTCCTGTCATGTCAGGGCCATTACTAGTATTAGTTTGCAGGCAAGACTAATACAGTATATATTGAGCCATATTAATAATGTTTATATCAGGTAATTTAATTGATCATGTATACTTATTCTTCACATTTGCCTTTTGTTATTTTGTAATATTATGATGACGTTTTTGTATAACTCATGTATGATACCCTGATTATAGGACATGTTTGAAATGGTGTGCCTCAGCAGAACTATAATGTAGAATAATCCTCACAAGATAGTATTTTATATGAAATGTCACATATCAGGGTTTTACATTAGGAACAGGAAACTGGAAACTTCAGTTTCTTCCTCCTTATTTTTGGGCTTAAAATTAGGGACAAAATTGGACTGCAATGTAACATGCTTTTAAGAGAGAGTTGAAATTGAGCGGGCGGTTAGTGTTTGCTGTGGGAATGCAAAAACAGTAAAATCAAATCATCCACTGCTACAGTGACAAAAGAGGCTCATGGTTTTCCGTTTCTTGATTCAGTTTCACCACACACTGCGCATCTGACTTTGATGAGCTTAAAAAAAAAAGTATAAACTCAGGGCACGTCCTGGGGAACTCTGAGACATTTAATCTGTGGTGGAACTGATCGCAGTTGACCAAATAATCTGCCAATTCCCTTCACCGGACTGCAACGGCAACAGAGGCTAAGTCCCTGGCCCTCTCATCCCAGAGAGCTTGCTCAGCACTATAAAGAAGTATTAAATCCCATGAAGAGAAAATGAGAGGATTCAAAGTAAGAAGATGATGAGTTGACATATACGTTGAGGCAAGGTTTTCCATCTGGATGTATTATAGCTGTCACAACTTTCTCCCAATCTCTCGGGGAGAATATTTGGTAGTTTTTTAGGTTACGTATTTGACATTTGGGCACTGGGCTAGTATGATTGTGATGATGATGATAATAAGAAGTACATGGGAAGTTGTATTGGGAAATGTACTGTACATATCATCTACAGCTGATGACAGCTAAAACACTTGTTACATGCCAGTCTGTTGACAGGTCAGAGAGAAAGTAGAATAACGGCGATGATAACTGCTGCTCACCCCATAATATGGATTATAAGTGTTTTAATTAGTGGTTTTCTAATTAATTTATAGTGAAAATGAAAGCATATCATGATAGAACAGTGTGTATACATACTGTAGTTGTGGAGGTATCTCTCCTTCTTCCTCCTCTCTGTTCATTTGAATATACTTAAAACGCAAATAGCCACAGGCAGCACACACTCATAGTCCACAGTTATAGAGAGACATTCTTGCCTGAAGCCATGACAATGTGGTCCATATGGAGTTATTTCACTCTACTAAATAATGGCAAATTTAATGTGAGTTTTATTTTAATAGGATTTATGTAAGTTGTATGTTTGTTGAAGGGAACTATCATTTATTATTTAAATTTAAACATTATTATTTTGTTTTGTGAACTATATGTAAACACCTGTTATGTGAAATAGGTTATTCAGGACAGTAGCAGATACAAAAAAAAGCAATTTTGATTATTCCTCATATTTTGTTAAAATTATTAACATTATGACAATTGTGCATGTTGCAAATATAGTTGTAAGCGCATGTCTCTCAAGGTCATAAAGTAGAGTTGTATGACCTTGATAGACGTGCGCTTACAAGTTAGCTTTGTTTTTGTTTTGTTTTTTTGTGTGTGTGTCTCCTCTCCCTGCTTCATGAATTGGTACTTGAGTTGTGCAGCTACATGTATTAAATTGACTGAACAAAGACTCCCCACTCAGCTGCCTTCCACAGTGTTAGTCATTCGATCCAAAACGGAGACATTGTGTTTCCTTGATTTTGTTGTCATCACTCACATGTTCTAGAGGTAGCTGTACCGGTTTCTCTGAGACTTTGTTGCTTCTCCTCTCTTACCATGCTTGGCAGTTGGAGTGGGACAGCAGGCACAAGCTGGGAATCATTCCAGGAATCTTTCTCAAGCTGAATATTCATCTTCATTAGGGCATCATCACCCCATCACACTCCAGTGCTGATTCCTTTTAACACTGAGTGAATGTGCAAAACGGGTGCTGGGCGAGGTGACATGATGGGAATGAGGCTCAGAGAAAGGTGGAATATTGAATGAGAGATAGAGCTGGGGAGGACAGGGCGAGCTTGAACAAGATTATGAAGAACACGCTGATCTCACAGTTCTCCTTCTGCAATGTGCCCCTTGAACTGATACTGCCAAAAATCAAGGACATTAGCAAAATAACTTTCTTTGATATGTTTCTTATCTTTTTCCTATTGTTTAGTTCCTAGACGATTAATGAATGGGCTGATCATTTATAGTTTTCTGGACACAGATTAATGTGCACCTCTAAGTTACTATATATATAAAAAAAAATAAAAAAAAAACACTCATAACTTTATTTTATTATTATTTACATTTGGATACATTTGAGTGCATAATCTTCTGTCTCTTCTGTTTGTTTTGCACTGCTTTTTTAAGTAAAAAAAAACTCTACATAGTTGTGTTTTACATTAACTGATAAATTTTAATACTACTAATGATGCCTTTTCATCTATCTCATTCATTCTAAGCTGATCGTGTTTACTCTCTTGATAATGAGTTTGCTCATTGGTGAATTGGTGTGAATTTTCTAGATGCTTAAAATGCAATTCAATTTACAAACTCAATACGTATGCGTCATACACATTATAGTATCAATTCCATGTTCCATTTTACTTAATTCCTAATTCATGCTTCCTGGGTTTCTACTGAAATTGATGTATATGACAGAGAAAGATTTGTGCCAAACACACATGTTTGTAATGGTGACCAACATGTGAAAGGTTGGGGTTTTAGATTCCACTCTTTTCTTTAGGATTCAGAAACATTTTATTGAGTTATTATTAGTGGAGCTTTTTAAGACTGAGCCCAAAGTGAATACAAAAACAGATAATCTGGGGCACTGGGTATTAAAAATCAGCATTACCAGCCAATTACAGCTCTACATTATGGCTTGTGGGCATTGGGATTCCATGCTGTAATCAGTAATGCCTGTCAGATCCTGTCTTAAAATATTAGAAAACCTTCCAGAAGGGTATTGAAATATACATTAAAGCTTTGTTTATAGTTTGCTTCTCCTGCATTTGCTACTAAATATCATCTATGTATCATGAGACATGTTGCATTAATGTGAACAAAACTTAAGAGTATTTGTAGAGGAAATTGGCATAGTATGAAAAACTCATAGTTACTCATGTTTTTGATGTCTTTGAATATAAAGTTCAAAATAACAGCATTTATTTGAAATAGAAATGCTTTTAATGAAATATAGCATTTCAAATACATTTACTGTCCTTTCTGAACAATGTGATGTGTGCTTTCCAAATAAAAATATTAATGTCTTACGAAAAACAAACAAACATTGAATTAATAGTAATTTCATCGGTGTACAGCTTCTTTCTAATATTTAAACTGATGGTTTTACAACTGTCTTCTCTCCCCAGGGGAATTTTTTAGATGTTCAACTTGCACAAATGGCTCACTTATAATTTGTCCACAATTAGCAGGGGAAGAAAAAAGTATTTTAACATTGAAAAAATAACATCACCTTTAACTTTTAAACATTTATACTTAGAGGAATATGTATATAGAACTGAAACAACTGATCCTGCAAGGCATTTATTTTAAAAGTCAAAACCATTATGAAGTCAGGAAGAGTTCAGGCAGCACCTTCTGTCGCTCCCTCTGTTTGTCTACCTCCCTTTTGTTTAATATCACTCCATCACTACTGGCATATATCACCACTCCAGTCAGGCCATGACGCTGTGATAAGCAGCTCCCCTCATCAGAGCATGAATTTCTGGAGCTGGATTTCTTCAAGTGTCCATATTATCATACCACTGAATCTGATATTGTCATAGCATTCAAAGCTGTGTTTTTCACCTGTCACATGCCATCAATGTGATGTTGGCACTGACTGAAGCAGATCCTGTCCTGATGAATAAAATTCATGGTACACCTCTCGTATAGTGCTATTTATTTTGAAACCATAAACATCAGTCAGAAGAAATATCCCATATTCACAGTCAATCTTGTCTATGACAGAGTCATGGGATTCTCATGAGCTCTAGTCATGTGATGTTTTATGGGTTGTGGTGAACCCTTAGGGAATACTTAATAAACGGCCATAAAAATTACCAATAAACATGCTTGACTAGTCTCCCAATGGGCCAGTGGCATTCCTTTAAGGTGAAATACTTGAGGGGACGATGTTGTAAAGCTTTTCTGGTTTCAAAACAAGAGGAGAAAATAAAATATCTGAAAAAAATGCATTATGGCCATGCTTTCATTTTATGACGGATGGTTGGAGACATTATGCGCTCGGCTTAGCTGTAGGATAATGTAAGATGTCAGTTTTACCTTTTGGACCGGGCTCGTTTTGAACGTGTTACACAGACTGCTGGTTTCATAAACCTTCCCTGAAATCATTTGCAAGTCAATAATATTTGGACACACCATGCTCTCTTTCTCAATTTGTTGCTGTCGTGTCCAGTGTTTGTGGTTTTGCTTTAGCTGCCAGAATTCATTATCTGCCATGCTAAAAATATTACAGATTTGTCCTGAGAACGGGTATCAGAGGGGCAAAGAATGGCCATGAAAAAAAAAAAAAAGACTGGCACAGTAGCAACTGTCCAGGCAAAATTAATAACCTCATACCAAGATTACTCCTAGTCAAACGAAAAGCAGCAAAGGCTTGATAAATAACTGCCCGTCCACAGGCTCACTGCTTGCATTGATGTGAAGCAAACTATCAGGTTTGTTTGAAGCCACAACAAACTTCTCACTGTACTATTGAAATATATAAGCTCACTGGACAAATGTGTCTCTACCTTCATTTTTGCAAAACTCAAAAAAATAAACGTACATATACAAATCACAACAACTTTTATTCCCTTTCACAGAGATTATGTTTACAGGTGCAAATTATTAATTAATAAAGACTTATTTTCACCTGGTTCCTTGCACGAAAGGGTGCAACAGGGCTAAAGGCACACCGGAGTAAAAGGTGCATATTATTTTATCCCCCTCTTAACCACTAGATGGCGCAAAAACTTTCCGCAGCACTTTCCTAAACATCCGCTTTGCAAGATGCACATGGAAATTGCCGGCAGAAGCGCAAAGTTAATTGTGCACTAAGTGATCTAATATTTTCTTTTTTGTTTTTACATGTACATTTAAGTAGCAAATTAATGAGAAAAAATAAAATTGATATATTTTGAGTCAAAGGTCTTGTTAATGATTTTCAGTTTTGTTAAAGCAATAGTTTTGCAACAACGGAAGAATATGTAATAGTATAGTATTTGGGGTAACATCTGCTGTTGGGGCTCAATAATTAACATGATAATAATTGTGGCTGACTTTTCCATTTGTTGACATATGGTTAGATTCAGATGGTAAACATCATTAAAATGGGTGTCCACCTTAAGATAATCAATATAATTATAATTAATCCATCATATTTAAAAATGTGATATCATATTATATAATAAAATATATGTATTGTTACTATTGTAATGCTATGTTAAATTAGTGGGATCAGTATCAGAATGTTTACTTTTTAAAATAATTATTTGTTCGCATTTTTAAAATGAACATTGTAATATTGACTATATTTACTGAATAAAAATTATTTTTTTTTATATTTATCAAAATAAACAGAAAATGGTACAAACTTAAGTGATTTGTTTTGAATAACTGTCAACTTTTTTTAGTTTTTATTATTATATTAGCTAAACTATATTTTGTGCCTTTTGCCCCATGCTGGTGAGCCCTTTACTGTGGGGTAAATGCCCACTTTGCCACCTTATACACTTATACGATTTTTAAACAAACCTTTTTTTTTTTTGTTATATTTTCACACAAAATCTGTTACTCCATCAATATTCAACAAAAACATTCATATTTTTTCTGTTGCCATACATTATGAGCGTAGTGAAAAGCACATTTTTCTTAAGGTGTGCCTTTAGCCCCGTTGTACGCCACGTCCTCAAAACACAGCATTGCGTTGCAGAGACTCAAACTAGAATGGCATGGTGGCGTCAGCAAATGTGTTTTTATCTAACGTTTGCTTTTGTTACCTATTGGTTAGGTTTAGCATTTAGTGTAGGTGGTACGTTATTTTCAAAAGCGATAGAGAATTAACCCTTTAGCGGCACTCACCGGGCATTTTATTTCCGAAACAAAACATTGCCAGGTTCACATTCAACTGTTGTGGAGAAAACTGAAAGTGCTTTTGCCACTCACTGGATATTTCACTTTTAAAGCGTTGCAAAACAAGGAAGCAGCAACATATCATTTTACAAAAAAAAGCACACAGGCACGGTTGAAAATAATACAGTAACTATGCTCCTTTTGACGGTTCCTCACCCGTTTGTACACAGTTAAGAAATGCGAGTCATGCTGACCTGATCCCAAAAGGGATTTTAAAAAGGTAGGAGTTCATAATGAGGCATACGTTGTGGTTGTTAGATATATACGCTCAGAGAATACGGCCTCTAGAGCCTCAACATCCCCCCAGGCACTCTCCCCCACTTCTGACAGATCGCCACAGCCTCAGATACTCTTCTCTTTACAATTAAAGATGGATGGGGAAAAGGGACTTCAGATCACAGAGATTAATTGCATCCTCTTTCTTTTCGTCTTTTTACAACTCTCTCCCATCATTTTGCACCGACTGTTACGTCTCTAGATGGTTAGAGATATAAGGAAGACGTACATAAAATTTAAACACTTTCCTACAGTTTTGATCTCTGGGGAGTATTGTGGCCGAATGAGTAAATGACAGCAAGTTACTGCAAACAGGTGGTTCGCTTTATTTTCAAGACACACAATGAATAATTGAAAACAAACAAATCAACTTATTTACAGCTATATACAACTTAGGAATAATAATAATATGATATTAAGGATAAGCCACAGAGAGAAAGAAAATGAGCGGTGCTAAACAAACAAAATAACAAAACCAAAACACTCAATTACTAATCCCCACTCTAAACTCACTGAAAAAAAAAAAGAAAATAAAGAATTCTTCAGCGCCAAAACGCCATAACTAAAACTTCACTAACTAACCAAACAAAAAGTTACATATAGTTGCACACGCTCCTTCCCTAGTGTGTCTAACAAATGTACTTCTATATGTATGCACAATGTAGGTCACGTGATGTACTTCCCTTTTCTCTTCTCTCCGGGCTGGCGTAGTTTGAGATCAGGTAAGACAATCCTCAGTGAGCAAACACACTCCTACTAGAAAAACAAGCAAGCGAACCACCACGAAGTCAGTACTTCTCAGCAACAATAGCATAAGCCAACAAACACTCCAAGCTCCTCCTGGTCCGTCCTCCCGAGTGCCTTATATCAGAACCACAGCCGATGATTGGTTGTCTCCGACCAATAGCAGCATCTAAAACTCAAGGACAGCAGAGAGCGGGAAAACAGGAAGAAACCAACAGCAGAGGGAAGAAACGCAGCAACCAATAAACAAGAAAAGGGGAGGGAAGAAAACGCTAACACGTAACACCGACACATAAAACTAGTGGTGATTTTTGTCAACATGAACACTGAGAAATAAATAGACCATTTAGTTTGATTCCTGCAGGATCTTGCCACAGTGTAGCTGAAAGGGGACAGGTTCAGGCTGAGTAGGACTATTTTATCATTCAAACCTTCTTTCTTCTTCCATTTGCCTGCTTTACTCTATTATTTTCACTTGTTTTTAACTTTGTAGCCTGGCAAAAGTCTCTTGTCGACTAAAGGGGTCAGTCCCTTGTAGGGGTTTAACAAACAAAAATGCAACTATGTCTTGTGGATAGTGACAATATACATTGAGTATAGTTCACCCAAAATAAAAATTACTGTGTGAGAAAAAAATTCAAGTTTTCAGAGTTTTAGTGTCAGTACTACTAAGTCACTCTTGCCTGTCTTCAAAACTTGAGAGCCCTGTGTAGTCTTTGTATTGCTCATTGTATTATTATGTGTGTATTCAACTGTAAAAAACTGGTTTGTGACACATACTGTACTTCCTCAATGGTGATCTTTTGGGGATTTGTAGGTATTGGCATTGAACGTTCACACTGACATTTTGACATTCACTAAATATGGAAATATTGACAAAACCTTTAGAAAGGTACAAATCTTTATGAATCCTTTTGTATTGTTATATTTTTTTTATTATATTTGCATTGTGTTTTTTTATATATTCTGTTTAATAATATAATATAATGTGATACAATATACTATTATGAACTTTGTTAAAAGAAAAACTATACTTTTATTTTGACATTTTAAAGTTTAGGTTTGAGTAAAGTAATGGAATCCATTAAAGAAGTTGAGTATGAAATCAGAAATCACTGAAAGCAGAGCCATTCTAATGTCAAACTAGGTTACTGCGTGAGATGGCATTGAACATTTAATATATGAAAATAAAATATACTTACTTGCTTATAAACAACTACAATTACTAATAAGATCACATTGAAGAATCAGTCCAAGCTCAGGGCAGCTAAAATGAAAGGGAGCAATTTTAAAGATGCTGTTTTGAGTATGTATCCGTTTTTGCCAACTTTGCCACTGCCAATGCCACACCATGACAAGATCAACATGACTTTGAAATCCCGCTACCTGTTCAAGACATCCGATTCTCCTCTCTGCCCTCCACCATCATCACCACCTCACTGACTGTTGAGGACTTTTAATGTGATACATTTGTAACAAACAGCAGCCACTTTTCCCACATTCAAAAACTCCACAAACAACTGCTTTTCTTCAACCCCAAAAACGCAAAAGGCAACTTTCTTCTCAGCAATCGGACAAATCTGCAACACATCACTTGACACTGACATCTTTCCCAGCACATTTAAGCATTGTCACGACACACACACACAAGAGACGTGAGATCCAAGAGCAGTATTTAACCCTTTACCTGTCACCCCCCCTTTTGATAATTGACATTAAAATGCACTATACAAACTTAAATTGTTGTAATTCAAGAATGCTTTGGAATATAGACCTAAGTTTGGTCTTGTTTTAAAGAAAACAATCAGCAGATTATTACTGAAGTGAAAGCACTTCAAAAAATTAAAGTATGAAAAAGTTATGGAAGTTATAATTTACAGTAAATCAAATATACTTTATTAATATATATTTTTTTTAATATAAAATAAATATTTTACAAAATATTTTTTACAATAAAATTACTATAAAATGAAAGCTATATATCTAACCAAGTTGTGTTCCAAATTTAAAGTTGATATCACAAAAATTGAAGTTCCCATGAGATTTTGTTTAGGCGTAATACCAAAAATAGCCACCGGGTGCCATTGAATTCCATTGAATTTAATTGTATGCATTCTGCCATAACAAATTAATACATTTCTATCCAAATATCACTTCTGTCACTAAATATGGAACCTTGAGACCCAGACCTTTCTGACAATATGTGTTTTGTCAAGATTAGAAAAGGTTTTGATAATAAATTATAAAAGATGATGCCCAAAAGGGGAGGGGCCTAATAAAAAAATACCATTTCTATGGTAACGCAACGTCCAATTTCAAAACGGTTTTCACAGGATGAATTCTGAGTTCGTAAGCTTTCAAATGATACCTAATTTATGATAACTACTAAAATATGTGATATAATAATAATAAAAAATATATATATTATATATAATATATATTATACTTTTTAGAGGACTTCTTACTTTACTTTTTAAAATATAATTTTATCTTTTTTTATTGACAAATACTAGATTATGTTTTATTATGAACTTTTAGCACTAAAAACCAAAGTTTCAATTATTAAAAGTGTGTGCGTCGACTTTTTGTGACAAAGGTCAGAAACTCCTGTAATGACGTTGATTTTTTGAGGCGCACTCTTGTCATAAATTCATATATTACTGTTCATTCGTAATTTGTAAGAAAAAAACAACGCTAAAATATCTATTTAGGAGTCTTGGACCTTTCCAACGATATATAGTTTGTCATGACTAGATTAGGATTTAATAGTAATATAGTGAAGTAAATTTAGTTTGCCCGTATACGGGCAAGTTACGCTTAAGGGGTTAATAAAGGGTAATCTGTACTCACAACAGTCCAGGCAAGGGTCAAAATCCATATAAGCAATCCATACACGAGAAACAGTACAAGAACAGGCAAGGACACAGAACTCGGAAGTGGTGTGACGAATAACAGTCTCTCGCTGGGCAGACGTGACGTGAACAGTCTCTCGCTGGGCAGACGTGACGTGAACAGTCTCTCGCTGGGCAGACGTGACGTGAACAGTCTCTCGTTGGGCAGACGGGACGTGAACAATCTCTGGCTGGGCAGACGTGACGTGAACAGTCTCTGGTTGGACAGACGGGACGTGAGCAGTCTCTGGCTGGGCAGACGTGACGTGAACAGTCTCTCGTTGGGCAGACGGGACGTAAACAGTCTCTGGCTGGGCAGACGTGACGTGAACAGTCTCTGGCTGGACAGACGGGACGTGAGCAGTCTCTGGCTGGGTAGACGGGACGTGAACAGTCTCTTGCTGGGCAGACGGGACGTGAACAGTCTCTGGCTGGGCAGACGGGACGTGAACAGTCTCTGGCTGGGCAGACGGGACGTGAAACATGTCTCTATCACCTCCTCTACAACGACTTCCGCGGGACCCGCGAGCTTCCCAGCGAGAGACTGTTCACGTCACGTCTGCCCAGCCAGAGACTTTTCACGTCCCATCTGCCCAGCCAGAGACTGTTCACGTCCCGTCTGCCCAGCCAGAGACTGTTCACGTCACGTCTGCCCAGCCAGAGACTGTTCACGTCCCGTCTGCCCAACGAGAGACTGTTCACGTCACGTCTGCCCAGCGAGAGACTGTTCACGTCACGTCTGCCCAGCGAGAGACTGTTCACATCACGTCTGCCCAGCGAAAGACTGTTCACGTCACGTCTGCCCAGCCAGAGACTGTACATGTCACGTCTCCCCAGCCAGAGACTGTTCACGTCCCGTCTGCCCAACGAGAGACTGTTCACGTCACGTCTGCCCAGCGAGAGACTGTTCACGTCACGTCTGCCCAGCGAGAGACTGTTCACGTCACGTCTGCCCAGCGAGAGACTGTTCACATCACGTCTGCCCAGCGAGAGACTGTTATTCGTCACACCACTTCCGAGTTCTGTGTCCTTG
This sequence comes from Meda fulgida, assembly GCA_030578275.1. Lineage (NCBI taxonomy): Eukaryota > Metazoa > Chordata > Actinopteri > Cypriniformes > Leuciscidae > Meda > Meda fulgida. The sequence goes on from CM060622.1 coordinate 26,626,661, forward strand.
CCTGTTCTTGTCCTGTTTCTCGTGTATGGATTGCTTATATGGAATTTGACCCTTGCCTGGACTGTTGTGAGTACGGATTACCCTTTATTATATACTGCTCTTGGATCTCACGTCTCTTGTGTGTGTGTGTCGTGACGGAAGGACTCCGTCACAACAAGATCCAGCGGTATGTTTTGCAACATCTCTTCCCCAGCAACCGAGCGGGAGAGAAGGGAGTTGTTTAAGGGGACCCGGTTGGTAAAGTTCCGCGGGGCCCGTGGAGGTCGTTTTAGAGGAGGTGATAGAGACATGTTTCACGTCCCGTCTGCATAGCCAGAGACTGTTCACGTCCCGTCTGCCCAGCCAGAGACTGTTCACGTCACGTCTGCCCAGCGAGAGACTGTTCACGTCACGTCTGCCCAGTGAGAGACTGTTCACGTCACGTCTGCCCAGCCAGAGACTGTTCACGTCCCGTCTGCCCAACGAGAGACTGTTCACGTCACGTCTGCCCAGCGAGAGACTGTTCACGTCACGTCTGCCCAGTGAGAGACTGTTCACATCACGTCTGCCCAGCGAGAGACTGTTATTCGTCACACCACTTCCGAGTTCTGTGTCCTTGCCTGTTCTTGTACTGTTTCTTGTGTATGGATTGCTTATATGGATTTTGACCCTTGCCTGGACTGTTGTGAGTACAGATTACCCTTTATTAAATACTGCTCTTGGATCTCACGTCGCTTGTGTGTGTGTGTCGTGACAAGCATGCTCGGCTAACCATACTGCTCAAAAACTAGTGGAAGTTTGCAGACCTACTCCTCCTGTTATTGGCAAAAAAAAATACTTGAACAAATTATTGTTAGTAAGGTCTCTCTTTTTCTTTCTTTGAACAACCTGCTGGATGACAAACAATCGGGACTCAAAATTGCCTATTTCGTAGAGACCAGCTCTTGGTGAAAAACCCTTTGAGTGGTGAGAAGTGCTCCCAAATTATCTGTCCACTCAGCTGGACCTGTCTGCCCTCTGAACAGTACATCAGTGTATGACCCTTTCTACTCTTGGATACATCACAGGAACCGCACTTGGTTTGAGACCAGAGGTAGATCCCTTCAAGGTAACTTGACCATTTGTTTCAGAACCTGGTCCGTTTTCTCCCTTAGTTCGTTCAATTTAGGCATAATATGAACACAGCAATTGTGCTTGGATCCGCACCAAAACAATCGCCTGAATAAGGGGGTCTTGACCTGATTAAAAATGAACTTGGGGGCAGTTTGGATAAGGTGAGAAACCAATACGACCCAACGGACCAAGCGTTAACATAATTGAATCATAAACATTTTTTTTTAATGTTTTATATCTATAAAAAATAAAAAACAAGACCTATATATGGTATGTATATATACAATGTTTATATATATATATATATATATATATATATATATATATATATATATATATATATATATATATATATATATATATATATATACATATATATAAGCAGTTATATATATATAACATTTTGTACTTTAAATATAATTAAATATAGCTCACAGAGCGAATTTGTCAATCCATTTTGGGAACAGTTTACTCACAACAAACTAGGTCAATTTTTTGGAACAAAGCAAACGATCTACAGGTCTGACTACTTCTAACCACTTTAGCGGTTGGCCTCTCAATTTATCCAACCTCACTTGGTCCAACCATTCAGACACACTGATTTTCCATCTAAAGACTGATGACATGTAGACATACCTGTCATTTCAGTCTGACAACCACAGTGTCTGTAGGGGCAGAGTCACAACACTCTTTGTCTTGCTCCACTGGATTCTAGTAGCTGCCTGCATCAATTTCAAAGTATTGGTGCTTCTGTACGGCCACATAATGTGTACACTACACTTACTGAGGCTGATTGGAAGGAAATAGTTCACCTATTCCTTTTCATCTTCATTTTCTTTCACCTTTCCTTAAAAGTCCATAATCTTCAAGAAACTGAAAATAGTTATACATGCTCTTGATCTGGAATCACTTAACATTTTTGTATATATATATATATGTGTGTGTGTGTGTGTGTGTGTGTGTGTGTGTGTGTGTGTGTATTATACTTTAAAAAAAACACTATAGTGTTGCTTTTTCACACGTTCTTTACTTTTCAATGTTTTATTCTAGTTCTTCTTAGTCTATTCAGGGTGAAATACTTGTGTTGTGTTCCACATTTGTTAGTTGCTTTGGATAAATGCATCTGCTAAAAGAATAAATCTAAAGGCTTAAAAGAGCTGAACAGTGACAAAAAATGCAGTGAGGTTTTTTTAGTTTTTTTTTTAGTTTTTGCAACTTCTTCAAAATCTCCACCTTCAACCTTAGCAAATGCTTTGTATGTACTAAAGAGACTAAAGAGTTGAAGAGATAAAAGAAACTAATAACAGTGATGGGCGTACTATATAACTAACAACTATGGGCTAATCTGACTATTAGTTTCACATGCCCTCTGACATAAATCAGACTTTCCCTTATTTTAGCATCAGCCTCTCATCTGGTTATGTGGCCTTTTACACAAATTGTTGCACTGTGTTTGAATGTCAAGGGTTGTTGCAGGCATTTTGAATCTGCACTGATGGATATTGGCAAACAGCTTGCTTTTGTGAGTAAGGATAACCTTCCATTTGATCAATCTTGCACCTGTCACAAATACTATTCCCCCCAATAAATCAATAACTCACATTTGTTTGTCCCAGTGCTTTATATTCCTTTCTCACCCTCTTTCTGCTTATCTGTCTTTCTCTCTCCTCTCTCTCCCTCATCCTCTTGGTCTCTCACTTTGTCTAGTGATAATTCACAGCATATACACTTACCATTTTATTATGTAATTGAGTCTGTTGCTGAGGTTGATAGAAACAAGTACATTTTGATGTTTAGCACATTCTAATTATTACTTCATCCTTATCCTTATAAAATGAAGGGGTGAATTAACACAATAACTGTTTTCATGCAGCCTAATAATCTAGACTGGTTTCCTAATGGCTTTCACAATCAGACTCAGAAAAACCTGGCATATTATAATGTGTTTCTTTGGAGATTAAATTAATTAATTCAAAGGCATATTATAAACCAAATGCCACATACATTAGTAAGAGAAGCTCTTAATGTATTTGTTGTATTGTTCTTGGTTTGCATACAACCTTATGACACACAACCAAACATGTGTCATTCTAAAAGTCCCTTTTCAAATATATGCATTCCTGCAGGATTATTTGCCACAAATTTAGCATTCATTCAGAGATGTTTAGTTATTGGGGGAAAGGGGGGAAATATGCCCATTTTAATTCTCACCTTTTTAACGACCTTTTCATTCTTGACTAACTTAAAGGCAGATAGACAAGACAGTTGTTATGGTAACAGTAATGTTGTTCTTTGCATGAGCTGAAATTGTGTTCAGAATATTTGCAATGAACATATAAACTGTTTTCGTCTGAATGCTGAATTTAGGATACACATAAATGGTGCTTTTGGAATCTGCAAATGGATTTAATTGATTCAGATGGAAGACAAATCTGTGCATGTAAACCGACAGAAATTGTATGTCAAAAATAGAAATCACACTTCTCAATGTTCATCCCACGTAGAGTATAAAGGGAATTGGTTGTCTCTGCAGAATGGCCTACTCTGTCCTTCAGAGAAAAGGTTTATGGAATCTCCCTATGTATGGTGGCACTGGATATATCTGGATGTGTCTGACAATGTAAACCAATGGGAGTTTTAATCACCAAACAATTGCAATGGACTTTAAAGCTGAGCAGGACTCCTTGCTTGGCAATAATATTGTTCCGTTAAGATTATCTGAGCTCATAGAAAAGTTATTTCCTTTTAATTTCATGTTCAAACTGAGTCATTATGTTGTAATGCTCACAGGAACAAGTCTGTAGATTGTGCAATTAAATTTCTAGAACAAAACGCTTTTGGTGCAGTGGTGCATTCCCAGAGGTGTCCCGAGATCCTTGGTTGCAATGTTAGAAGGGCGTTCTAACGGATTTTGTACCAATCCTATTGGGTAAGGACCACATAAACCACTTATTAATTAGAAGATAGGAATCCCACTGTGGACTTTTTTTTTCAGTGAACATGTGAGGAGCCTCAATCCCCATCTGCACGGAAAAGTCCTGCTTAAAGCTTTGTGTAAGCACAGCAAGCAATCTCCGCACATGGCTGAATCCTCAGTGTGGGGGGTTCACAGGGTAATATTCTCAGGGTGACTGTCATAGAGGATTAGATGTTCAAAATGGTGGCACTGCAGTATTTCCGAGGTAGTCGTTTGTTCTCTGCAAATCTGCAGTCCTACAGAGCATGTCTTTTTTTTTTTTTTTCTGGAATGCTTATAAATGGCTGAGCTGTCCAGCAGAGTTGATCTAAATATGTTAATATTCAGCACAGAGAAAGATTGATAGATCTACTTCAGTCTCTGTTACAAAACAACAGCTCATAGTCTGTGTCTGTCAAAAATAAAACTTCCAAAAGAAAAAGGAAAAAAAAAAACCCCACATGAGCAGGAGGCGACAACACTGTTTACACTGTCAGATGAATAACTGTCTTTGAGCAAGTCAGCTTGACGTGTTTGTGGCTTCAGCCGAACAATGACATTTGTTGGAAATGTTTCTAAAATAAACTAAGTACCAAGGCTTTTGCACTTGCAATATAAGTATTATTATGACATACTATCAATCCCTAGCATGTATATAAATAAACATGCTAACACTTTAAAGTTAGGTTAATTTTAGCATTAGTTAATGCATTAGGTGTTAATGAACACAATTTCACCTATCCTTGTTTATTTATCCCTGGTAAATATTCATTTATTCATAAACTTTTTAACATTTTTAAGCTGTATAAATTCACATTAGACTATATATTATTGAACCTTATTGTATTGTGTTGTGTTAATATTAATATTGATGTAAATTGTATGATCACATACATATATCATTATCTTTTTAAATTGTGTTTTAATATTAGAAAAGTCCACAGTGCAATTTTGTTTGTCAGTGCATCTGGTAAAAGGTTATTGTTGTTAAAATCATGTTGTATTTTTATAATGATACAATTTATTAATTGACTTCAGTTATTTAAAACAGTCTAATTTCATCCGAGGGGAAGTGCATATTTCATAAAGCTTGCCATTTTTAATGGCACACATCAATGAATGTCTGGTCTAAAAATAGAGTCTTCTAGTCTCTCTGCTATAGACAAGCCATAAACTTAAGTCATCATTTCAAGTTTATTCCTTCGTTTTAACACATGCCACTGCAATCGTCTTGTTGTCTTGCAATACTTGCCCAAACAAACACACACACACACACACACACACACACACACACACACACACACACACACACACACACACACACACACACACACACACACACATTCTCTTTAGAGTCTGAGTTGTGCATGCGGAGAGATCATAATGAGCCTCCTCTCATCTCCTCCCAAATGGAGAAGGTGTCAGTCTTAATGAGCGCTATTAAAGGTAACTTGTGCCATTATCATGCCACCTCTGTTATTTATGGCAATCATCAGAGCCTACTTTTAGAGCCCAGCTCAAATTGGATCATGTTAAACATTTTTTCATGTCCAGTTGCTTCCTCTCATGATGGGAGATCTGCTACTGTATCCTATTCTAATCAACTTGTACAACTTATTAAGACAGGTAGACGGAGCAGCTTTGCCCCAAGGAGCGCTTCATTCAGCCGCATGACAGTTTATGAATCTCGGTGCCAAAGAATGAGCACTTGGCTCATGGCTAAATGTGAGTGAGGCTTGTGGCCCACCATATGCTCATACTAATTCTGTTCACATCATACCTTCTAAGTGAAAAAAGTTAACTGCCAAGATATCATCATGTGCAAAATGCACAATTGTACCTGGTATCCCCAGCAACCTATTTGACACGGGTCCATTTGTGTGCTTTATGTTTTGGGATTATCGGAGGACAATTTGGGTAAATGCAAGTGGGGAATAAACTCAGTAAACGTAAGTGGATGTAAATAAATAAATAAATAAGTTAAGTGTAATTAATAGGAGGGCCAATATGAAACCCATGATAATCAAATCTGGTGTGTTTTTCAATTTGCGTGATTAAGATCTTAGTAGTGTTGTTCGTTTAGAATCGTTGTTCATTCTCAAAATGTCAACATATCAAAATTCTGAACACTGCACTTAATTATCTGCAGAGCTTTAAAATCATCAACGTAAAAACCAATTAACTTTAATTTGCTACCAATTAAAATTTGACTTTTAGGAGTGTTAATATGCTAATCATGGCACTAAACCTATGCTGGAAACTGTTTACACATCACAGGCCCCCGAGGCCATGAATGGAAGTATATGTGTGTGTGTGTGTTTGTGTGTCAGCACAGAAAGATGGGGAAGCGATGGTGGGAAGTCTTGTCATAAATTTGTAAATCATTATTCATGCATTTGGAGTGAACTTTGACTATTTAATTCCTTTGCTCCATTGGTGAGCGACCTTTGGAATTCGGGTGAACAGATGTTATGAGTGTACACTTGATGGCTGCATGACTACATTTTCCAAAATAACATGGAGAAAACAGTCAACATATTGTGGGAATTTTATGACAGTGAATTTGTAAGTGATCACAGTGCTTGCTATGCATTTCAAGGCAATATATATTTGTGTTAAGCCCACACCAATTAACATACTGTACTGACTACATTTAAGCTTGTTTGTAGATAATGTCATCTTAGTGTGCTATCTATTTTTTGTTGTTGTTTTTTGTAAACTAAAAAAAAAACAATTAATTATAGAGTATGTTTGAAAACTACCTATTAACTAAGATTTTGAATGCTGAACATGTTATAAATGGTATGGTCATATTAGTCTCACGTAGCCAGACCTTCAGACTGAAGCAGAAGGACCGCCTAGAGGCTGCCTGACTGACATGAAAAACAACTAACCACTGTTCGTTTAGTTTAGAATCATGTTTAGGGGCAGGAAAATATAATGTCGATGTCCCTACAATTACAGACTGCAGTGTAAAACTCTTGGATGTATTTTAAAGAGTATATACTGTGAACTTTAATCCAGCAGTTATTTTATCCTGATAAGTGCTCATTGTCACAGTTTTAAACACAATGACTTTCTTCTTCCATAAGGGGGTTTGGTATCATGACATCTTTGTTTCCTGGCAGACCGGATCGACCGTCTCCTGGAAATCCTGTAGAATTCAACTAATCAGATGACAAGTGTTTCCAATTGTGTGTGCCATATGCATCAGATGTTCAGCCCACGTTCCGTGGGTGACGTCTGAGGCTGAGTCTAGGTCATACATGACTTTTTTTTCCCCCATTGATTTGAATGTGAGACATTAGAAACATAAGCATGTGAAGAAGTTTTTTCTGGTGTGAGCTGACCTACAAATTTGCATAGCTAAAGGACACTTGACCCATAGAGGATCTAAACATCACAGGTGACGTAATGAGCAATTTTGCATGTTCTAAATGATCACTGTAAAAATTCCATATGTGTATGGTGCAGTGTGTTATTTCTCAAAGTCGTTGCTGAATTTTGTTGATATTTGAAATCAACCCAAACAAACACACCCTCTCTTCATTGCTCCGCCTCCAAAGCTCACCCTCCAATCCTAATCGCCCTGCTCCGAGTCGGTCTTGAACCCCAATTGGTGGCATGTGAGGCAGGTGCACTAACAAGGACGCTAAACAGTAAACAAGAGAGGATGTCTATTTATCGTTGCAGAAGTGAATCAACAACAAGGAAGGACAGCAAAGGAACGTCAGTACAGAAGAGTAAACAAAACAAGAGTTTGTTGTTAGTTGCCAACAGCACAGCAGCTCCAGACAAACAATGCCACTCAAACCCAGTGTAACTCACGTATGGAGTGGAATTAAAGCAACCTCCGCGTCTGTTTTCAGGCCTTCTCGCTTCGCTCTCTCTAGCCCGCGCTAGAATAAGCATTTCTAATATTTACGCGGGTCCTAAAGCTCTTTCCTGATCATAACCCTTCATTTTCCAGTGGTATTCTTATGAGCTTTTCTCTCTTGTAATGTCTCTCAGCCATCTCTCTTTCTACAGTCTTTCCTCAAATCTCCCTCTTGCTTGTTTTCTCTCCTCCACCGTCACACGCCCCCTGAAGCTGATTGGCTGTTTGCTTGTTGTTGTGTCTGGTTGTGTTGGTCCGACCAACTTTCAAACAGTGTTTGTCAAATATTGCTTATCCCACCTTTATCTGTTTAAACCTTATCTTCCATAATGAGGCTCAGTTACAGTGTAGATCCTTGTGCACAGCTGACAGAAAACAAGACATTTGCTTAGTGTCATGACAATAGCAAAGCAGCTCTGATTTGGGATTTCATTTACATAAAATCGTTTACACAGAACCAAAGCCGATGAAATCTAATCTAACCTAAAACTTGAACACTGATCTTTTGCTGCTTTGCAAGCACTTGCATTTCTTTCAGGAAATTCAAATCTAGTTTTACTCATTCCCTTAAATAAGTTAGGATGGAGATAGAAAGAGGTTGCTTGCTGTCGGTTTTTTCTAGTGTCAGATCGCTTACCTTTATTTGTTATTTGTGTCATAGAGATTCTATTACACTGAATGAACACTCACTTTGCAAGGATGGAGAGTCATCCACCTGAAACCGTTATTATACAGTTGAGACTGCTCTTTAAAGAATAGTGTCTCTTTCTTGCTTTGGTTGAGGTGAAATCGATAAACACAGTCCATTATCCTCTTGTCTTGTAGGATTGTGTTTTGAATGGAGAGTCCAACGGTGATGCTAATTTACCACCAGAGCTGTGGAAAAGTTAATAGTTGCACAAGTGCACATGCTTGAACATGGCCATCAGACATTTCTCAGTTCAATCTCAGATATGAAAAAGGGCATTTATACATTCTAAGTGTATTTATTTATAATCATTGCATGCATTTTAGCATCTTTGAAGAGTACTATAAATTGCTTCCAATATGCCATATTGGAAGAAGCATGAGGGTACAAAATATTGAGACATGCCAACGCTATGATTTATGAATCACAAGAGATTAGAGTGCATGGCAGGCACAAGTCTTCAGTAAGAAAGACAATTATTTTAGACATAGCCTCACATCTATGTGAAACAGCTGGGAAAATCCCCAAGTAATTGCCTCTCTAAATGATTTGATATAAATTTAGAGACAAATGAATAAATCACGGCTTGTTTCCTGTTTGTTTGCAGAGGCTGTTGTCGCCATTTGCAAATGACAGGGCTGAGGTGTGTGGAGAAGGGTGCCAGCAGTTCACGGCGCACCAGGCCTGTGATTAATTCCACTGACAATGTAGTAACCAATGATCGATTGAGGAAGCTTGGGCTGTAAAGACCGTTTCCCCTTCACTTACTTTGCCTTTTTCAGAAGACGTCTGATATTTTGATCACCGGTAAAGGCTGTGTCAGTGGAATTAATCAATGACAGAGAGAAAGAACCACTGGAGAGCAGCTTGACAAACTGCACAGCAGAACTGAAATAGAGTTAAATAGGATGTCGGGTATGATGCAAATGTGAGCAGTTTTATATCCATGATCATTTTGTGAGGTGACAACCACAAGTAAACTGTAATATTAGTAAAGAAAAAACAGGGATATAAATGAAATTGTTTGGATTGTGATTGATAATGGTGATATTGTGGTGCTCATTGTGACTTTGTCATCCATGTAAGGGTGAGGAATAAACTCTCTCTCTCTCTCTCTCTCTCTCTCTCTCTCTCTCTCTCTCTCTCTCTCTCTCTCTCTCTCTCTCTTCTATATATATATATATATATATATATATATATATATATGTGTAAAGTTGTAGCAAATAAGCCATTTTCAAACCTTAAAATTGTAGCAGAATGGCTGAGGAATACTAGTATATTCTATATTACTACATATTTGAGTAATATTTAGATAATATGTAGATAACAATATTTTTTGGCATCTGAACTATTATGATCAATATCTTGTTTTATCTATATGTGAAGGCTGCTTTGACTTGCAGGTGTTGTATGATGGGTGCAATTATGTATATGTATGTATTATTAATATTATTTTTAATACAGATGTCTCAATATCTTCCAGTGAGGTTAATAATTTATTGAACATCTGAATCTGTAAGGTTTAATCTCTGAGGTTTAACTGACCACAGTCCAGAAAACTCTTGATGTCTGCGTAATGTTTGGCCACTAGAGGGAGCCAGTTGAAGCGGAGCTTTGTCTGTATCTCTACCTGAAGAGTCTTCAATTCATGTGGACAAGACACGTGTCAATATAAATCCTGTGTGCACTAATGAATGCTGAGGAGATGGTGGGTTTATTTCATTGTATTTTCTCTTAGAGTTGATGTTTGCAAATAATGCATTCAGTTTATTAGAAGTTGATATTTAACAGAGAACCTCACAGCATCAATTCAGGGTATCACGTGAAGATACTAAAACAGCAGATTATTGTTTATTTATCCAGTGTGATCAGAACATTTAGCTGTATAGTTGTAGGTTTAAACCTGAAATTGTCAGATTGGGTGCCTAATGCCATGTTCTGGAGTATTTTGTTTTAGAATAGTAATATAGAATAATAACTCATTTTTATTCCTTTAGATGTCAATTCGATACTCTCTGATGATCTGTGCCAAAAAGGCCTGGTTTCACAGACAAGGCAGATTAAGCCAGGATTAGGCCTTAGTTCAATTAAGACATTTAAGTATATTTTATACACGTGTCTTATAAGAAAATTAAAAAAAAATAATAATAAAAAACCTTGTTTGTTTTAGTGTTTTAAAGAAGTCTTAAATATACATAATTGACTGCAGTGGAGCCGAATTATAATTAGCGTTGCGTAATACAAAGCATATTTGCATCAGATAAAAATATGTAATCACGCCAACATTTTGCACTCAAGAATGTGGCATATAGCCTATTTAAAAAAAATGATTGTACAATGCAAAAATAACTTAAAATTGAAAATGTTTCCCTTGCTCACCTGGCCAAAAGTAATTGTGGCGCTGAGATGCTTGAACAATATAGCCCTATACTTGTTATATAAAATATCATTGCATTCCATGCACGAGCCGGAATGAGACGGAAAAAAGAGGACCGTCGCACAAGTGTCCAGACGCGTCACACGTATGGATGCTTTGTTAGCCGAATGCGTTTGATAATGGTAGGGAAAAACACCAACGCACTGACATAAAAGTTCAGTTTTCCCAAGGCAGGGCGCGTGCATTCATTGCCAGGGCTGAGGACCTGCCTCTTTATCAGTCCAATGAGCGCGACAGAGGGGAGGCTCTTCCCACCAAACACCTCTCGTCCATCTCTCCTCACTCCTCCACTCAGCGAGCAGGCTTGCCGGAGCTCACCGACACCCTGTCAACGCCAAACCACTAAAGTCTACGGATCCTAATTGTCGTCTGTCAACTTGTTCTCCTTATTATTTTCTTAACTATATTCAGTTGACAGATCATTGACAAAAAAGACAAGTATCAGCAATATTGCGAAACAAGTCACGTCTTTTTCTTTTCCTTCTCTGATATGTTCTATCCCCTGTGAATGATATGGAACGGACGTCCGGATGATATACAGTAAGTACTAAAGACTTATTAACAGGCGGTGGAGAGGTTTTACATGCTTGCATGCATTTTTGCTCGCCTTAAATACTAGATGTTTCGTTTGATGCTGTTTGCGCTACAGTGATTGATCCGAAAGCGAGACAGATTGACAGCCTGCAGACCAGACCATAAGCACCCGTTGCCCATCATTTGTTTTGCATCGTTCAGGAATGTCGTGCATCGAATTAATTGTGTTCACTTTACAGATGAACGTAGTCTGCGAACGTCTTGGTTAATCAACTTGGTCAACTCGTCGTGCCATGTATGTTTTGCAGTTATCTACTGCTTATAGAGTATAATTTTCTGCTTTTAAGTATCGAAATCATGCTTCTCTTACTCGTTCAAAAGAGGTAGAAAGCGACCATAAATATAATAAGCTACTTTTTTTGTAGAGGAGCTGTCCACTCATGGCGGTGCTGAATTTGCCAGTGATTTAAGCTTTTTCTTTGCTCACGAGTCTCTCTATATGGTGTTAGAGTGCAATAAAGCTTTACTGCTCGCTGAATTTACACTGTGGAAGGAAGACTATGTGGTGCCTGTTTCAAATGTGTGGCTTGCTTACTAGCTAACAGGACAATTATTTAAATTAATTGTGTGCACAACTCTTTCAGAAAACATGTACTTGTCTGCTGTGTGCTGCATTAAAAAGATTAAAAGACTGAATTTATCTTAACCTTCTTACTGCTACCTATTGATGCCTGGGAACATATGAAATAATAGATAATAGAGTTCTTCGGAGGGTGCTGCTTGAAACCATTCAGCTAAATAATCCGGTTTAGTGAAATGCAGATTATGATTTTTGAATGGTCAACCACGAAAAAAAAAAAGGACTTGCTGTTTGTATTTGAATTGAAATCAAGTGCATGAACAAATTGCAAAAATAAAAAAGTGTAATGTGCAAGTACAGACTCTCTTCGTATAAGCATTGCAGAGTAAATCGTTAAAAATAGTTATATCATGTATGTTATGTTTTCAGATATATAAATCATGTTTTTTTTAAATCGTTCTCCAACCTCTAAATTATACCGTATTGTGATAATATGTCAAGGGCATTGAAAGCAATTGGTTTTGGGAAATGAAAGCAGCTCATGAGCATGATGAGATACTGTTTTTCATATCTACCCTGTGATTTTCAAGTTTACGGCATTTATACTTTATGCTGCAGTCATGTGTCGGAAATGAATTTATTTTTACCCCAAAATGACTGCAGGATAACTGTTTTCACATAACAAGCTTTGCAATCTGAAACCTTAATTAACTTGATTTTATAGTTCCTATATGTTTCCAATAGCTTAGAGAGTAAAAAATGTTTGTGCTGTACTATATACTCTTATAGAAGACAGATGTGCCTTGTTTATTTGGCAGTCTGATGTCATATCAAACTGACCTTGAGACTTCACTCTTCAAGCTTGTCAGTTTTATTTACATGCACTTCCCATAAGTCTGCATTTGTCTCTCCCCTCTAGATCTCTTACATTGATGAACCAACTAATGGATGTCACATTTTGCGGCGCGCCTTCCTTCTCTGTGTTCTGGAGACAGATCAGAGTACACCCGTGACCCTCCTCACAACATGAACTCAACCTGGGGGATAAGTAGAACAAAAGAGTAACCATCCAGCTGTCTGTCAGCTGGTCAACCCCTGAATTTTGGAGGGGAAGCAAAAGAAAAAAAAAGGCAAAAAGAAAATATTACAAAAATGCTAAAACGAGGAGAGGAGATGCAGCGAGATCTATGGACTTCTATCCTGCTAGTATGGATTACTTGTGTGCCGTACTCTTCCATGGCTTCGTTAAACAATCAGTCACAAAGTTTACAAACGGCATCAGCCATGATCCCGCGAAACCGGCCAAGTGAAGGACAAAGAATCCTCAGTCGTGCCAAGAGAGGATGGGTTTGGAATCAAATGTTTGTGTTGGAGGAGTTCTCTGGACCCGATCCAATTCTGGTTGGCAGGGTGAGTAGTCTAATTGTCGGCTGAATATTAAGCTTACTTATCATGTGGAAACATTAATTCTGCTGCCTCAATGCCTTTTCGTTTGACATTTTGTGAAGGAGCAATAATTGCCGTGAAGAAGAGGGCAAGGTTGGCATTGCTGACTCTCGCACACTTTCCATCTTTTACAGTTCAATTAGGAAAATACAGCTCTGGATGCTAATTTATGCATGGTGTTGTATTTCACACAGTCTGAGAAAGTTCTGCAACGCATATAGTATGAAGGGTTGCCCCAAATATAATTTCACAGGTGTAATGCAGAAAGGTTAGGTGGTATGGAGATAATTAGGGGATAGGAGAGTGACCTGGCACCGGACCTGTGCAGAGAGCTCTGGGTCCTGAGAGGACTGTAGTATGAGCAGGCCAAAGCAGCTTGTTCACAGATCACTGCAAGCGTGAACCTCGGGAGCCCAACCTGGCACATGCTTGTCCAACCACTAGCACATTACTGTAGCCAACAAGACAATGCTCGTTCCTCAAAAAATAATTTAGTTTTTTTCTTCAAGCAAGATGAATCTTTCATATTACTACCTTTCATTGACAACTCATTTTTATAAGGCTGGTTTGACCTTTCATAGAAATTAGTTGTTAATAAAATCTCTTAAGACAACCTTTATACATATATATATATATATATATATATATATATATATATATATATATATATATATATGTTGTTTTAATTAAAAAAATAAATAAATAACAATTATAACAATATATATATATATATATATACAGGTCATTTTCAGGTCATATTGTGATAAAGTTCATTATTTTCCATAATGTAATGATAAAAATTAAACTTTCATATATTTTAGATTCATTGCACACCAACTGAAATATTTAAGGTCTTTTATTGTTTTAATACTGATGATTTTGGCATACAGCTCATGAAAACCCCAAATTCCTGTCTCAAAAAATTCACATATTTCATCCGATCAATAAAATAAGTGTTTGTAATACAAAAAAAGTCAACCTTCAAATAATTATGTTCAGTTATGCACTCAATACTTGGTCGGGAATCCTTTTGCAGAAATGACTACTTCAATGCGGCGTGGCATTGGGGGAAATAAGCCTGTGGCACTGCTGAGGTGTTATGGAGGCCCAGGATGCTTCGATAGCGGCCTTAAGCTCATCCAGAGTGTTGGTTCTAGCGTCTCTCAACTTTCTCTTCACAATATCCCACATATTCTCTATGGGGTTCAGGTCAGGAGAGTTGGTAGGTCAATTGAGCACAGTAATACCATGGTCAGTAGACTATTTACCAGTGGTTTTGGCACTGTGAGCAGGTGCCAGGTCGTGCTGAAAAATGAAATCTTCATCTCCATAAAGCTTTTCAGCAGGTGGAAGCATGAAGTGCTCCAAAATATCCTGATAGCTAGCTGGATTGACCCTGCCCTTGATAAACACAGTGGACCAACACCAGCAGCTGACATGGCACCCCAGACCATCACTGACTGTGGGTACTTGACACTGGACTTTAGGCATTTTGGCATTTCCTTCTACCCAGTCTTCCTCCAGACTCTGGCACCTTGATTTCTGAATGACATGCAACCACTGAGCAACAGTCCAGTGCTGCTTCTCTGTAGCCCAGGTCAGACGCTTCTGCTGCTGTTTCTGGTTCAAAAGTGTCTTGACCTGGGGAATGCGGCACCTGTAGCCCATTTCCTGCACACGCCTGTGCACGGTGGCTCTGGATGTTTCTACTCCAGACTCAGTCCACTGCTTCTGCAGGTCCCCCAAGGTCTGGAATCGGTCCTTCTCCACAATCTTCCTCAGGGTCCGGTCACCTCTTCTCGTTTTGCAGGGTTTTTTGCCACACTTTTTCCTTCCCACAGACTTCCCAATGAGGTGCCTTGATACAGCACTCTGGGAACAGCCTATTTGTTCAGAAATTTCTTTCTGTGTCTTACCCTCTTGCTTGAGGGTGTCAATGATGGCCTTCTGGACAGCAGTCAGGTCGGCAGTCTTACCCATGATTGCGGTTTTGAGTAATAAAACAGGCTGGGAGTTTTTAAAAGCCTCAGGAATCTTTTGCAGGTGTTTAGAGTTAACTAGTTGATTCAGATTATTAGGTTAATAGCTCTTTTAGAGAACCTTTTCATGATATGCTAATTTTTTGAGACAGGAATTTTGGGTTTTCATGAGCTGTATGCCAAAATCATCAGTATTAAAACAATAAAAGACCTGACATATTTCAGTTGGTGTGCAATGAATCTAAAACATATGAAAGTTTAATTTTTATCATTACATTATGGAAATTATGAACTTTATCACAATATGCAAATTTTTTGAGAAGGACCTGTATATATACATATATATATATATATATATATATATATATATATATATATATATATATATATATATATATATATATATATATTGTTAAAATTGTTATTTATTTATTTTTCTAATTAAAACAACTTTTAATTACAAAAAAAAGTTTTCTGTAAGGTTGCATTAGCTTCACTGCAACAAATGAACACCATCTCCACCATCAGTGAGGTGGAAAATAACATCCTTTGTGTGTCCAAAATTTGGCAGGACCTCAGCTAATTAAGGCCTCTCGCTTGAATTCTCTACTGTTTCTGCTTCCCCCCCTCCTGTCACTCAGGCATGTGAATAAAACATGCGCTCTCATGTGGCCTTTACACCTGTGTTTTCCCAATATCGGCGTGACACAAAAAAGTCCTTAAGAGCAGCATCAATTTTTCAAGAGCTGTAATTAAGCAGCCTTTGTTGGATTCTGCCATAGCTTTTGATCAGCAGAAATGCATAAACAAACACAACAAATGGACCCCCTGTGATGATCTCTAAGGTATAAGGGCAAATGAATATGATGCTTTCAGACTGACACATTCACAATGCTATAGGGCTCTCTGTGTGTGATGGAGACAGCTGGGAGCGTTCAAACGGTGATGTGCCGTTCTGCTCTTCTCTAATGTGTTGTCCTGTTTTCAAGGTCTTGGAGTACTGTATTTGTGCCGGTGAGCAGAATGATTGTTTGTAGGAGGACGATGCATGGAGAGTGGAGGTGAATGGTTGGACATAAGGGGTGCAGACTCTACTCTGCTTCATTGGATGTGCCAGTATTGATTGAGCTTCATTTTTATTGCTGTTTTGTCTTTTTTTTTTTTTTTTTTTTTTTTTTTTTTAACAAACCACAAGGTTAAGTGCTCAAGAGAATGGCTTGCAGAGCTCAGATAAGTTCCATGTTGCAGCGAGATAGGAAGCCATGCTGTTAGAAGAGATTGAACGCTGCTCCTCTCTTTCACCGCCTCACTCCATCACCTAAGATCTGCAATCCTCCCTCACTCTGTCTCTCTAATTAAAAAATGAATCAAAGAAAGAGTGGGAGGTGTGTGATTCAAATGGGTCATTCGAATCAGCATGTTTTTTTTTTTTCTTTTCCTGCCATCTCTGCCAGGCATGTGGTTATGGGCTGATTACCGAGGAACCTCAGGCCGAGATTACACTCATTTCATCCTTTAGCTTTTATTGCGTGTCGGTCTGATGTTTAATTATACACCCGGCTCCTGTCTTGCCAGTGCCCGAACTCCCCTTGAGCACCAGCTGCCAGTCGAGGAGACGATTAGCATACGTGTAGAAGTGGGCATGGCAGGGCTAAGAGAGGCAGTAGAGGGAGAGGAAGAGTTGGCTACGGTAGATGACAGCGCGCTTCTCACTGTTTCACATGGTCTCGGTGGTCTGACTCACTGGGCTGGAAATGCAGCTCACTGTCACCTGGTTCTGAAAGGTGCGTCAAACACACGGCAAACTCCTTTAACAAGACTGTAGGTGGTTGTGGAATTATATTCAGGGCTAGCTGTCACACTTTGTACTCTAATAGTATTTCTAAGGGTTTGTTTGAAAGTCAATTTCTGTGTAGACACTTACACTACCGTTCAAAAGTTTGTGGTCGGTAATATTTTTAACATGTTATTGAAAGACATCAAAGTCTGCCTTTATTTGGTGAAAAAAATATATTGTGAAAAATTATTACAATAATGTTAATAACATTTTTATATTTATATATATTTCCTGTGATTGCAAAGCTGAATTTTCAATTATTCTTCAATGTCACATGATCCTTCAAAGATTCTAATATGCAGATTTACTGCTCAAGAAATTAATGTTTCAGAAACCGTGGTGTTTTTCTAAAATAATTGTTTGATATGTAGAAAACATAATTTATTTGCAATTGCAGTAGACATTTTCTGTAACAGGTATGTCACTTTTGATCAATATAATGCCACCTTGCTCAATAAAAGTTTGTGTAAAAGTACCTAGTCTAAATACGGTACACCTTGCATAGTACACACTACACGTGGTAAGTTTTAACAACCTTCCATTAAACAGACTTTTTAGTAAAATGAATCAGAAACAATTAAGTTCAAATATAATAAATCTAAAATATAATGGTTTTTGGCCATCAAAAATAATTTCTAATATTTGTCACACTTTAAAACACATTTATTTGTATGAATTTTGGTTTGTAGGATACAATTTGCAAAAACGATCTGTTATCTATTTTGCGTAATTGGACTATTAAAGGTGCCCTATGTAAAAATTGAGGTAAAATTATCAAAAAAAATGAGCTACACGCATCAAAATAATGAGAAGTAATAAGTGCAATGATGTCATTAAAAAATTGACAAGTTATAGTGCTGCCGAGAAATAAACCTAAATTAGCATGCTAAATTACTAGCGCCGGCCCGACTGGTGTTGTAATAACCACCATTCAAACTGTAATACACGAATAACTCGCACGGCTTGTGGGCGTACTTGAACCTGATGTCAATCATGTGAAAAGTACAGCCCATTACTTTCAGTTCAGGGAAGAGACGAGAGCGGAAAAATGGCTGAAGCCCTTGGCAAG
This sequence comes from Meda fulgida, assembly GCA_030578275.1. Classification (NCBI taxonomy): domain Eukaryota; kingdom Metazoa; phylum Chordata; class Actinopteri; order Cypriniformes; family Leuciscidae; genus Meda; species Meda fulgida. The sequence goes on from CM060622.1 coordinate 26,645,156, forward strand.
AGAGCCTTAGCCACACCACAACCACCCGCTGCAGGGAAAAAACCTCGCACAGATGCTCAAAAAAAATGGGACAAAAAAAGGAGCAGAACCAGAGTCGATATAGGCAATCTTTTCCATCGCTGGAGACTTTTAATGGACAAGAAAGAAATGAAGTTCGACTCTGAACTTGCAACATTTCTTTTGGATCGGTAAGTAAGATGCTGTTAGTATTTCACTAGAAGTTTGTTTTATATGTTTGTGTAATTTTTTCGGGAAGTTATAGAAATGTATCGAAGGATGTTCGAAAAAAAACAAACAACAACTGACCTAATGCTGTAAACATACAGAGAGCCCTATCAGCTGTTAAAATTAAATCTAATGCATTCTTTTTATTATAACAACTTTATTTAATGATATAAGTAAAATTATAATAAATATGTAGTAGGCCTACACATATATAGCAAAATACACTATAACTCTTTTTTTCTTGCTAACTACGTGGCTTATATTATCTTTATTAAATGTATTTCCTGAGGTAGGCTAAATCTGACATATTTGTTCTCCAGCTATGTTGTTGCCTTCTGTACACTGATTAAAAAAAGGATTGTATAGATATTATGTATGAGGAATACATTTTGGTAAGTTGTAGCATAGGCTACTGTATTTTTTAACAGTCTTCGTGTTTTTTTACTATTAGCTAACGTTAGTAGAGATGATCGGTTCACGTGCGCTAGGGATCTCTCATTTAACTTCTACAAGCGCCAAAAAACATATTGTTTGAATTGCGTAATAAAATTGACAGAATCTGAGAGCTTAGTTTTTTATATATCATAACTAACCTGCTCTGTCTAATCTGTCGGTCTACGTGTCCTCTTTGCTTTGCGATTTTTCTGTGCGTCAGAAAATTTATGTGTGGCGTGAGAGCGTGTGAAAAGTGTCAATTGCGAGTTAGTAGCTCTGAATGGCGCAAGCTTGGTCTAAATCAGCGAATGCTGTCTGTCAAATAAATGTAATTCAAACTATAAATTAAAATTAAACAATAAATATGTAATATAAACAAAACTAATATTAACATATTCACTGTTAAAGGTGAAGGGGAGTAGCTTGAAGATGTCATTTAAAAATCACTTGACATCTGCTAACGTTCCTCTGGAGTCTGGAGTCAAATCGTCCTCTAATAGGAGTTGGCTCGGCTTCTGCTACGGTGTAAAGGTAGGGGCGGAGCTTAGACTGTAAGGGCGGAGCATAGAGACTATGCCGTTTCTCGTTTGTTACGTTAGAGTAGACCAACTCACTTTCTGGAGGTATACTGCCCCCATCTGGTATGGAATGTGGAGTATGAATTTATTTTTTGGCAGACATTCCACATGGCACCTTAAAGGCAAAACCTTACTGAGAAATAACACTGCACCCCAGTGTAACAACTAGCCCCGGTCCCCTGTATAATATGCTCTCACAAATAATTTTGTTTTGCATAGTTTTGCATTCATAAGCTTTTACCACAAATAAATGATTTCGGACTTGAAACAAAATTACCACTGTATTATTTAGCTATAAATCCATTATATCCTTAATATATATGGATTGCACATGGGATTTCTAACTACGTAGTAGTTGTATTACATTTGAATACAGGACATGTTTATATAAACACTCATAACAGTGATGGGCAGAACTGAACAAATTGTACTCTTTGCACAACAAAGAGCGACATGGATGTGTTTACTTAAAAGTATTGTCAGTTTTATTACTGCATATGTCACTCAGATGCTATCTCACACATGGCTTTGTTCCCCCTCTTTTATCTGCAGTGTGTTTTGATGGCTAATCACAATGGACATCATTATTTTCTTTGGAGTGCAGATGTACTCTACAAAAATTAATAGCACTGCTGTGTGATGTCTTGTCTTACCATGATGTGCTCTTATCAGTGATGGGATTATGTGTGTTTGTAGCATAAAGAGAATGGATAAAATGTGATAAGTATTCAGAAATCCGAGCTAAAGAACAAGATCACTGGAAATGAATACAAGAGAATGACATTGATTCTTTATTCACAATAGAAAATGTGTCTGTGGACATTTGTTTGCTTTACAGGAGGGAAGGACAACACTTGATAGATAGTGTGCATTAACTGGAAAACCATCTGCCAGACTTTAGACATTTCCCTGTTACTTTTATTATAGAAAGATTTATCAAGAAATTGTGTTTTGCTCAAGCAAAGTTGATTTGACACATGTCTTCTTTATGCTGATGTCCAGTGTACTGTGAAGCTGATTTCAGCATTAAAGCCCGAATAACTGCTCATTCTATGCTCTTGGAACATATTTTTTAAGGGGGATGGGAGGAAATTAAAGGGACATTTACCAGCACAGATTTGGCCTACATAAAGGCACGACTCCATTTTGAGTTTAAACCCATATTATTATCTCTCATTTTCTCCATTCAACACAAATTAAGCAATAATGCATCCATGTAAATAAGCTTGTGAGCTGAGCACAGTATTATTCTCCAACGCTTCATTAAAAGCGAGCCTACAACTTAACCCTGAAATATTCATTATGTTATTATTAATTACATTACAATATTAAATATGAATAACTTTGCTATCAAATATTAATTAGTAGTGCTCTGTCATTTTGTAATGAAAGCCAGAGTGGATTAGTTTCACTGAGCACAATGACTGGAGCTGAGAAGGGATATAAATCTAACGTCGGCCCGCGTTAAAGCTACACTTCTCTAATTCCAAAATAAAATAGCCGTTTTACAGTCGAGGGACACTGTAGAGATGCTGGTTTCTAAAACTGCTTTAGTGGCATTTGTAAGTGTGCCCCATAGCTATGGAGAAAAGAAAAATATTGTGACAGTTTGAATGTAAGGTGCAGTGAATCCCTGAAACGGACAATCGATTCATGTTCTCCGTGCTGCCTGTGATGGGATTTGCTGTTAACTGCCACTTTGTTTTTTTGCTGTGACTGGGAATCCACTGAAACTGTCCCAACTGTTCTATTCTTTCTTTTTCAAGGAGAGATAATCTCTGTGGAAAACAATATCTCAATGATTGTTTCAGAAGATTTCTTGATGAAGCTATGGTTGATCACTACAAGTACGACCTTTTATATAGCTACAATTGTAATATATGCGCACAATGAGCTGTTCTCTGGTTCAATTCGCTTCTGGTCACAGTCTGTACTGAGTGGTGCAAGTAAGACCACAGAACAGTACTTGCCCTGTTCAACCTTCTTGACACCTCATGAATTATCTATATTCCTCCCACTGATCCACTCTGGAGAGTTACAGCTCTAACTCTCAGCTGTTTTGCTCTGTGTTTCTGGTGCTCTGAAAAATGCTATAGTTTCTCACTTTCAGGTATCTGAACCTGTTTACCAGTCACCTAGCCTCAGACTGCATGCCTACGAACCACCCACAGACATTTTCCATCTGATGCATGTTGAATACAAATCTGGAAAGCACTTTATCAAGTAAATTATATCCTGATTGGATGATTTTACACAACTTGTTAGAATAAAATCACAGAGGTGTGTGTGCGTGTGTGTGTGCGTGCGTGTGTGCGTGTGCGTGCGTGTGTGTGTGTGTTTTAATCAGTTATTTTGGAAACAAATGCATACAAATATAGTGAGTATATAAATAATCATGGATTTGCTTGTTTGAGAATTTGAGTTTTTCATGAGGCAGTTCAAATAGACATTCACACTTGAAACTACATATTCTGGATTGATGTATTGATGTGATAAGATGTATTAGACTAGCATTTGGAAAATTTGTGTATACTGAAAATTACTACAAAGTATTTGGAAACGCTTTAGGTTACAGCCCGGAAATTACTGCATAATTAAAGCGATTTTAAAGTGTAACTTTTTTTTAATTATAGTGCACCTATAAAGTATGTATATGTAAGTACAAGGGAACAATATAGTTTGTAGAATAAAGGGGTAACAACCAGGAGCATTAACACTTTATACTGTAAGTATTATAGAACTAATGGGTACTTATTCTACTATTATGGTACAGCAATCTTACATTTGGGAGCAATTTAGCAAGAACATACACTTCATACCTTTTTGTAATAATGGTTATTTAAAAAAAAATACAGGGTACATATCTATACATTTATACAGTAATCTTTTTAACAAAAGTGCACTGAAATATATACATATTAGGGACATATACTCTTGTTCCATGTAGTTACAGGATAAGCACACTTAAAATACATACCCGCAATCTTACATCACTGACTCAGGAAACCTTTATTTGAAAAACAACTTCATTCAAAACAGATTTACAACACTTCTTGGTAACACTTTATTTTGATGGTCCCTTTTGAACATTCTGGTGACTATAAGTAACTTTACAACTACATGTCAACTAACTCTCATTAGAGTATTAGTGAACTGTCTGCTTAATATCTGATAACTCTTTATTGTGATGCTCCTCCTACAGACAGTCTACTGACTATAAGTAACTATGCAACTACATGTCAACTTATTCTAACCCTAACCCTACCAGTCTACTAATACACTACTAACACTCTAATGAGAGTTAGTAGACATGTAGATGCAACGTTACTTTATAGTCAACAGAACGTGTTAAAGGGACCATCCAAATGAAGTGAAACACACTTCTTTTTCGTTTAAAACTGCTCTTTTAATCAACTTTTTTTTTTTCAAATGCTCAACCCCACTGATGAATCTGAAGATGAAATCATGTCTCTTGCTATTCTGTATTATGTATTAAAAGAAAATGCAGTACACCCAGAAATACGTCCTCACCATTTACCCCTCTTTTACCCTCATGCCAACCGGGATGTATATGACTTTCCTTCTTCAGATGAACACAAATGAAGATTTTTATTGCTCTTACCCTGTAATTAAATGGAACCAGAGTATTAAATTGCAATAGTTTTAGTTTTACTTGCCTTGAAACATGTAAGCCCAAACTTAAACATATGCACTTTTGTTATCAAACAAAAAAAACTGTATAAATGCATAGATATGTAAAATTTAAAAAAGCCTATACAGTATGTGGTACACCATTATTTCAAAAAGGTCCCAAATGTAAGATTGTTGTATCATAAGTACCTTTTGGTTCTGTAATACTTACAGTATAAATAATTTGTAATTCTCCTGGTTGTTAACCCTTTATTCCCTAAACTTTACATATTGTTCCCTTAAACTTACATGCAAATACTTTATAGGTACACTATAATTACCGAAAGTTACGCTGTAAATTCGTCTTAATTACGCAGTACTTTACGGGCTGTAATCTACAGCGTTACCAAGTATTTCTAATATGTTGTGGTTATATATATATATATATCATAAGTCTGACTAACTTCATCTGTTAACTCCTTTTTGGGTCTTACCTTTTTTTTATTATTGAATGTATTGTTCACCCCAAAAATGAAAACTGTAATTTACTCATCTTCATGTCATTCCAAACCTGTATAATTTTTTTTAATCTTTTGTTCTGCAGAACACAAAAAAGATATTTTGAAAAACCATTTACTTGCATTGCATGGAAATGTCTCTAAATTGTCTGCTTGTTTCTCAGTAGAAAGAAAGTAATACAGGTTTGGAACGATATGAGGGTGAGTCAATTATGACACCACTTTTGATGTTTGTGTGAGCTATCCCTTTAAGATGGGATGTGTAAGTATTTGTATTGACCTGTAAATTGGTCTATAGCTTCTTTCTTTAATGTTTGGTTCAAGTGATTATATATGTCACAAGATTATAACCAGTGGGTCCAGGATACTGCTGTGAAGTGTGAGCCGGTCCTTCCATTCCATCACATGCTTATCATCACACAACTTTGTTCATTGCTGCTACCAGACGAGGGGATTTTTAGCAGATCAAAGGTCCACCTCCTGATCCCCTCATGATTTACCGCTGCCAACACACGGTCTGATCTGAGACAGTCTTGTGCGTTAATCTGCATTTGCTCAGGTTAGGAAGGAGGCAGCGCATGTTGTAATGGATATCGAGCAGTTGCGTGTGATTGAAGGCCTGGCAAGTGGCCACTAACGAGGGTATTAGGAGACTTATCAGTAACCGAAGTAATGAGATGCTGATCATCACCACTGGCCACTGCATCCATCTGAAGCTCTTGATCTGACCTGTGATTGGGATTGTGTCATTGGTGATGCAGAAGGAGAGATGAATGGACTGTCTTCCTTTTTGAACTTTGTACCACTTTTATGGATAGGGCTGGTGAATATGGGACAGGCAATGACAACGTGATCTCATTAGTGATCACAGGTATTCACATTTCATTGACACTGAAATGTAAATAATAGCATTTTGACAGCATGGAAACTACAACTTTAGAAGTACAAATGTTTACGAATACTATATAGAATATTGAATTTATCGAATGGATAGGTTTTATTTGTTCATTTATTTTACGTTTTTCTTACATCTCTTACCAATGATTTAAATGATCATAATACACAACTTACATATAATGAAATATTATTACAATTAAAAAACAGTTTTCTATTTTAGTATATTTCATTCCTGTGACGGCAAAGCAATTTTTTTTTGCAGACATTACTCCACTCTTCAGTGTCACATAATCCTTCAGAAATCCTTCTAATTTGCTGATTTTCTTTTTGTTATTGATGTTGAAAACAGTTGTGCTACTTAATATTGTTGTGAAAACAGTAATACTCTTTTTCTGGATTATTTGAGAAATAGAATGTTTAAAAAAACTGCATTTATTTTGAAATAGCAATCTTTTGTAACATTATATATTTATTTGATGTTACTTTAATCAATTTAATTGTAGCTGAATAAAAATATAAATTTATTTACAAAAAAAGACTAAAATAATTTATTCACACATTTTGTTTTTAAATGTTCTGTTTTCTACAGCTGTGCATACTCTTATTATTAGATGCTGTCAATATGTCCACTATTTCACTGTATATCCAATTGTATAAACATGTATGTGTAAATGTAACAAATACCTACAAATATTAGATCAAGCTGTAAATAATGAGGGCAGCAGGATTGGACAATGACGAAATGAAAGCCTAGATACAAATTGTTTGCATGAGTTTAACCACTGACCAACTCCTGCTCTGTTTTACTGTTATCAAAATAAATATCTCAAAGTGGTTTACATATCAGAACAAGTCAGTGCTCCTCTTGTTCTCATTGCCTCACCATTAAATTCAGTACATTTTGTTCTGTTCTTTCTATTTCATGCCTCTCATTCAATGTGTTATTTCATCCAAGAGCTGTGGGTCCAATTTAAAGTCATTGTACCTGTTGTATCTCTCTCTCTCTCTCTCTCTCTCTCTCTCTCTCTCTCTCTCTCACTCTCTCTCTCTCTCTCTCTCTCTCTCGCTCTCTCTCTCGCTCTCTCTCTCTGCACAGTGCTGTAATAAAACACCAGGACCCTGCACAGCGTCCAGCTGAGCTGTGGGATCACATTAACACCTCTCGGACCAGCCCGACAGCTTGTCTATAGCGCCGTGTTGTTGTCTTTGTCCCCATTAATAAAGTCTGCTTGTGTGTGTGTGTGTGTGTGTGTGTGTGTGTGTGTGTGTGTGCGTGTGATTGCTACATGTGTGTGAAGAGTTTTAACTTGACAGAAGAGCATTTCTTGAGCTAAGCATATTTCCATTACAACACCGAGGTCACTGTACAATTAATTACAGACAAAAGGCCTTTTCCATCTGCCTTTCAGCAGGTGCTCTTGAATCATTAAATATGTATACTGGCCAGCATTTAAATAAATAACTGCTGGCATTTTATTTCTCTCTCCGAATGCCATGTCTTAATACCACTCTCGCAGCATCTCTGCTCTCTCTCTCTCTCTCTCTCTCTCTCTCTCTCTCTCTCTCTCTCTCTCTCTCTCTCTCTCTCTCTCTCTCTCTCTCTCTCTCTCTCTCTCTCTCTCTCTCTCTCTCTCTCACACACACACACACACACACACACACACACAGAACATATGATATACAGCTCCAGGAGGTGTAATGAGCCAGTGTGGCAGAGGTGTGACAACACCAGAGCACCTTTGCAGTGACTTATAGGGTCTGGTCGAGGCGAGAGTTGTTTGAGGTGTAAATCCCACACCCCTCGGTGGTAACAAGAACACAAACAAACATAGGCACACTTTGTCCCTCTGCTCTGAATCCTCTTCCTAAGTGTCACCAGGGCTTGGGATGAGGAATCTGCTTGCCGTCCTCATCTGTCCTCCTCGGGACGTTGTGGGAATCCACAATGAATGCTGTGTAAACCGTTTTTTTTTTTCTCCTGCTGCGCGGAAGAGGCAGGAGCAAGCGCGGTCTTATAGTCACGCCAATGAGGAAGAGTGAGATTACACAGGCGGAAAAAATCCAGACTCAACCAACTGTACACGGAGACAATTTTATTCACGCTGTCAGGTAATAGCAGCGCGTAGTACTGAATATCCACAGCCATCTTTTCTGCTCATCTCTGTTCATTAAGTGAAAAGATATCATCTGTACAAAGGCAGCCCACCTCGATTCTTACAGGCGAGGGAAAAAATCCATACATCGACAAACCTTTTATAACTGTCTTTCTCTGTGGGCCAGATAGTCACATGCTTTTTGATGCCTTGCTTTAACCTCAGAGGCTGTGGTGGATTCTATCTCATTTCTGCTGTTTGATTAAATTTGTGCATGCTCAAGTTTGAACAAAACATTGAAGTATTATAGCCTCCTTTTAGAGGAGTTATGAAACACTGATGGTGATCTGGCCTTGAACAGGATGGTGGAGACGGCCTATACCCACCTGGGTACTTCACATACCTGATGTTACCTTTGTTTGCCAGCAGTCTCTGGGTTTTGGCTGTTGAGAGAACGTGGAGGTGGTGCATGTAGCTGCTAAATGAAGGCTTTTGGCAGAGCGCCTTGAACTCTGCGTGGACTAATCACTGGAATTAAGTAGTTAACCTTTACTGTGTCGCCTGGGCTCAATCTTTCACTGCTAAAGTGTGTTATATGGCCCTTTCACTCAGCAACATGGCAACATGGTGATAATGATTTTAATTAATTCAATATTTGATGGAATGAACTGAATGAAGCAGAAAACTACGGTGGCCGAGAGAGCTCAACGTGCTGCAAGCTAAAGAAGACGCATGCAAATAGAATAAAACGCATGCAAAAAGAAAAAAAAAACGCATGCAAATAGAAAAAAAAAACACCCGCAAATTAAGAAAATATCTTCATCAGTTTCACAACACACGTGTACTCCAAATACTCACAACAAAACAAATACAGAAACGTGCTGCAAAAGCTCACAACACAACCAAATACAGAAACGCGCTGCAAGTAACCCAGACCACAATGGAATGTTTCCAGGGGAACAAATTATGTGCGAACCCTGCTGGGACGTGATTACACTTGTACTGTCAATGGATTTAAAGCTAAGAACGTATATTGACAAGAGGGGAAAGCTATATTTTTTTTATAAATAAACTATATTATTAAAATAATATTGTTGTATAATTGTTTATTTATCTAAATAATATTTTTTAAAATAGTATATATAAAACCAATTATTATATTTGTATATTATACTTTTTTATAGTGCTTCTCTTTACTCTTTGCTTTAAGTCAAATTCTTACTGTATTTTATTTCTTTTAACATTTTTGTTCGCGAACATACAGAGATTTTTGATCTTTTGTCATTTTTTATGACATTACAACTTGTATACAATATACAAAATGTATTAACAATATGTTCAATGTCATCAGAAATGAGGAAAAGAACAATGAGCTGAAAACTAAAATAAATAAAAAATTTAGAGAAGAAGAACATGAAGAAAGATATTAATCATTAATCATGTTTCAATAATACAAATTGTTTCTAGTTTAGTTTAAATTTTCATAACAGAAAGTTTCCATAAGAAGGCGTAGGTAATATAGGTAAATGTTTTAAAGTTGAAGACTCTGGACATCACAGGATATATTTCATGGATATAATAAAACACAATTTTAACTGTTTTTTTTTTGTAAGTAAAAATTCATTTCTTTGCAACCGTCTATCGTTAACAGCATATTTCTGTCATCAGAACAAGTATTTACAGCTGATGGACTACTGCTGCGTTGCTCTGGGAACCTCCCAAGGTGAATTAATTACATTGGAGCCGTGGAGGATTTTTTGTGGACGCGTACTCTTCTTCACCTGTTTTCAGAGTTGCGCAGGTTGTAGAAGTAGGTGATATAACTCTCTAAGTTAAGAAGGAAATACAGCTAAATGCAGTATACTTGGGCAAATCTTATGGGACAGGACAAATCTCATTCCTACTCGTAAGGTGTTATTAGAGCAGTATGGAAAAAGAAGTGTGATTGTTTTGGAATCGGGTGATTGGGGATTTAGAAAAGAGTTGGATATTAAAGAGCTTAAAAAATTGCTCCCAAGAGTGGTGTGATACCAGATCTCCCTTTGTGGGATAATGCCAAAGCCAGCAGTAGATTTAATAATGCTAGGAAAACAGGCTGAAAGAGGTCAGAGTCGAAAGAGCGGCAACAATCCAAGGTAAGGGATAAAAAATGAAAAAAAAAAAAAAAAAACCAAAAAAAAAAAAAAAAAAAAAAAATACTTATGGTTTAATCTATGAACATAAATACAGGTATTTACAGATGCATCAAAAATCCAGTATTGAGCACTGTAGGCGGTACGATTTGTTTGTTCCAAAATTACCGTTATCAGGAAAATAAAGGATATCAACTAGATTATGCCTGTTTTCTCAGGGGAGTTAATTGCAATAATGATGGCGGTTGAGATGGATTAATGAGTCGGATTAATGGATGTGGTAGTATGTTTCAGACTCTTGCTCTGCTCTATTGTGCATTGATGCCAACAGTCAAATACTAGACGGATGTGGTTAGTAGAGATATCACAAGATTTATATTTGTTACAGCAGAAAAGTCGTGAGGGTAATATTCTTGTGGGTACAGCTCTGTTGCGGTAAATGGAATGTGGTCAGCAGACAATATGGCCAAACACTAGCATTACAAGAGGACTGAATAGAAATGGAAATAACATATATCAGAGGATGCAATTAAAAAACAATAATTAAAAAACTAAATAAAACAAAGATGGCAACAAACGTGGGAAACAGGACAGTAAGGGGTAGTTGTAGATCTGTTGTATGCAATTCATCCCTTAAAGTGGCGGGGTAATTAGATAGGTACTCAGCGTGGAGAAGCAGAAGGGGAGGAAAATATATTGTCAAAAGACTAAGAACTAGGACATACAGGACTTAATAAAACA
>CM060622.1:27271404-27546404 GCA_030578275.1 Meda fulgida
TTAGAAAGAAAGAAAGATTAGTTAGAAAGAATGATAGATTAGTTAGAAACAAAGAAAGATAGATAGATTAGTTAGAAAGAAAGATAGATTAGTTAGAAAGAAAGAAAGATTAGTTAGTAACAAAGAAAGATAGATAGATTAGTTAGAAAGAATGATAGATAGATAGATTAGTTAGAAAGAAAGATAGATAGATTAGTTAGAAAGAAAGGAAGATAGATAGGTTAGAAAGAAAGAGAAAGAAAGATAGATTAGTTAGAAAGAAAGATAGATAGATTAGTTAGAAAGAAAGATTAAGTAGAAAGAAAGAAAGAAAGAAAGAAAGAAAGAAAGAAAGAAAGAAAGAAAGAAAGAAAGAAAGAAAGAAAGAAAGAAAGAAAGAAAGAAAGAAAGAAAGAAAGAAAGAAAGAAAGAAAGAAAGAAAGATTAGTTAGAAAGAAAGGAAGATTGGTCAGAAAGAAAGAAAGAAAGATTAGTTAGAGAGAAAGATAGATTTGTTAGAAAGAAAGATAGATTAGTTAGAAAGAAAGATAGATTGGTCAGAAAGAAAGAAAGAAAGATTAGTTAGAAAGATAGATAGATAGATAGATAGATTAGTTAGAAAGAAAGATTAGTTACAGTTTTTCTCAGTCGCTTTGGTGCATTTCTCACATCACTATTTACATTTGCACAACAGTTAGTTCAGCCTCCTCAACATTTAGTCATTTGTGCACATCATAGTAGCAGTTTCTCATTCTTTCCAACAAATTGCAAATGCTTTTGGACATGCATCAATTGCTTTCATACAACTCTCTGCTGTTTTATAACATTATCATTTGCTTATGTCATGTCAGTCAAAATTAACTATACTTGTGAATGCTGAATAGTCATTCCATATAAAACAAATAGTCATCATTTCATTGTTTGAGTCATCACATACAAAAATGTTGAACTAGTTGTCAAAATCTGTCAAGCAAATTTTACAAATGTTTGTATCTTTTTTTTTCCTGAAAATGTCTCCTAAATTGAACAATTTCTCTCAGGTGAACTTATGTGGCCAGACAGAGACATGATTTACAGTACTATGTATGTTGTATGTTCAGTTCCAGTATGTACTGCAATATTGTTTACAGTTGTGCACAGCTCTACCAAAAGGGAGTTTATGTTTGTTGTAAATAAGGGTATGTTTTTTTTTCTTTTGCACAATGCTGTGAACAAATTAGAATTGCAAAGAGCATATGCAAAAAAATGTGAAACATACATATTCGGTGTCTTGTAGTGACTTCACTAAATACAGTAATGTGTAACTTTACTGTAGTTTTAAAATGGCTGTGCAAATAGTATATAGTGCTGTCTTGAGCATTTTCAGGTAGTGTCACCAAGATCTGACTTTTTTGCAATGGAAAACATTTACAGAGTAAACAGTCATAATGAAAACATGACAAAGCCATTTGACTATCTTGTTCATAAACAATGGTGTCAGGACTTTTCATCTTGATGACACTGACACTTTCATTGATATGAATACTTGCTTTTGATGAATGAGCTATCCATTTTGATCAAGTGGCACGCTTTTGCAGGTTATCAACTAGGTTTTGCAGTTTGTACTAATTGTTTTGAGAACTGCATTAACTGTTGTGCAAATGTAAATAGTGATGTGAGAAATGCACCAAAGCGACTGAGAAAAACTGTAAAAAGAAATAAAGATTAGTTAGAAAGAAAGATTAGTTAGAAAGAAAGATGGATTTCTTAGAAAAAAGAAAGATTAGTTAGAAAGAAAGATGGATTAGTTAGAAAGAAAAGAAAGAAAGAAAGAAAGGAATGAAAGAAAGAAAGAAAGAAAGAAAGAAAGAAAGAAAGAAAGAAAGAAAGAAAGAAAGAAAGATGGATTAGTTAGAAAGAAAGATTAGTTAGAAAAAAAGATAGCTTAGTTAGAAAGAAAGGAAGATAGAGAAAGAAAGATAGATTACTTAGAAAGAAAGATAGATTACTTAGAAAGAAAGAAAGATATATTGGTTAGAAAGAAAGAAAGATTAGTTAGAAAGAAAGATAGATAGAATAGTTAGAAAGAAAGATAGATAGATTAGTTAAAAAGAAAGATTAGTTAGAAAGAAATAAAGATTAGTTAGAAAGAAAGATGGATTTGTTAGAAAAAATAAATATTAGTTAGAAAGAAAGATAGATAGATAGATAGATAGATAGATAGATAGATAGATAGATACATAGATAGATAGATAGATAGATAGATAGATAGATACATAGATAGATAGATAGATAGATAGATAGATAGATAGATAGATAGATAGATAGATAGATAGATAGATAGATAGATAGATAGATAGATAGATAGATAGATAGATAGATGATAGGCTTAAATGTTTCCCGGCTTGACTGTTCAAAGCAGATGATTGGCTTTCCAGCGGGAGGGGCGGGACATGTGGATACAACCGCCATCTTTGGCGTTACGGGTTTTCCCTATATAGTTGTATTGAGGATTGAGGAAGTGGCATGTCTCTATATAAAATGTCTCTGACATCGTACACCCAATCTCTTAGAAAAGTCATAGCACAACCCTCCTCAATGAGCCGGTCGATTTGACGCCTCACTCAGGGGTCTATGATAAACGGTGCGGGACGAGTTACGCGCCAAACTTTGTGTGGAATAATTTTTGCAAGATAACACTAGTGTTGCCTTGCCTTTGGCAAGCACCACTAATAATAATAAGTTTAAATAGGATTTCAGTAAGTTGGCTTTCACAAGCCAACTTAATAATATAAGTGATAGCAGAAAAGGCAGCAGCACACTATACACAATATTGACCAGACAAGACAATGAGTGAGAGCAAAAGACACAACTTAAATAGTGAACCAAAACAATGTAATTGACTAAACACAGCTGAACTGAACTAACTAACGATCATAACCATAGGAAAAGATGAGTGGCGGGAAACAGAGAAAAAGCACATGTGACTGAAGAAAACAAACTACAAGTCCATGAACTGAATGGAACATAATGGTGACAGAGCACCCCCCTCCGGCAAGACACGTCTTCGCGCCGTCACAGAATGACACATAGGGGATGGACGAGGAGATGGCGAACCGATGCAGGGAGGCAGAGGAGAAGGGATGGTAGCAGGATGTGGCGAAGGAATAGTGAGAGGCAGACGACATAAAAGGATGATACTGGCAGGACAACACAGAAGGATGGTGATGGTAGGACGACGATCCCCTGGCGGCGACGATGGTGGTTGCCCGATGCCACAGACCCAGAGCTCCCCAGTGCCGACAGCCCATAGTGGAGTTGAAGGAGGGAGAGGAGCCAAGATGGTGTTAAGGTGGCTGACGGTATCTGGGGGACGACCAACGGAGACAGAGCAGGTGGATCCACTGGCGCAGACCGAGGGTTGAGGGAGCTGAGCGACATCACTGGTGCAGGAGACCCAGGCGATGCCACGGCGACGAGCGTCATAGGTGGACGATAAGTTCAACATACGCCTATAGGCTACTATTTAAATAGTGTAGGGGTCTATGTTTTTTAATCAGTTTTATTTTGATAAACATGACACAACATAACATTGCGACAACATGAAAAGAGATTTTACTGTTATAAAAAACAGATTTGTGAACATTAGTGGAACTGAAGGTGTACGAATAAACACGAAACACACATGAGCGTTGTCATGTGGCCAATCATGGAACACCTGTGTCGTCATCAGAGCTCATCCAGCCGCTCTAGAGAATCTGCGCTGGCTAAGTCCTGTGGCTGCTCTCGAATCGCTCTCACGCTACTTTGATGGCATCCGTCACAGTCACATGGCGTCAGCACTGTATCAAGTCGGACCCAATTTCTAACCGGCATGCACTGCTTCAAGTCAGCCACCGATCGGTCTGCTCAGAGCTGCATGAAGTCGAACAAGCCTGTTAAGTCTGTGGAGGAAGTGATGTGACGACTGGCCAAGGGGAAACCGGTGGGACGAGGGAATCCAGAGGAGCCACTAGGCTGATGGTCTCTGGGGGAGCCGAAGGTGGGAGGAGCCGAGATGGAGCGAAGGGATCCGAGGCCAGAGACGGACGCAAAGGATCCTCCAGGATAGGCGCTGCTAGTGGTTGCCTTACGTCCTTCCAGGGCATCCCCAGGGATGGCGCAGGGCTGCAAGCATCCAGCAGCAATAGGACTGGAGGACTGGCTGAGCTGTGTGGGGGCGGCGATGAAATGAGACTTGAGATGACAAAGGTAACCATGACACAGTTCACACAGGATAGAGCAAAAAATAATTCCCTGTTCACATAGTTCTCCTTGGATAATACAGATGAATTATATGGCGGGGGGCTATATAATTCAACTCAATCTGCGGGGGGCTCACATGACTTCTCCATGGTCGAAGGTGGTGAAACGGGCTCTGGGTCTGGCTATGCTCTGAATCAGGGCGCGACGCCCTCCAGGCACCTGACAAAGGCTTCCCTCCAACTCAGTCCAATGGTCTCTGGAAGGTCGATGGTGTTGTGGAAGTTCGCCCCGATCCAGAACTGTTCTTTAGGGTCTTGTCATCCCAGGGAGCTGGTGACAGCCAAACCAAGAAAATTCTTAAAAAAAGAAAATAAATTAGGGCTCTCCTAAGCCAGGAAGATAAACTTCCCATTCGTCCATATTGGGCGGTCCAATCTTCTGTCACGGGTGATTGCAGGAAGGCAGACAAAGATGAGGATATTTTCCAACACAAAGGTTTAATGGTAATAATATAAATTATAGCAGAAAAGGCAGCTATACACAACGTTGACCAGACAATGAGTGAGAGCAATGGCACAACTTAAGTAGCGAACATAAACAAGGTATTGACTAAACACAGCTGAACTGAACTAACTAACGATCATAACCATAGGAAAAGATGAGTGGCGGAAAACAGAGACAAAGCACTTGTGACTGACGAAAACAAACTAAAGTCCATGAACTAAACGGAACATAACGTTGACAACCATGGCGTGTAGGAACTTTATTGACTGCTCGTTATTTTTTAAGCAGAATGGCTTGTTTTCCCTAGGGTGCTGATGGTCTACTGAGCATACTCATAGGCTACTTGACATTTAAAAGAAAGCCACCTCAAACCTTCAGTGCATCAGGACTTAATCTCTGTGTGGACGCAAATTTCAATATAAAATTTGTCACATTAATGTTTGGTGTGTTATGAAGTTTTCGCAGTTACCATCTTCCTCACAACAAAACTCCTCTCTGGCATGGCTGCGCTGCGTGGCCTCACAATGAACAAGTGATGACATCATACTTTCATAATGGATAATGGGCTTCATTAGTTCACAGTTCACATGGTAATAATCATCGTCAAATCAGACCACTCTGCTGATGACTAACCACACTGCCAGAGACACAAAATACTGTCAGAGAGGAATGAGAGGCCTGAAGTTTTGGCCCACAGTTACCATTTTTCATATTCTTTTTTAACCATTCCAGTCTTTCACTCACTGTGTGCCTCAGACACTCCCTGAAGTTGTCCATTTGATACTGTTTGTTCTAGTAAGATGAAACACCAAAGAGATAAAGCAGGTAACATTAGATGGTGGCTAATGATTTACACAGAGCAGGCCATTTCGCCACTGGCTACTCACCAAATACATGTGTTGAAATGTTGATTTTAGTTTAAATTATCATATAATTGCATCTGTATGTTATCTTGAATCTTCCTGTAAGAACAAAATCCATTATAATGGTTATGATTTGCTTGTTGAATTAAGCAATTAAATGACTTGCAGCAATTTGCTTGTTTCGATTGTCAGATCGGTGGAGATTTCTCAACAGAATCATATATTGCAGGCTGCTGGCTTCATCAGTTCACAACTTTGTTGGTCTGTCTTTAAAGGTATATTAAATCAAAAATGCTAAGGAAAGGAATATACGGTTGATAATAGGCATAGCTAAAATATTGTTCTAGGTTGTGTGGTAAACGGGAGCTTTGATCCTTCAACTAAGGTGCCATGTTATATTATCTAACGTGGCACTTTAGTTTACTTTGAACTTTAGATTTATGCGAGTGTTTAGAGGTACAGTATATATACAGCTATGATGTATTCCATACCTGGTGACATCAATCTAGCATTCACAAAGTGATATTCACATGATGAACATCAAACTTGCAACTTTAATCACATTAGCGACCTCTGGTATTTATACGCCATGTTGCTACAACAGTCCTGTGGACCTCAGCTCCAGTATACCAATACGCCAAGCATAATATCATGCCTCAGGTTCAAACCTGACCAAATGATAAATATCAGGCAACTGTTTTCTTTGTGTTTGCTTTTGGAGAGAGTAATTTTAGTTGTCACACAAACCATTTCAAACCTGATAGTAATTTGTACCCTCAGTATTTCCTGAAATGTTTCTCTCTTAACATGTCAGACATAATGCAATAAAGCAATTTGAATGTCACTCTAAACTACAGTTGCGAGTAAGTCTAAGAGTCTGGATCACGAACAGCCACAGACTGTCACTGTATGATTTGTGCATTTCACGCAACTTTATTGACTTTATTGTTCTTGCACAGATTGGAGCGCTCCCAACATTTCAGAACGAGATTTGTTTGGTGAGATAATCTCTGCAAAAGAGAACATATTGATGGGTGTGTGTTACTCCCCTTGTTCTTGTGCCGACTGAAGTGTGTGGAGACAAGCAGGGATTACGTTGTCAATGATGGATTGTAATTTGATTCTTTCGTGGCTTTTAAGGACTGGCTTCCTGTAGAGAGGGAGCCAAATATTGTCATGATTGCCTGAAGACGTAGAGTATAAAAGTATGTTTGTGTGTGAAAGAGAGAATATATGCCTAAACAGAGGATAAATAATTAGATTTAACTTTCAAGAATTTTCTAATTTCCTAATGTTAAAGGGTAATAAACGTGTAAATTGTACTAGAGATTTAATGCAAGGACAAAAGGACGCACAATATATCGGGTAGGATAACTATCTGTCATATAACTGTCATATAAACTACAGAATGGTTACAAGCACTGCAAGGGGTCTATACAGTGCAGGATACAATAAAACCAATGTCATCTCATTAATAAATGTGGGTATTTGTATGTATGTAAAGTGTAGCTCAAGCACACTTTTTTGTATGTTTGCCTAGATGCTGAAATTTAGATTATTAACATATTGGCCACATCTAAAATGCAAGCATTTTGCATACTAACAACTTTAGAGAAGAGCAAATGTTTAGATTACAATAATATTGAGTTAATTATGTATTGTCTTTGATCAATGAGATTAATTAAATGTTTAATGCCATTGCATTTATATTGATTTAATTCTGCTCTGTATAATTTTTGGTGCCATATACTCAAGGATTTCATCATGTTACCCAAGCCTGAATTTTAAATTGTTAAAATTACTAGAAAATCATTTAAACATTCATTACTATACAAATATATTTATAATAGAAATATAGCCTAATACAAATACAAAGAATGAGAAAAGGTTTTTACCTTTCTAAAACTGTATATGTAGCCTAAGTACTGTTTAGATGCTGTCAATATGTCCGCATTTATCCAAACATACAAAAATGTACTAGTAAGCGTTGAATACCAAATACATCAGGCTGAATAAACAGTAAATAGCAATATACTCCAAATTAGGTAAAATTCGGTGGTCCTCTTTCTGACATAAATGCAAGAGCTGCTACAATGGATCGTCCTGCGGATCACATTTATAAGATTGGACGGGTCCAGAGTGGCACGGCATCATCATCTTCATCTGACTTTATTTTGGTTAGGTCCAGAAATCTCTGCAGTCGTTGCACGTTGTAAAAACAGCTGAATCCATTCATGCCACACTACAGGAAGTTCCATAGGCTATTATATGATCCGCACCTTGAGGCTGTGAGCATGAGCAAAATGTTTGCTGGCTGCAGTTCACTTAATGGCCACCGGTGTCACTAATAACAAGGGTTTCTGAATTGGACAAATAGCCCCTTTGAACACAAAGAGGCCACTTGTTTCAGTATGTTTGATATGTTGATACACCATATGTTGTTATCTCATGGCAGCTTGTGCATTCTCTGACCTCTGATGGGCGTAGTTAACTCTAGTCCCACATTCACAGTTCATTTGTCTGCAAATTTATACATCATCCCAGAATTCCCCTGGTCCATAACAATGCATTACCGCTGTCTGTCAACCCAATCCAAGTTAAGTAGAGACTGCTGACATCTCCCATACACTGCCACGCTGTATTATTCTCTGCAAGCATATCCTGTGGGGAACGTTTTGTGTTTAATATCGCAATTCAGCCTTTTAATTTCTGTGGGAAAACGTAATTAAATATAACACAAGTGTAATGAGCCCTGTTTCCATTAGTTTCAAGACAAATCTCCTAGAACTTGAGGGAGAAAAACTACTATGATATCTTAATCTGATTTCTCACTACAAACTCCTTAATCACTATGTTCAGAAGTTTAAACACTGTTTGAGTCTGTGAATAAAGTCAGAGCTAACTTTATAAGCATAAACATGTCATTCAAATCCACCGGGCTTAAACTCTTTGAAAAACATTTGATTAGATATTATATCGATGTTATACCGCCTGTATATATGACAACAAATAAAACTGTGTATTGTCAAACATTTCCAGGAATGAATGAAACCCATCAAATTCTAAGTGGATTGGCTATGAGTTCTACACAATGAATAAGTATAATGAGAGTGTTTTTTCTCCATATTAATATGCAATTTACAATCCACAAAATTATTACACTAAGCAGAAGCTATAAAGCAACAGCCCCAGTCACATTCTGTGCTCAGTGGAGGCTTGTCAGGACAGGACAGACAATAGGATTATTTGCTGCTTTCAAAGGGAAGTTTAAAGGAAAACATCGGATTCTGGATTATGGCTTGTCTGGTGTCAGAAAAATTGAGACTGGCAGAAGCCCTGCCAACAGTGTGACAGGACACATTCAAATAAGAAAACAGATTACAAAATAAAAATATGATGCCTGTAATCCACTGATGACGTCTGTCTGATCGAATTCATAATCACCCTAAAGAGAAGTGAATGGAAGGAGATATGGATACCGATCCAAAAAAAAAAAAACTGGATGGTATCAACTGATTTCTTCAAACAGCTTCAATTGATTTGAGCTTTTAGCCAAGTAAGAAGAATGCGGTATATCCTGCCATCTGCTGGACAACCATTTGCAAACCTGGCCTCTTTATTATAAGCATTATACTATAATAAATAAATCTCTAAATTATATTTTATTCTTTTTTTCTCAATTATTAATTGTTCTCTTTTTATATTCTATTACATCAATATATCAATAGTATGCATTCAAAGATAAATGCTGGATAATCTGATCCCTTTAAACCTATACGTTTATACACGTATTTTACTAAAAATATAGGTTTAGTTGCAATAGATTTGTCATTTGTTATACTGTTTGTAATTGGCCAAATGACAAATGAGTAGTTAAATTTCTCTACTCAAATATATAAAAAACCTGCATATGAATGCAGTTTTTTTAAAAGCATGATTTCACATTTTTATTAGAATCCATAATTGATAATGATTCTACTCTACTGCACATTTCAAACTAAAAACAATGTTTTATAAGACAGGCAAAAGGTATTTCCTGTGACCCTGTCACAATAGGAATGACTTGTTGGGATCATTTGTCTCTAATCTTCCTCAGCACTCTCATTCTCAGTCAGAAATGTTACACTGTAAAATCCAACAGTGATTCTTTTCACACAAAATCTGTTGCTCCATAAATGTTTAATACAAACTTTTATTTTTCTGCAATCATACACTATGGGAAAGCACGTCTTTACCCCTGTTGTACCCTACACAAAAACAATATCTAAGCAATGTTATTGCGATTGTGTAAGTTAAGGTTTTTATTATCACTTCCTCACTGTCATGTCATTCCAAATTTGCATGACTTTCCTGTGGAATAAAAAAATACATTTTTGAACAACTTTGAGGTCCAAACAGCATTGACTTTTATAGACAAAAAACATTTTTCCAAAACATCTTATGTTAAAAATGACACAACCTGTGTTAAATTCTTCTTGAACATTAATGGGTGAGTTTTGGATCAAAGCATGTTGTGGTCATTTTAAATCATTCACTGTGTTTTAAGTTTAACACGGAGTGTGTCAGAAAGGCTAACACAAAGATGTGTAATCATGTAATATTCACAGAATTCTGTGTTCCACAAAAGAAAGAAAAACATACAGAACTATCAAGTATCAAGTTTGACAACACTGGTTCTAACCAAATGAAACTGAAAATAGTAAATGTTGCACTTATCAGCTCAAAAATGTTGCAATATCCCACTGAAATAGTACAGTAAGTATTTTCAATTTATAGCAGTAGCTTATTACTTTAAATTATACCATGGTTTGGATTAGTTTATAAATTAGATTAGTACTATAGAGGACCTTTGTAAGCTATAAAACAATAAATCATGGTTGTTTTGCATCCTTTTCAATGTGTCATCTGATACTGATCCTATGAGGAAGGCAGTAGCAGCTCGCTGTTGCTATAGCAACCTTCTCAGGTGAACGCAACCTATTCGAAATAACCTATTTGGTGCTTGGCAGAAATTTGTGCTATTTTATTCCATAGTATAAGCCAAACTTTTCCTTTATAAACTGGCAGCTTTCATTTATAATCTCTTGAACTATAAAACTGAATGTGAAAGTAATTGCCAATACAACACAAAACAACAATACATAGACATCAGGCAAAATTAAATGTTTTTTTGTTACCAATATCATTGTAAAAAAAAAAACTCTAATTGAAGGCATATGTGTTACCCATTATTAATTTATTTCTCAACTAATGGTGTCTATAGGACGGTTACCACCAGGATAAATTGAAGTGGTTTGCCCATTTGGATCTCCATGGCTTTCAGACATCGATTAAAATAATTTTTACTAAGTCACTGATATGACTGTAGTCTTCAGCTCATGTAATTGTGTACATCATTTTAAACATATTAAGTGGACCTTAGTCTGTTAGCATAACTAATGTGATTAGCCTCCGCTAGATGGCAGCAAAGACGTGCAATTTTTTTCTTAAAACTATTTACAGCACATTGTAACTGTCTCTATTCACATACCAAACCAGCCTTGTGCTGCACAATGTGAAAGGCCCCAAACCTGCTAGCAGACAAAGATAACAAGATATGTTACCATACAAAGCAGAACAAGCCAACGAGCCAAACTAAGTTAAAACACAAAGGCTAAGGCACTCTATTAAGTTGGCCAGAAAATGTAAAACAAGTGTTCTTCTCTCTGTCTCTATGAATGACTTCTCAGCCGATGCTTAAAGACATTCTATAAAATGTCACTAGGCCTATATTACTGTCAGAAAATGAATGTGGCTAAAACAAAATACACTGTTGACATTTTACAAGGAAGTCCATATCATTGCAAATAGAAGGATCAAATCATTATTTTCCATAGCTTGTGTTTATTTTGGTTTTAATTTCAAACTTATTATGTGGAAGTCTGCTTATTCCTGCGAGTCTCTGCGTATAGAACGCATATTATATCTGAAATAACTGTTTTGAGAAAATACATGGCAAGAGATCATTTGTACTCATTGTAATATGACATTAGGCTACCCATCTATCTCTCTCAACTTCCCATTTCTGGCACAGGAAAAGGGAGGGAACATTTTTTCAGCAAGCGGATGACTTGATTCTTGCTCTGTTTCCTTTGAGTAATTCAATCAAAAGCAGCTTGCCTTTTAAAGTTCCTGTCAAGATACAACAACAAAAAATACTTCTAAAGGGAAAAAAGGAAAAAGAAAAAAACTCTCAGGCACAGGTCATGGATTTTTTGAATAAAGTATTATGAATGTACGGGGCATCTGAATATTTTCATTTAGTATTTAGCAGATGTTCTTAACCAGAACAAAGTACAAAATAGCTTTAGATATGAGACCATTACAGTCATGAGACTGCAGGAATAACAACAACAGCAGCAGCGGGAAGAAAGCTTTGCTGTGAGGTTACAGCCAAGCATTATGTGAAATTCATTTAAGATCCTGTAGAGTGTGCAGGTTTGCATGCAACCCTGTGGCTTGCTGTTTGTTTCTTGACCATACTTTTGAATAGGCTGTTCAAACACAACAAAATATAAATAAATGCATGACAGCTTGCTCAGGTCAGGGTAAGTCACCTTTATTTCTATAGTGCTTTTTTATTTCTATAGTTCTCTCCTCTCGAACAGTTTGTTGTTTGTGGGGTTGTTGGGGGTAATTTTCTCCATCTCTATCAACTTGCAATGTGGTATCATTTGTTAAAGTCACATAGTGCGCAGTCTAATTAGGGAAGTTTGAGCCATTTTGGCTCAGGCGCAAAGAGCTGGATTAGGTCAATAGTTAATCAAACATGAGAGTATGGCACCCAGGTTCACTTTAATCACTAGTAAATAACTCTGGGCTTTGCTAGCCCAGATACACATAAATCAAGCCACTAGAGCTTACCCATTTGGCAAAACAGGCCCAGGCACACATAGATAGCAAACATGAGGTTCTCATGATTCGTCTGTGCAGCAGCACCACATATGTCTCGGCAATAGATCACCTTGCGTTGGGGAGGGTGCTGTAAGTTCTATTGCCTTTCTATCATCTCTGTGAGTATTTATGAATGTCTATTAATGCAGCAGCATGTTTTACATACATGCAAAATGTTTTGGCTTGTATTGTGTCATTCTTCTTGTTCCTGCATTGTTGGACGATTTATGTATATATTCATGCAGCAGCAGCAGCATCATATTTGACATGTTTACAGCAGTGTGTCTGTGTATCTATAAGCATTAGCAAGTCCATACGTGCTCTGTAGCAGCAATACTCAACAGCAGCAGCGTAGCAGATCTAGTCCGCCAAATCCAAATACATTACCTTTGCCATTTTCATCAAAATGCTAAAAATATTTAGAGAGTTGTCATGATTACAATATGTAGTTCAGTCATGAAACTTTTAGAGGGCGCAGGCTGATAGGTCCTTACGCAATCTACAAGCAATCACATCATTACCGCATGGCACAAGCTGATTGGCCTCTGCTGATTCTGCGACCAGATCAGATCATGAGATTATTTGCTCAACATTCAAATAGTCTTGTTCAGTGTTTTCTTTAGGCTTAGTTGCTTCTGTTTTTTTCTATTAACTTTTTTGAGACATATTGCAGATTTTTTCATTGAAAAATTCCCTGTTTGTACTAAAATTATTGCTATGCCCCAGGTGCAAACAGACCACGCTGTGGCGTTAGATTCACTTGTATTCACACATGAAGCTTCAGAAAAAAAGAAACTGTTCAGACAGAATTATTTTAATGGACCTTATAGGAATATAATATTATAGCTTATGACTAATTGTTTATTGCCCAGTGTTGCTTGGAATATCAGTGTCACAGTGTCACACATACTGCTAATTTGGAAGTTGCAAGTCGTCATTCAGTTACTATGAATTTTTGCAAGAAATTGACCGGAGATTTCACCATCTCTTACTAAGAATCAGACAGTCTGGGAAGTGGGAACGGACCATCTGACCATTTAATCAAAATAAGTTGGAGATCACGGCTTGAATTTAAAATGAGGCAATATTTATAAGACGTGTCTAAAAATATACAAATCCACAGCTCAAACATACCAGCAGTTCTAAATCACTCTAATTTTTTTTTAGATTAAGATTTTTACATTTGCCTTTTGGTTGCTTAGATGTTCTTTGTGGATTTGAGTGTCACTATATGAGTTATAGGATATTTTGTACCTTTTTTTGGAGTCTTGGTGATATTCTGGTCTCTATATATGAAGTGAGCCCATCCTACAGTGTAAATCTACGATATGTTTTGGCTGTTTTATTATTTGGCAGGCAACATGATTTAATGTACAGGTCCTTCTCAAAAAATTAGCATATTGTGATAAAGTTCATTATTTTCTATAATGTAATGATAAAAATTAAACTTTCATATATTTTAGATTCATTGCACACCAACTGAAATATTTCAGGTCTTTTATTGTTTTAATACTGATGATTTTGGCATACAGCTCATGAAAACCCAAAATTCCTGTCTCAAAAAATTCACATATTTCATCCGATCAATAAAAGAAGTGTTTGTGATACAAAAAAAGTCAACCTTCAAATAATTATGTTCAGTTATGCACTCAATACTTGGTCGGGGAATCCTTTAGCAGAAATGACTGCTTCAATGCGGCGTGGCATGGAGGCAATCAGCCTGTGGCACTGCTGAGGTGTTATGGAGGCCCAGGATGCTTCGACAGCGGCCTTAAGCTTATCCAGAGTGTTGGGTCTAGCGTCTCTCAACTTTCTCTTCACAATATCCTACAGATTCTCTATGGGGTTCAGGTCAGGAGAGTTGGCAGCCTATTTGTTCAGAAATGTCTTTCTGTGTCTTACCCTCTTGCTTGAGGGTGTCAATGATGGCCTTCTGGACAGCAGTCAGGTCGGCAGTCTTACCCAAGATTGCGGTTTTGAGTAATGAAACAGGCTGGGAGTTTTTAAAAGCCTCAGGAATCTTTTGCAGGTGTTTAGAGTTAACTAGTTGATTCAGATGATTAGATTAATAGCTCGATTAGAGAACCTTTTCGTGATATGCTAATTTTTTTAGAGGAATTTTGGGTTTTCATGAGCTGTATGCCAAAATCATCAGTATTAAAACAATAAAAGACCTGAAATATTTCAGTTGGTGTGCAATGAATCTAAAATATATGAAAGTTTAATTTTTATCATTACATTATGGAAAATAATGAACTTTATCACAATATGCTAATTTTTTGAGAAGGACCTGTGTGTGTGTCCAGCATGCAGCCTGAACCTACCAAGACTCGTAACAGTTTAAAAAAAAAAGGAAAATGAAAGAGAACCTGGGTGGATCTGAGACCTGGTAAATCATATAAGCAGTGTGTTGATAAGTAAAGAATTAAGAGCTTTGGTTTAAATTCATATCAATAAATTAATATTTTATGTACCACCTTATAATATGTACGGTATTACAAAAAAACATTATCAACAGTGATGATAAAGTGTTTTTAATTTTAGCAAACATGTTTAGAGTATTATTTGATAGAAGCAAAACACTGGACACTAGATCTGAGATTATGCAACATGTAAAAAAAAAAAAAAGACGAAAGAAAATAAAACCTATTTCATGACAACTCCGTGGGTGTGTTTGTCAGCAAGAGGAAATAAGTTACAAGTGTAGTGATCTGTAAGGAGATTGTCTAAACACATCACTATCTGTGTCATGCAGAACCACAGCAGTTCCAGTTTAAACTCCACCAGCTGGACAACAGCAAACCTGGTCAGCAGTGGTCTGATGGGTTTTTGCTTCATGATTGGAGTTCCTGGTAATATTGCGGTAATACTTTTCATAGTTCGGCATTTCAAAAAGGACAATTTTACAGTTCATCTGATGCTGAATCTGGCAGCTGCGGACATCTTGTGTTTGATAACCCTGCCTGTGTGGATTTACAGTGAACTAAACAGCATTGACCAATCAACCTGCAAGCTTTTCACAGCACTCGTCTACTGCAGTATGTACTCAAGTGTGATAACAGTAACTTTGCTGAGTTTGTATCGTTGTTTACGGATTCGGCATCCACAGCTGTGGTCCAGAATAGGCAGAAGAAGAGAGAGAGTGCTGATGTTCTGTGGCTGGGCTCTGGCAGTGCTTTTCTCTTGTCCTGGTGTTCTTACACAAGAGATCATTCAAAGTGAATCCAAAATGGAGTGTGAAAGAAAGCTGGATTCAGATGCTAGACTTATTATGGCTGTAATGGAGTCACTGCTTGGATTTTTTCTTCCTTTCACAGTCATGTTGACTTCATATTATTGCTTACACAAAATGGCCACACAGGGAGCATTCAGACACAGACACAGACCAACCAAACTGGTGACCCGGATTGTCCTAATTTTCTTCATTTTTTGGGCTCCACACCACATAATAAAATTAGAAGAAATTTTTGCACAATTTTTAAAATCACAGCCAGTTCTATTTCCTGTCGGTGACATTGCTGGAAGTCTTACATTCATCAACAGTTGTGTGAATCCATTCCTCTATGCTTTTTCCTCAAAGAGTTTATTTCAAGAAAAACCTCCAGTGGAGCCCAAAACTAAAGGCTCACAACACTCACAGGGGGGTCATTCAAGAGTTGTGAACAGCTCACTGAACTAGTACAGCCTGACACCTGAATATGGACTAAATAATCATTTTTTAAGCACTTTTTAAAAACGCATTAGAATGAATTTTAGATAGAATAGTACACTGAAGAAGAAAAAAATGTTCTATAGGGTTTACTTCGAAACAATTTTCACTAAATTTTCACAAATAATTACAAAGAAACGGCAAGTAACACTTTGAATCAAACATGAAAATAGTAAATGTTGTAGAAAGTAGAAAGGCTGAAATAGTATTTTATTGTAAAATGTACTTCAATAATCTTTGTTTTATTTATAACCGAAATATATTTTGTACAGTGTAAGCATTATCTTTCAAAGGGCTGTTGATGAGTTCAATACTTTATTGCATCTCTAATCGTTTAATATAAAAGGCCACTGTACACTCTTAAAAATAAAGGTTCCAAAATAGGGGTCATAGAAGAACCCTTTTGGTTCCCAAAAAAACTTTTAGTGAATCATTCTAAAAAGAACCATTTTTTGAGATGATTTGGCCGCTCATTCCACCTAGTGTCAGTTCAAAAATCCAAAAGTCAATTTTTTATTAACTTTGAGAGAGGTTTGTGTAAGATAAATAATCATTCTGTTAAATTTAATGTAATGGTTCTTTATCTGCATCATGACTCCATAAAGAACCATTTTGTTCCACAAAAGTTTATTTATAGTGGAAAAAGGTTCTTTAGATTATTAATATGTTCAAAAAATGGTTCTTTTTAGAACGATTCACTAAAAGTTTTTTTTGGGAACCAAAAGGGTTCTTCTATGACCCCTATTTTGGAACATTTATTTTTAAGAGTGTAATGCAAGAACTATTATCACTTTGAACTAGTGCATATAGAAAAGCATTGTCTAAACAACACAATCAGTGGTTGAAGTTGATAATGTTAAATAACCTTTTCAACAATATTTATTTCCATTAATATTAGTATCTTCATATTATTAATATTACTATTATTTTTATATATTATTTAATAATATTGTTTTTTTATTCCTCTTGTTGCCTCTATTTGGGGTTTACATGAAAAAAAAACAGCATGTTGTGTCAATTAAGTATACTTTTATTTTTTATTGACATGGCAGATTTTAGCAAAAATGACACAACTGTTGTTAGTTGAATACAACGATAAATAACAATTGACATTGAACACGATATATGTATTGAAGACCAAGTTCAAGTGAAATATCTTCACAGTCCTCTTTACGTCCATCATTATGTGTTTTCTGAGTGGCGGTTTCTCTCTGCAGATGATGAGGTTATGATACGTGACAGCATCTGAAATAAACAATTGAGTTTAGTTACATTGTGTATCTTCCATTTGATTATGTAAAAACAATTATGCTCATGAAGGCCAAAATTAGTAAAAATGGACAGTATGAGCCCTTTACCATGTTAAAAGGAAAAAGTGATATAAAGTTATGGCATAGCTTTAATATTTTTTGTGACTGTGTACATTTAGGCATAAAGTCATAATTGAAAAAATATATAACAATATAGATCCTAAATTCGATATCTCTGTTACTTAGGCTACTTTGTGGAGAAGAGAAGATGAGTAGCCTTAACTGTACAGAGCACACTTACATGTTCGTTAAACTAAAAAGAGAAAAATACATGATTGTTAGGAAATGATTGTTACAAAGTTATAGCTAATTTATAGACATTTTAAGAATGAGGAGCTCCAGAAAATCAGTAATGAGGAGGTTTTGACAGTTAGGGCCTACAGATTTGAAAAACAAAAAGGCGGGAATAAAGAACCCTAAACTCTAATACAAAGAACCATCTTGGATTCTTCAGGACGCTATTGTTCTAAATAGAACTGTTACTATGTGTAAATAACTTTTAAAGAACCATGTTTTTTAGAGTGTAGCTTGCTGTTCTGTAAGCCACTTGTGCAATAATGTTTGAAAAAGTCCCTAGTTTCTAAAAAAAAAACACTATTTCAAAAGCTGCTGTGCTACTGTCACAAGTTTAGAAACTTGTCAGCTGAGCTGAGTTGTAGTTTCAGTATAAGCTATAATCTGATTATTTTCCTATTTCCATTACATTCTGCGTTTCTCACAAGACAGTGATTAAGACTGATGTGGTTTGAGATTAATAAAGGATGTCGGATTCTGAAGTTTTGTTAACTAGGAAATCCTTCCTAGTTTCTCTGAAATGCCTTCCCCTTCCTTTTGCCAGAGCTCTTTGAAATCTAAATAAACAATAGCCAGGAAGAATGGGGAATGGTTTATAAAACAATCCATTTAAAGACCATCTCCTGAGGATAGAAAAACACATGAGAAGAAGGGTTTGGGACTAGCAGGACTCTGGGTGGCCAGGCTTAAATTGCATAGGTGCATTTGTAATACAAGTGGTTTCCACCGCAAATACAAAATTGATTTTTTGTTCAAATGAAAGACGAGACATAGATTCGCTTTTTACAATGAAGATTCATCTGGTAAAAGTTACAGAAGTCATTCATGAAGTTGGGGGTGAGTCGGGGCACAACCTAACACAGGGCTTGATGTAACACTTGTTTTAAATACTTCCACACATGCTAGCTTGATGAAAAGTTCAGAAGTCTTTGGAAGTAAATTTCTTATGTTAATTTTTCATCTGTTTTTTTTTTGTTTTTATTTAAAATTAGACAACTCTAATATTAAATGTGCCGGTGGGGCACGTTGTAACACTGTGTTACAATGAGCCCCTATTAGAACTACTCTATTCTATTCTATTTTATTCTATTCTATTCTTTTATGAATTCTATTGAGAAACCATGAGAAAAAGGTGAATAAAGGCTGAGAGTCAATATTCAGAAATTCTTCTTTTTTGTTCAGCAGAAGAAACTCATATAGGCTTGGAACAACTTGAGGATGAGTAAGTGATGACAGAATTAAAAAATGTTGGGGATGAACTATCCCTTTAATCAAAAGTGACAGTTTTATATTTAAAAATGCTTGTTCTTTCGAGCTTTCTGTTATCAAAGACTACATATATATATGTATATATATATATATATATATATACTAAGCAGCACAACTGTTAGGGGCCGTTCACACAGAAAGCGTTCTTTCCATTCCAACAAGCTACTTTTCCATTGTTTTACTACACACGCTAGATAAACTTTTTCAAAGAAAAATCACGTTTTGTGAACAACGCTATATCTCACGACCAATTGGTATGAATTCGTATGAGTGAGTAAAATGTGGCTGATTCGTATGAATTCGTATGATTTGTCTAAACCCCAGCGACGATTAGGTTTAGGGGCGGGGTCAGGGTTAGGTCATTCATACGAATTGGGCAGCTCGTAAAATATGTACGATTTAGCAAAAAACATACAAATTTCGTATGAGTGAGGTCGTATGAATTCATACGAATTAGCCTCGTAAAATTCGAGGCCTTAATAAGCAATGTGTAGTTTTCATCAGATATGAGTATTTAATGCTTGCACAAGGGATGTCAATGTGATGCAAAGATTAAGCATTATTACCAAGTCCTTTTCACTCATGTCACCTACCTAAAGGTGACCCTCATACAGACTAAGAACAATGAAAACAGACCTGTCAGACCGCCCAATAAGCACTTCAGCTGCACAGTGCACACACACACAAACTCACTGTGACTTTAAGGGGCTTGTTAATTTTATGAGGGTTTTATTGCTTTTCTCTAGAGGATAGCTTGATTTATGAAATAGCCATGCTAAAGTGTACATTCATTTGGACAGGTACCATTGGGTGTAATGGTGCATGGATTATTAACACAAAAAATGCAGCAAGACTAAAGGATGTGTATTACATTTTTCAAAAGTGTCAACCTTCAAATAGATTGAGACATTTTTTTAAACGGACTGACCAAATCCACAAAAACAAGCCACCTGCAGCTGTATGATAGATTTTGGCTTATGAACTCATCATTTAGCTTTGTTCAGCACTAACCTCCAGTGTGTAATCTTGTTTCCATCCATTCAAAGCTTGTATTTGGCCTCAGGGGCAGATACAGATTCTTCAGTCTCTCTGTATGGTCTCCGTGTTCAATATATAGCAAGTTTGGGATTCATTTCTCAGGAGAACTGCCGAGACCTCTGATTACTCTGACATACACTAAGCGGAGGCTGATGGCAGCGGTCAGCATGCTAAACAAGGATCTTGGTCCAAACACACACTCATTCGGATAAAAAAGATTTCTGCTGAGCTTTTCTTCTGGGATGAACCCTAATAACTGACACAAGCATCTTTTATGTTACTGTCAAAGATTTGAGGTCTTCAATGCAGTTGACACAGAGAGAAAAGGACAGAAAATTGCAATTAAGTTAAAACATGGGCAGTTTATTTTTTAATATAGCCTATATTTTTCTTCAGTAGTAAAGGACTGAAATACTGTTCTTATAACGAGGAAACCAGAACACTCAAACAAATTTTATATTAGTATTCAAACATACATAAAAGCAAGTGCCATGATACATCAAGTAGCAGTCATACGCTCTGAAGTTAACTGACAACAGGTTCAGAATGAAAAACAAGCTACATTAAGTTCAAATACATTTGTATACTATACATGTATACATTATTTCAGAATATACATTATTTAACAAAAACAGTTGCAAAACAGCTTCTATCTTCACTTTAAGTTCACAACCAACAACATCTACGTCACTATTCAAACCACATCCTGAAATAATGACATGCAGTTAGTTCATGCTAGTACTTTAGAGTACAATGTGAAGGTATTTTGATCCTAACTTAGTTTATGCTTTTATCTAAAATAGTTTTCAATGAGGCATGTGGTTCTCTTGACAAAGCCAAGTTGTGTGCTGGTATTGATAAAGGACCTGATGAAAAACACATTTTTCAAAATGGTTCTTATACAATAAGCTTTGGGAGGCTAACAATGCAAATTCATGTATATGCTGTATCATATATTCCAGACAAAAACAAAAAACAATCCCATGTTAGCGAGACTGGGTGTGTATGTTAGTCTAAGTGCTTTAGCTGACAGAACACGGGTCATCTTTACTGGGCTTCACCTCTCCCTGCAGCAGCTGGATCATTACTGCCTTGGTCAGGTAACTGGACGTGCCTTGTTTCCCCAGGGCTGGTGTGTTGTAGAAGGCCTCCATGTTATCCTGTGGATTTTATGTTTCTTAGTAACATCACCACAAAATGCTAATGCAAGTGTACCTGCCATTCAAATTCATACTGCCTGCTGCGCTTTAAAGTACATTACATTAGGGCTCTCAATCTATTCATTACATGATATGCTGATTGATTCATTAATTGCATTTATGATATAATATAATTCAAAGACAATTACATAACTGTGGCAGGCAAAAGCACTGAACAGACATAATTAAAAGTGTATTTAGTCAATATAAAAAGATTGGGGTTCGTTAAGATTAAGGTTTATTTATTATTAGGAAGAAATCAATCCGCAAGCATGCATTAAATAGATCAAAAGTGACAGTAAAGATATTTATAATGTTGCAGAAGATTTATATTTCTATTAATCAAATAATCCTGAAAAAAATACATCATGGTTTCTACAAAAATATTCAGCTGCACAACTGTTTTCAACATTGATAATACTAATAAATGTTTCTTGAGCAGGAAATCAGCATGTTAGATTGATTTCTGAAGGATCATTGGACAATGAAGACTGGAGTAATGATGCTAAAAACTCAGCTTTGCATCGCAACATTTAAATTTAAAAATGTATTAAAATAGAAAACTGTTCATTTGTAATAATATTTGACAATAATAATTCCCAATATCATTGGTTTAACTGTATTTTTGATCAAATGAATGCAGCCTTGCGTAAAAGACTTCTTGAACTTTAAAGCTTTCACATGTTCTTTGCCCTCACCAGTTTCCCAGAGCCCTGCAGTCTGCTGCGGTCTTTCTGAAAGTCAGCAAAGGCATCCTTAACCAACTGGTCCAAATCCACCGGCTCCTGAAACTCCAGCTCCGGGTTTCTTTCCAGCAAAATTGACACCACCATCAACAGCTGCATTCAGGTCATCAGAGACACAAACATAGAGTCAAACAGCAGGTAAGGTGAATAATACATTAGAGTACAAATTCAAAATAAGTTAGGGCTGCAGAAGGGACAAATTGTGCCTTACCTCCACAATTATCTGCCTGTATTCAGCCAAAACGATGTTCTTTAATGTGTCCTCCACCAACAGAGAAAAATTCATTTCATACATGGTCATATCTGACAGAGTAGGTTGCTGCAAAAGAGTGAATGATGGTTATCTCAAAACGCAGATGTGAACACATTTAAAACGGTCCTTTAATGACGCAATACAGGGACATTATTTCTCCAGAACTACTGTACATTTCCTCTGCAATACTATGCTTAATATTTCCCCAAAAAATGATCAAGGGTTTTGGAGGAGTTACCTGAGGGAGACTTTTTCCTCCAACCATGATGCCATTACGCGTTCTCTCTAGGATTTGCCAAACGCGATCATAGAAGCCGAGAGGGGTGCGGTTGAGGGAGCCATCTATCTGACGTCTATTAAGCCACGATCTATAGAAACATGGAAGACCAAAACAAATCATCCAAATTGTTAAAAAGGACAAATCCCTGAATGCTAACTCTGGAGCTAGTATTCATTTGGGAGATGATACATAAATGATCCATTCAAAATTCAGGCCTCGGTAAGATATATTAATGCTTTTGAAAGAAGTCCCTTAATGCTTAGGCTGCATTTATTTGTTTAAAAATACAGTGAAAACAATAATATTGTGAACTATCATTACAACCTAAAATAACTTTGCTCTGTTTTAATATATTTTAAAATGTCATTTATTTCTGTGATAGTAAAGCTAAATTTTCAGCAGCCATTACTGCAGATCATTACACATGATCCTTCAGAAATCATTTAATATTCTGATTTGGTGTTCATGAAACATTTCTAATTTATTATAAATGCGGAAACATTCATATATTATGAATGTGATTACTTGTCAGTATTCTTAAATATAAAGAACACATTCTTGAATACAAAGAAAATAGTAACTTTAGTAACAATGTTAAAGTCTGTGCTGTCACTTTTGATCAACTTAATGCGTCCTTGCAGACAAAAAGTATTAAATTATTTCAAAAAATAAATAATATCACTGATCCCAAGTTTTGGATGATGGTGTACATTATCAGATCATCAGGTTCTTATTTAAAAATTATTGTTAGTTGCTCAATTAAAAACTAAGATTATATAAATGATGATAAACTGTATACTACTGTAGCGAATGGACACGGCAAATCATTAACGTTTGGCAGGAATCTACAGAAACACACAGATGGTGGGCATCCTGCACCTGCCATTCTGCTGAGGCTGGAGGACATCCAGCAGGAGCTGTTTGACATGACTAGGGGACATCTGGTAGATGTCCTGAGGTGGCATGTCCCCAGCACGAATCTTCAACTCATGTTTCATTGCTTGAACAATCCACCTGATTGAAACATGGACATGACAAGAAAGTTTGTTAAGGAAACCCGTGTAAATAATGTGCAAAGCCTAATGCAAAATATTCATTATTTAGAGATGTGAACATGTTATTTCTATTATTTAGGCTCATGTTGTGAAGCTCATTAACTCAAGAGAGGGGACAGCATACCCCACACGGATCTTCAGCATGCCACTGAACAGCTCTGGGGTGTTGGAGATGATCCAGCCAATGTGGATGACCAGCTCTTGCTGCAGCACGGCCTCTCGCTCGCCGTGAGGGCTGCACTTGCTGTATATGATGTCCTTTATGACCCCCGGAGACAGTGGGTTAGAGATCACAATCTCCTCATGCCCAAACAGTCCCAGAGTCACCTGGTAAATCAGAACTGCGTCAGTCTGCATCACGATGGATGATTTGTCAGAGACGCATTTTGGTGACTTCTATTTCTTTGAAGGGGTTTTAAATGTACTGCAATGACTTATTATCTCTTTTAAAATGTATAAATCCAACCCGATATCATGAGAGAAAAAAAACTATTTGATCAGGTGGTGATTTCGTTTGAATTTGTACAATGTGATGTGTATGGAAATGTTGGATTTTTATAAAGACATGAAATAATAAGACATGAATAAGCATGAAAGGTCCACCCCTAAAACCATCAGTGAGCCGTAAGAATTAAAATGTACAAATGAGATAAGAAATTAGAAAATACATATTAGCCACCAATTCACAAAATACAGTGTAGATATAAATTGTCAAAAGAGAGTTTTGTATAAATCACAAAATCACAACATTCCAGTACATCTATCCTTTTCAAGAAAAGCTCCCAAATAATATGAATGAATGTGGCAATAGGTCTATACAAGATGTTCTATTAAACACTGCAGATCTGCATAAAAATTACAACATTATTACAGCGGTTTCACACACACACACACACACACACACATATATAAATTGGAGGTGTGCAAACTTTTTACTATGAAGGGCAAAAATATTGATTGAAGGCTGTAGGCTGAAAGTAAATGCTGCTTTATATCCAACTATATTTTATATACACACACACACACACACACACACACACACACACACACACACACACACACACACACACACACACACACACACACACACACACACACACACACACACACACACACACACACACACACACACACACACACACACACACACAATAAATGTTAAACCAAACAAATGATAAACCATTTTTTTTTTATTACATGTTTTTTCCTATTTTTCCTTATGATCGCATGGCGGGCCAAATCAACGGTCATCATCAGGTGCCACCTTTGGCCCGCGGGCCCTGGCATGGGCATCTCGGATATTTATGAATACCACCATATTAGATATCAAAAGATAGCATAAATTTAACAACAAAAGATAGCATAAATTTAACAAAACAAATTTGTTGGCTTTTAAATCAAATCTACTTGGGTACTTTGTGGTTCTCAAATGTTAGAAAAACAAAATCAGTCTAGCGTGATTTGTTTGCAGAAGCCACTTGTTCTTTGGTAATATTTTGTTATCTATGCAATAAAGAATATATATATTTTGAGTCTGGCTTAAGTATGTGGTGGCTATCTCATTATAGTTCCCAGCAGACATCAATATTGCTCTGCTATGGCAATTTACCCAAATGCACATTAAATAGGAAGCACATAGAAAAAGGCTCGGCTTCTTTAAATGAAATAAGGCTAAGACTCTATGATTCTATATGCAGGTCAGCTCAGACTGCTCTTGTATGCAAAGAATGACCCATTTTCAAACCAAAACGTACCCATTTATCTTACCCTCAACATTAGGGCCCTAGGATGCAATTTATATGCAGATTCACTGCTAGTGCGCTACTCTGATGAATCATTTCTCAACCACCAGGGGCTAAACACGACTATGTTGGGAAACTATGGCAGTTCATTAAACAAACACTCCACACCACAAGAAATGTTTGTCTCAACACAAAGCAAATAAAAGGTAAATGTACACTGAGGGTGAATGTAATGCACGGACAATGGGATGGTTGCAGGCGTTCTGGGTAAAAGCATTTATTGCTGCAAAAGGAAGTTAAGCTTCAAATGAAAGCAGGTTAGCTTTGCCAGTGATGACTGATGCAATTAGATATTATTCTGTTGTGTAATAGGAAGAGGAGTCCATCATGACTTCGGCATACAACTGATGTGAAGATAAAACATTCTAAGCTAATTGTAACCTTCTTATAATCAGTGAACATTAAAATGTTTGACTGCAATACATTTTTGACTTGTTCGTTCATATCATATCAATTATTTAGGCCCCTGTTCCTGTTTTTCACTTACCTGCTTGCCATGCACTAAAACACTAGTAATGCTCGGTGCAAGGCTGTCCACTAGTTTAGTTAAGAGACTTGCAGCAAGGCGCACAACGGACCTGGTGAACACAACACAATACAACACAACAGAGATATACTCACTCATTCAGTGGAGCCAAACAGAAATTGAATTGGACAACAGTCTTTTATAAAACAGTTTATTCCTAAAAACACTACTGTTCAAAAGTTTGGGGTCAGAAAGATTTTATAAATAAATTAATACTTTTATTCCGAAAGGATACATTCAATTCGAAATAAAATCAAAGGTGACAGTAAATACAGTTACAATGTTACATAAGATTTCTATTTCAAATAAATGCTGTTACGTCCTATTCACTAAAGGATCCCAAAGAAAGCATCACAGTTTCAACATTTTAAATGTTTCTTGAGCAGCAAATCCGCATATTATGATTTCTGAAGATTCATGTGACACTGAAGACTGGAATAATGATGCTGAAAATTCAGCTTTGACATCACAGGAATAAATTACATTTTAAAATATAATAAAACAGAAAATAATAGTTTTTTATGTAATAATATTTTCACAATATTACTGTTTTTACTGTTTCTTTGATCAAATAAAATGCAGTCTTGGTGAGCATAAGAGACTTCTTTAAAATACATTTTTTTAAAAATCCTACCAACCCCAAACTTTTGACAGATAGTCTATATAAGACTTGCTGCCTCATAAGCAATGACAAATATAGTTGGAGCTCAACAGTGATTCATTTCACATATATCACCAAAAAGACTTGTTACAAGAACTTTGTGAACCCCACCAAACTTCTTTAAACTTTAGATTGTTTGAAGTCTAATTGTAATGCAGCATGATACTCATTTGAATAAATGAGATGATGTTATATTCCAAGATTTTGACCCCCTGTAGCATTTAAATCATTAATATTTAAAGCTGGGCCCTCTGGGACAAAAACGGTCAGGAGAGCTTGGCATCTCAAAGTGACAAAGTGGCATTGGGCATTTAAACTATGCTGTTGTTGCTCCTGGACTGAAGTTACACTTCC
Organism: Meda fulgida; assembly: GCA_030578275.1. Classification (NCBI taxonomy): domain Eukaryota; kingdom Metazoa; phylum Chordata; class Actinopteri; order Cypriniformes; family Leuciscidae; genus Meda; species Meda fulgida. The sequence goes on from CM060622.1 coordinate 27,298,404, forward strand.
TACACTTTCGTAATTCACGTTTCCATATACATACATTTATTTGGCAGTCGCTTTTATCCAAAGTAACTTACAGTGTATTCAGTGTATACGTTTTATCAGAAGAATACATGACTTTAGCTTCATTTGAGCTATAAGAACCTATTTTAATGTTCACCAATTTAATGTTTTTCTGATGGATTCCTTTGATGAATTAATATAAATAAGTGTTATGGACAGGTTATACTGCCACAGACATAATGGAGTTTGGCTCACAAACAAATTGCAAATGAGACACTGTTACAGTGATAACCCCAGCTAAGAGGCATGAATGCGTGTTATGAAGAATATAAAAAAGCTCAGCTTAAAAAAAACCCATTACCATAGGTGCAAAATAACAATTATAAAAGTAAGAATAAAACAACTAATGAGCTGCAAGGTTTCTCTGTACTTGATAATAACAGTTTGACTAAGCGGATGTAAAGAAAAACAACAACAAAGGATGAGTGATGCGTGCTCATGAGTTAACACATCCTTCGGAGTCAACAGTTACACCACACATGCAGAGGTCGTATACCCCACTGCCCAATTACCTGCTTGCCATGGACCAATATAGTGGTTATATGAGGAGCTATAGAACCGGGAAACTTCTGGATAACGGCCGCAGCACTACGCACCGCCAGCCTACATGAGGTTTGCGTGTGTAAAAATATATATGCGCATAGTTGCACGTAACAACAAATACACATAACAGGTAAAAACCCAAATAGCCATAAATATATATCAAGAGTTGATCATTTTACCCAACTATAATGAGAAAATAAGTGAAACTCTAAATGCTTGCAGTGAGTGCAGTGAAAAGAGGAAAAACTTACCAAAGCTTCCTGCTCCCAGCTCTTCTGTAGATTCTCTCCAAGTCATCCTTGAGATTCTCTGGACATACAGAGGGTTAGGAATGGCATTATAACCATACAAAATATACATTGTGTACAGTGTAGTCTGTAAGACAACATCCCTGGAGCATTTCGGCCCAAACACGTGGAAGCTCCGGCTAGCAACATAAAATCACATATAAGAATATATTTAAATCGCTCTGCGCTTGTTCAATAGGTCCGTTTAAGAGTGTGAAGAGTCTTCCGCTACGAGATAAACTGTAGCTACGGGAATTAAGACCACGACAAGGGTGTGAGCAAGCATTGCCAACCCACTTGCTTATCCATGAAGGCACTAAATGGATTACAGCTGTTGACATTTCATTCAGATGAGCTTTAAAAGCAGCCATGCAGTAAGACGTGTCCTGTGGCTTTTAAAAAGCTCACCATTTCAATAGCACTGAAATACTCTGGCCTTACACTTACACTTAATCATTAAAACTTTAGTAAAAATACCTGACATTTCAGAGGTAGAGACATATTTGACTGAACTAATAATAAATATCTCATGAATTATGTACTATTTGGGTGACTAAACCACATACCGTTTTGATCAAAGAAGTCTGGGCCTTCCTTTTTGAGGAGAATACTGGCCAGCTGGGCTTGACTGGCCAGACAGTCACAGTCCTGATAACAGAATATGAGTTATATAAGAGCACACATATTAAACTCATAATCACACACAGGCAGGATAGTTAGGCTCACATTGAACTTCTGTAGAATCTCAGATGTCGATTTTTGGAACCATTCCTCGACGCTGATCTCAGGCTGCTGCTCCAGGTCAGAGGCGTTCGGCGTGCTGGTTTGACGCTTCACCTTTGAATGCTTGGGCAACTCCAGCTCCTCGAAGCTCTTAAACTCTGGGATTCTACCCAGAGGAATGTATTATGGAAAAAAGAAATGGATTATGAATCTGCTGCATGCCTTAGAAACTGTAAAGACAATTTCCTTCCATTGCTTCAATAAGTGTACCATATTGAACAAAGGTGAAGAGGAAAATAAATGGTGCAAATAGAGGTTAAATCTTACTCAGCTTCATTGACACGTAGGAAATCCAATTGCTCCACCACAGCGCCTGATATCAGGGTCTATAAAGTTTCAACAAAGAATGTTACATTAGAACAGGGATTTTCAAAGACTTAACACAACATAACATAACATACATGATGGCATCCTTCAATTAAACCAGAAAGCATGAATTGCACTGCATGAAGTACACTCAGATTCTTAATAAAGCTATGAAAGATATTTAGTCAAGAGCAGTGAATGATTTTCTTTTCTTTTGTTGCAGCAGGAGAACCTATGAGGCTGCTGTCACTTTAAGACCTTACGTATAGATCCAATATAATGATAATTTCGTAAATTAAAAGTTAAAGTAAAAAACTGTTTACTTTCACCTAACTGACAATGTTACCTGAACACTCACATAAATGTGTGTATTTGACCTTTCAAGCGCAATAATAAGCGGTGAAAGTGAACTGAATTCGGCACTGGTGACCTTCGGATGTGCGCCACAGAAAGCCGCCTGTCAGCACCAAATTCAGTTCACTTTCACGGTTTATTGTGCTTTTAATAACTCATCATCAAGCATGTCCCACTCTTTCTTCTTATTCATTGATGTTTCTTTGCTGCTCAATCGCGTTTAAGCAGTCCTGCCCTGCACACATGTATTTACATACAGATAAACTATATAGAAAAATCTCTATCTCTATCTACCTAACTTGCGCACCCCACACTTTGAAAACCCCTGATAGACCTTAGGGAATACAAAAGGCATTTAGATTCATCGTGCAATATTACATTATGATACAATATCTTCTAAATGACTGTTCATTTTGTGTACAAAATATTGCACAAAGGGAACCTGAGTAAAGACAAAATGCACTTGCACAATATACATGTTAATTCACACAAAATTAGTTATTTCAGTGGAAATAGGTACTGCTCTTTTCAAGGTCCTGATATGTCACATTCCTTTGATTCAGAATCTGGACTTTGACTAGGACTCTCTAAAACTTTTCTTTTTCTTTTCTTTTCAGCCACTATGATCTGAACTGGATCATTGTTCAGCTGCATTACCCAAGTTGGCATGAAATGAAAATACCCACAATTTATTGTCTAAAAGCATATTACTGTCAAAGCCTGACATTTTTTTTATCTAATAATTTTGAATCAAAATTGCATAACTCTAACTTCTGATGAAACGACAAGACTTCTCTCTATAGTGACGTATGCACTCAGATTTCTCAGAATGTAAACTTTTATTTAACAATATGAAACCATTCAGTGAGAGAAATATGCATTAATATTACTTTAATAATACATTCCCATGTCTTTGTAAGATGTGGAAAAAGGCTGGTTTTGGAAGTCAATTAGACGCATTACAAATAAAATCATTTCTTATAAAGAGCAGCACCTGAAGTCTGTCCACATGAACTTTGACTCCTCCAATGTTTCCTTTCTTAAAAGATGCCAGCATGTCCAGGATGGGGTTGAAGCGGCTCCCCCTGGCAAGAAAGAGATGACATTACTGTACCTCTCATAAACAAAACTAGGTTCTGGCTGATTGGAGAGCCTCTTACTTAATGTTGTCCTCTCTGATAAGGACCAGGAAGAGAGGCCGGCCTGACATCTTCCAATACTGCTTAATAAACTGCAAGGCATTCTGTAAAACGCATGTAAATACAACCGCATTACAAGAGAGCGCTGGAACTTTGGCAATCACATTGCGGCATAAACATACAAGCACAGCGCAGACAGCAGGAGAACCACACTGTAACTCTGAGGGTGGACACTGATGATTTATAGGGGACGTTTCTGTCCATTGCCCATTTTCTGCCCTAAATTTGATTCTTTCTTTATATAGAAAGATAGACAAAATATGGAACACAAAGTGAACCCTCTTCTAACATTGTCTGAGGAACCAGTGAGGTGTGATATCTCACCGTAATATCATCGATCAAAAGCATGACATCCTGGGACAAGTAGAAGTCACTGAGATCAAAGACAATTGGATAGCAGACCACAGTCTTTCCAAGTATTCGATAAATCTGAGGGGGAGAGAAATGACCCATTGCGTTACCTGCAACTATATGGATGACTGTTAGATCTAGACATATACTTTACCTCAGACAGCAAATAAAACATACCATCCTTTCTGAACAGACAGACACATAACCATCCCTCTAATTTTCTCTGTATTTATGTGAGAAGTGAGTTACTGCATATAGCCCACGACTGTCATACTAAACATAATCAATTCTCCATCAAATACAGAAGATCATTACTCTGGAGTTCCTATTTTTATCTTCCCCAAATTTCATCATGCTTAAACTGCCTGCAGGCAGTGAGGCTCAGCAGTTTTGGAACCGAACAATAGACTTGTAATCAATCATCTACACCTCTTAACATGATTTAGGGTTGTGTGCAGTTAAAGGGTTTGTGTGCATTTACACTCATGCTGTTGCAAATTCATTTGAATTTTCTTTTTGTGGAACAAAATCTTCATGACAATTGGCTGTTAGGGTTACAAAAAGGACAACAAAAGACCCATAAAAGTACTCCATATATAAATCGAGTGCCACCTAGGATGACTTCAGGGTGAGTAAACCATGGGCTTATTTTCATTTTTGGTGAAGTAGGCTAGGTGTATATGACATTCTTCTTTCAGACGAATACAATCGGAGTTATATTAAAAAATTTCCTGGCTCTTCCAAGCTTTATAATGGCAGTGAATGGCAGTTTCTGTTTTGAAGTCCATAAAAGTGCATCTAATGCGTGTGTGCAAGTAAAATATTCATATATAACATGTTACAAAGTAAAATTCTAGTTTCCTGCCAAACGAACAAACAGATTCGACTTAAGTCTAAGCGCAACTAATGCGAGTAATGCGACATACTGCTGATATTTACGCTACGTCATGACGCACTAAGCTACTTCTGATGTCAAAAGTTGCGTAAGTTGTGCAAAAAGATTGCGTATGGCCGTTTGACAGGAAACTAGAATTTTACTTTGCAACATGTTAAATATGAATATTTTACTTACACAAACGCAACGCTTTGCTTCAGAAGGCCTTTATTAACCACCCAGAGCCATGTGGAGCGCTTTTATGATGGATAGATGCACTTATGGATAGATGGACTTCAAAACAGAAACAGCCATTCACTGCCATTATAAAGCTCGGAAGAGCCAGGACATTTTTTATTTTATTGTATTCGTCTGAAAGAAGAATGTCATATAGACCTAGGATGACTTGAGGGTGAGTAAATCATGGGCTAATTTTTATTTTTGGGTGATCTATCCCTTTAAGACATACAATGGCTTTTTGAGAAAAACAGACTGAAATTTAAGTTATTAATCTTCTATCATAATACTGTTAATTCAAGAACTGCAAACAGCTGCAACCAGATCATTTGTGAACAAAGCAGTCAGATACGTGAATGATTCGTTCTGTACAAAAAGTAAACCGGATTATCTGGTTCCCTGAAAAGAACAGCTCACCGGAGCAAGATTATCAGTCAATACCAACTTAAATTTCAGTCATATCAGTCTTTCATATCAATCATATAGATGACTTTTAAAATGTTTTGGTGGGTATTTTGTCATTTTTGGAGATTAGCAGATGTGGTCTCTTTGAACTGTTGCAGTATGGAAAAGATCTGTATAAAGATTCATGAAAAAAATACTTTAGTCTTTTAGTGATAGAATAGCACCATACAAGTTTGTAACGACATGAGGCTGAGTAAATAATGACAGTGACCTATTCCTTTAAAGGAGAGTTGGACTAATATTTAATTATCATAGGCACTGTGTTACTCTGAGCTTCTGAGTTATTATAAGGATAAATCACAAACAACTGTAATGAGCAGGAGCTGAAGTATATGAGGAAATGTTTGCATTTTCTGTCAGGAGAGTTTGCGACAGCACACAGAACATTGTTTACCTTGCAAGTGCCAATGCAGCCAACGGGCCTCTCCGGTCTCCCACTCAAACCAAGCTTCTTATTAATGGCAAGGAAGCGGTATGCCTTGAAAAAATAGAGACACACATAAATAAATAAATAAAATAATAATAATAATAATAATAATAATAATAATAATATTATATATATATATATATATATATATGTGTGGTTTAATTCATAACATGCATGTTTTGTTCAGTGGTTGATTCTGAAAGCCTGGTTATTTCCCTGGAGAAAAGGTCAAGTTTGTTGTTGCAAGTGTTCGTGCAAGTTTCTTTCAGTTATAACAGCTCAAACATGCCTTTTAGTCTGGGACTAAGCCTTGTCTATGAAACCGGGGGATAGTGTGACAAAGAAGAATCAGAATGAGCCAGACCAGACAGTTTACCTTGCAGTTTAAAGTTGGTTCAGTGTACTGCTGTGATATTTTACACAAGGTCTTAGTGTCAACAATTAAGACAGAGATCTGAGCAATTAAGCCATTATTTGAGCATAAAACTTCCACAACACTTCCTTGTGACCTCAAGAAAGCTGCTCTCTTCTGTATCACTAATTTATCATTTAGCTGATACTTTTAAATATCTCAACTCACAGTACACTTATTAGAGTATCTGTTCCCTTAGAGCAACCTGGTGTTAAGTGGTGTAAAGGTCATGGTTCCTTGGTTCCTTTCGCTTTCTAGCCTAGATTTTTCAATCATTGCTGCACAAAATTGTAGGAATAACCTGATTCATGCATTTTCTGAACAAAAAAGCAAAACTGTGTTTATCAAAAGCTCCCCATGATGCTACTGTGCACAAGTCTAATAAGACTCATCCTATTTAGCATATAAAACTAGAACAAAAATGTTCCACCTCTAAATGTATACTATTTTTAGCGTCACAAAGTCAACAGATCCACACAGATATGCTACCATTCAAATAATTGGGGTCATCTCTTACATTTATTTTTAAGTAATTTATTTTGCTCATGAGACATGTATTATTACAGATGCTATAAGTGTGACGTCACCGTTGGCTGGAGTGAATGCGGTCACGGCCCCTAAGTGGAAAAAGGACTGAGCGGCAGCATTTGTTTTCAGCGTGAATGCCACGAAAAACTTCCGGCGGGAAAGTGACGTCAATGCATTCCCTCTATTAGTTGAAAATGGGGATGCTGCTTAATAAAGAATGACAAGTGTGAAGGTGTTTTTTTTCAGGATTCTATAATGAACAGAAAGTTTGAAGAACAACATTTATTTGAAATAGAATAGTCACTTCTAAACAATTTTTTGTGTCCTTGCTGAATAAAAGTATTGATTTATTTCAAACAAACAAATCTAACTGACCCCACATTTTTTAAACAGTGTAATTGGTCCACATTGTGTGATTCAGTCTTACTTTTAGCCGGATTAGTCCTCTCCCAGTAACAATTACATGGAAGTTGAACTATCGGTAAAGAGTCTCAGCAGAACAGAACAGTGCAAGGAGATTAAACGGATGGAAAAGTCACTGCACATTGACTCAAATACCTCTAACACATAAAGCACTTTGCCAGTGACATTCATCCACCACATGTTTAAAGGCAGAGTTGCAGTCACGTCACACAATTTAAAATGGCAACAAATACAATGTCAGGGCAAAACACAGAAGAGTACAGCAGTAATTCGCATGATTTAATCATGCCACAGAATTGTCTCCCTGCCACCCTATTTCACCAATGTCCACCCACTTGGAGATCTATGGCCTCGTCACTGCTCAGGTTTGCCCTTCAGTCTAAATCTATTGGATTTTTCGGTCATTTTATTGTCTGCCAAGTAGAAATCACAAGACTGATTGACTAGAAAAATAATAGTACACTTCTCCTGAAGCGTAGCAAGCTAAAAGTCTAAGAACAAGCCCCCCTCCCTGCATATAGTGACACTTGCCTCAGTAATCATATTCCAGTGCAGAGAGTACAAAGAGTGTGCCGACATCTTTACGACATTAGATGGAGCTCTATTTCTCTCTGACCTCCTGCGGTCTGACATTCTCAGAATAACACTCCAATACAAAAGTGTACAGCACAACACGACGAAAAGAAAAAAAAATACCAGAACAATAAGCCCCTGCCGAGGAAAATCCAGCTCACATGCAACAGAATCAGGAAAATAGATTCTAATTTAGACAAAATCCAGTAGTCAAAACAAACATTTTCGAGAGAGATGTATGCTCTAGAACTCTTTTTCTCTCGTTGTGGCTCTCTGTACCTTGGAAAATTTGTGTGCAGAATAGCAATGAGGGGAAGACACAACTGAATCGAGAGCGCCCTGCCTCTAATCAGAAGCTCAACATGCCCGACACGAAACCTGCAAATGTCATGCATGCTAAGCCTGTAGCACATCAAGAGGGGCAGTGAAGCCACAGTGCTGATGTTGAAACAAACCTCTTTAATACGCAGGATTCTACAATTAAGACGTTCACGCTCGTATCACTTTCTGCAGCCTTGCTGCTTGAATTAGAAACAGCACGTCAACCTATGAACTGCTCTCTTATCTGCGCTTGTATTTGACATGATTATTCAAGAATTTCAGGCAAAAGGTTTTTGTTAAAGATAAGGCAGTACATTAGGGCTGCACAACTGATCAAATAAAAATGTAAAAACAATTACAGCAGCAACAATTAAGTAATTGTGGAGAGAGCTTTCAATTTCGACAAACTCTCACTGTGTCAACATGTTCCATTTACAATGTAATGTTGCAGCAAATGAGCATTGTAACCAAATCACAGACATTTCTGCATGATTGCAATAGCGGATCAGATTAATTTCAAGTAGTTTACAGGTTATTGGTAAAGACAACTAAGCAAGTTTGCATAAGCAGTCTCATCCACGGCAGTATTTTCAATCTTTGTTGTGGCACACAATAATGAGGGCTGGAGAATCATCACCTGACACTCAATAAGAAGCTATAGAACCAAAGTGAAGGCATAGACAGTAATTTAGAAAATCAGTAATTTTAGATTAGCATGTTGCACCACTTACCATGTAGTCTGAGTAATAGCCAATATGCATTGCAAGTGAGAGATTATTATCAACAATATAATCAACAAGGTAAAGACAGAGTAAATAAGCAAGTATAGACAGCTTCAATTATTATAATGGGAGAGTTCTCCAGAGCCCAACACTCTGACTGGCTTGCACAGTAAGAAAGATTTATTGATTATAGCAGGACTGGAGTGTTCCAGTATGGAAGTGATTTCCGTGTATAATTTATTCCGATTTTGCACACAAAACATCAAAAGAAAATAATCCACAATTACGATTTTGCTGTTTTAGTGATTTTAATCCTATCTAAAATAATATTTAAGGGATTCAAAAGTATATATTGTGTGATTTACCATTAAAGGTGACAGCAACGAAGGTTCTGCAGCGGATCTAAAGTAGGCTGCTCTTTCCAAAGAGCTCCGAGCATCCTGACAGAGGCATACTCAGCAAACTATCACTCCCTCTAATGCACACTTGAGTGCACACACACGCACACACACACACACACACACACACACACACACACACACACACACACACACACACACACACACACACACACACACACACACACACACACACACACACACACACACACACACACACACACACACACACACAACTGACTGCAGATAGAACAGTGTCAAGGGAAGCAGATACTGTTGGGTGCCTGATTTCAAACAGCTTTTAAACCAAACTGCAGTAAATTGCACGTTCCGGCGACAAAACCTTACCACCCACACACACACACCCACAGACAGAAGAACAAACACGTAAACACTCTCGCACATATTGCTCTGTTGATTACAGACAGAATGAGCACAAAAAACATTTAGCAAAAGATAATAATCTAATAATCTGATGACCAGTTTAGACCAAGTTGGTCAGAAATATTAACGCTGCTTTCTATTGATATATTGTCACTCTTTAGTACATTTACAAAAGGTCATTTATATATATATGAGAAAATATGAAAGACTATTTTAAGAGTCTTTTGTAAAACTAATTCCATCAATAGTGCACGAGTGAAGTTCAGACCATGGTGTAAATCTTAAAGGGAATGCAAAAATAATTCCCTAACTGACATGAGGGATGTGTCAGTCCATTCAAACCACTTGATAAACTGGCCAATGGTCTAATGGAGCGACTGCCACAGAAATTGATCAGTCTGGAAGATTTGTTTGGTGGTCAGTTTGATTGATTGAAACGGGATACCTTCACCAGCTCTTTCTGAGGCCAGATCTGAATGGGCTCCACCTGCTGCGGGGTCTGAGTTTGAATGCCATAGGTGTTGAGGAAGACCTGCAATCTGAAAGACACAAGCAAGACAGAGACAATCAAACATTAAACACAACGCTTTTAAAGGTAAGGTGTGTCATTTCTGCAACATTAGTGGAATCAAAGGAATTGGAAAAACAATGACAAGCTTATAGAAGCCAACCGAGGCTATCATTTTTTTTTCTGGCTTATTTTCTTGATATCACCACCTGTACTCCCATGTGTTTGAAAATAATAATTCCATTGCAATTCTATTTGGTGCAATTGTTGTGCCACATTCTATCCCCGGTTCAAAAACATATCACGTTATAGCGATATCTGGTTCTAGTTTTTTTTTTTAACTATTAAAAATGATTACATCCAATTTGCCTTTAATGTGGCATTATGCCTAACATTATAATATAAAACCCAACCCTTACCCTTCAACTGGAAAATAATACTAATAAATGTAACATCATAACTACATAACGTAATGAACATGATTCTTTTTTTTATGATTAAAAAAACTAGCATAGAGTGCTGCAGGGATAATTTAAAAACACGGAGGACTAATTCGCCAGTGGTTCCCTCGAAATTTTCCTATGGGTTTTTATAATGGGGTTTTTCTATTTATGAGTAAATAAGGTGTGTGTGGAAAACATAACTTGACGGTACTTGGATACTTCTACAAAGTAAACTGCATACACTCACACTCAAATGTTCTTATCTAATTACTTATTAAAAACATGTTTTAAACAGCTTCAGAATTTTCATTTTCGATATGGGTGTGGAATTTATGCTGTAGAAACAACAAAGTATCATCAAGTTATGTTTACCACAGACCTTATTTTACTAATAAATGGACAAATTCAATTATAAAACCCACAGGAAAGTCTCATAGGAACCACTGGCAGATTATTCGTCCGGGTTTTGACGTCATCCCTGGACCACTCTATTTTGCATCTCAAACAAATGTGTATCCTGCATGGTACGCTAGGCTACAGACTAATAAGTTAATGGTAGGCGAGTAAATAAAGAATGTTTAATGGACCACAGACTGTGATAACATGTTTCCACGGGTATTACTTTGCTAGATTTACGTTTGTCTTTTACTATTTTTTTTTAATAAATGTAAAGTAAAATTATAAAGCTTAAGTGTTATATAACCTTTGAATTAAATGATATAAAACTAGGCATCGCTTTTCTTCTGTGTGAATCTTCTAATACAACAGCTGAAGGACTGATTGCAAATTGGACATCTTTCTCTCTTTTGACACACATAACCGCTCTATAATTTTTTCCTCTTTTGTAAAGTCAGTCACGTTATTTAGATTTTTTTCTTTTGCTATTGGAGTAAATGAGAACGCAACCATTTTATTTATTGTAGTTTCTGTTCAGCACTATTTCCATTCAGTTCACTATTCCGTTTCTGAGAACCCCGGAAATGTGGAAAGGGTCCATTTGACCATTTTATCTTCAGTAAAATGATATGACAATTTAAAAGACATTTATAGTCATATTTACATTGCATCCTAAAGCGGTTAAGTAGGATTTGCAATCAAGCATTGATGTAAAGTATCCATAAGGCCAAGCGGAAACAATCTTGCATGACACTGTGAATACATAAATGAGTGCTCTGCAGGTACTTCTCATGCTGAGGGGTTCAACGAAATTGTATGTTTACAAGCAAGCAGAAACAGCATACACTATAATATTTTAACAACATTATTTCAGCTTTGCAGGGAAGGTTAGGTGTTAAGTGTAATTTTCTGCTTTAAATGAAGGTGGTTGAGTTGGACAAGTAATCCTGATTAAGGTTTGGAGTGTGAAGAAGGGGAGAGGTGGGTTAAGTGCTGGGGTGAACAATGTTAAATGAACTGCAGAGTGGGTCTGGCTGGGGCCAGCTGGCCACATGACCTCTTTCACCTCTTCCTCTTCCCAGAAAAGCTTTAAATGAGAGTGCTGATAGATGAAGACTACAGAATAGCCCAACAATTAATGTGAAGGCATCAATTAGACCAGAAGATGGAGAGAGGGAGAGAGAGAGAGAGAGAGAGAGAGAGAGAGAGAGAGAGAGAGAGAGAGAGAGAGAGAGAGAGCGAGAGAGCGAGAGAGAGAGAGAGAGAGAGAGAGAGAGAGACATGAGAAATGTATTTACCTTTGACTTTCTGCTATCAGGGCCACATGAATGACCACATCGTTCACAATAGGACCCTGCAGGAAACAAACAAAGAAGACGTATTGGAAAACTTTGAGTCTCTATGGAGAAGACTTAAAGGCAAGGGCACAGAGTGTACTCGCCTGTGAGTTCAGGAGTGAGTGACTTTACTAAAAATGAAGAAAAGAGAGAAAGATCTTAAAGGGATAGTTCACCCAAAATGAAAATTCTGTCAGTATTTACTCACCCTCATGTTGGTCCAGCCCCGTAAGACCTTCGTTCATCTTCGGAACACGAATTAAGATATTTTTGATGAAATCTGAGAGCTGGATCACTCCTCCATACTAGTCCATAGGCTTCTTCAAGGATTGAAACTTGCTGGGCTCAAAAAGTTATTAAAAACATCGTTAAAATAGTCCAAGTGACTACAGTGGCTCAATCTTAAATTTATCAAGCGATGAGAATACTTTTTGTGCGCAAAAACAAAAATAACGACTTTATTTCAACTATTCATTTCCTTCTCGTGGGCCTCTAGTCAGTTAAACTAGTATGTTTGCGTAGAGCTATGTCACACGTAGGCTCACTATTGGCCGACGCTGGTCATGTGTGTGATGCGTGTGACGTAAAACAATAGAAGCTTACGCTGTTACACTAGTTTAACTGACTCAGAAATTAATAGTTGAATAAAGTCGTTATTTTTGTTTGTTGCTGATCCAGCTCTCAGATTTCATCAAAAATATCTTAATTCCTGTTCCGAAGATGAACGAAGGTCTTACGGGGTTGGAACAACATGAGGGTGAGTAAATACTGACAGAATTTTCATTTTTGGGTGAACTATCCCTTTAAGAGTGAGAAAGTCAGAGCACCTAGAGTATAACCGATGACTGGGTGGCTGGAGGGAATAGGGGAAAAACAAGCTTCATCGAGAAGGAGAGAAAGAGAGACTGCAGACACAGATGGGGGAGATGACGGTGGATCAGAGCCCTGATTCTTTATGCTAGCTCATTACAGACATTTGGGCTGGGTGATGTAGTAATTTCGCTGATATAATGAGCTGCTGATTGCTGAAGGTTTAGGTTGGGTCATATCAATCAGTGGCTAAAGCCCTCAGCCTACAGACAGAGGACACCCATAATCCATTTAAACCTTCCACAGCCACAACTCCAAAACTGCAAGAGCATCTTAATGGCTAATTTGTTTTGTTTTCTCGAGATCGCAACTTGCAGGCTTCCCCGTTTCAAAACAATCGTTATTTCTGCGATTCTGATTGGTGCTACGGTAAAACAAATGATAACCGAGGTTTGGTGGCACTTCTCTTGCAAAAATGTACAGCGTTTTCCAATCCCCTGCAGCTACAACTCCCAAAGCCATAATATTAGCCAGCTAATATGTAAATAACACACCTTCAAATGCGCTAAAATGTGTCAAAAGTTGGGATAGACAGATTTATTAGTCTGAAAGGAAGATTTATACTTGTAATAGGCTGTTTGCCTCAGCTATGTTGTAGTTTGCTTCCCATTAAAACGGGGGCGATAAGTGCTCGGTGAACAGGGCAAATCACAGCTTTGGGTTAAATGACACATTGGCACAGCTATTTTGTGGAGGCAGTGTAGTGAGTCATCACAAGAGTTGATCAACAGAGACTATACATGCTAATTCTGCCCTGCGTGAGGGCTGCAGAGGAGGAGGATCTTTTGTTCAGGTAGATAAAAGCAGGTTCAAGCAGCCTCGATGGATGGGAAGTGAATGTCTGGGTATGTCATTAATCTGTAACAGGTGCAGAAGGATTAAAAAAGTGAAAAGGCGCAGTATAACTTCAGTAGTTTGCATTGCGCCAAGAACAACAGTGAAACAACTTATATATATAAACATTAGGATTAAATCATCACCATTAGTGGCATCAAACTAAATTGCAAAACAATCAATTGCAAAACCCTAAACATTACCATTTACGCATTAGCCAGATGCTTTTTTTTTAAGCGACTGAAGGCTGGGCATCAAACTTTACGACTGAGGATCACACATGGCAGGCAACCTTGCTATGGTACGCATTACAAATAAAGACAATGTGTCTTATAAAATTAGTTTAAAATGTAAAATAGGTTTGATATTCTCTGACTGTGCTCATAATTCACTGAACAATTTTCAGTCAAATCAGACTGGCTCTGACTTTCGGCAACTGACACGTACAGACTGAAAATTGGGCCAAAAAATCTATGCTAAATGTAGTAGTCCGGACTTAATGCATTTGGGGCATATGTTTTATCTGATTCTCTGGGAACACACAAACCAACTCATGACCATGGCAGATGAGCAATATGAATCACTTTTTTCTATTCCTATTGTTTCTGTTGTTGATCGCCACAGAACTTATCTTGACTCAAATTTCAGCTTCAGTAAATCATATAAAATGCATCACAATAAGCCGATAAATAGGCAGATACTGTACATTTGTACATTGTAAGTCTGTCAGTGCATTTCTTTGTTTTGTTTGTATAACGTGAGGTAAGAAATATGTGCCAGCACACCCTATTATGCTGGAAAAGAAGAAAGGAAAAAAACAGGAAAAAAAAAACATATTTCACCTTTGATATGCACATCTTGTCTCACAGCAGTGTAGTTATGGATTTGTAGTGATGTCAGTTGGTGGCGTACAAATTCCTGCAAGTCAAGTCTACTATTGGTACTAGTGGGAGCCCCCATGTTCTCTGCAGACTCCTGAAGTCTCTCTGTCTGAACTGAAGCAGCAGACAATAAACTATGAACAGCTCACTAACAGTGATAAGAAATGCTCTGTATTAATGTATCTGTTATCAATCAGTCAAATGATCTCTATTCATAATGTGGCTTCAAGAGCCCCATAAGTCAAACAGTCAATATTTACCTCTAATGACAAATCTGTCAGACTCTGCAACTTTAGGACATTAATAAATTGAAGACCAAAATAAATGTCATACAAAAAATTAGGAATGAGGATAAAGGCTCTTGCAACTTACAGTATAGCATAATTATGCTGTATCTGCAGAAAAGTACAAATTAGTCCTCAAAACATTAAACCTATAAGGCATTGTACCGTGATGGTATCAGATGGGAGTATTGTGGTACTCTGATGTATACATATCTATGTAAGATTACCATATTTATATTCATCTGTATTTACTAGCACTCCAACTTCAAATCATACTATAGTCAATAATATGCTACAGTCAATACGGTATAGTATAGTTGTGAGGGTTGGTAAGCAACTTTAATATGTGATGGCATCTTTTGAACATTTGCCGCTTTCACTAATTCAACGCAGTCATACATTGACAGGCTTAGACTCTAGTATGTTAAGACTGACAGCGGTGTAAGCCTCTCCTGCGTGTGCTGAAGAAAATTTCATATCTGATGCAAAGAGCACTTGAAAAACCTCCCCTTCGGCAGCTAAGTGATGTTTTCGCAGATTCTGGAGCTGCTGGAATGGAGATGGGATCACTAATGGCAAAACTCCACAGCTTGTGAGTGTATCACAAAGGTGTAAAAGTACAGACTAATGAAATGCTAATCAATTCAAACTAAATGTAACATTAAAGATTCTATTCTAATCGGACAGCCTGAAATAAGCCCCTTTTCTTTAAATCCATTTATGTGGTAAATCAATGCAAACCCAATGGACTATCTCTTAAAGCAGAACTTGGTAACTTTTTTAACATAATAAAGCTGTATAGAAATCATTTGAATGGTTAAACAACCTGTTCTGGTGATATTGATGACTTTACCAGCTCCCCCCAGCGTTCCCAGGCGTAAAACCAACCTTGCAACATGGTGACTACTATCCCGGCAAGATAAAAATCGGAAATCTCGTGAGAAGCGAGACGAGAACGAGCGCGAAACGCGAACTGCTTTACGGCAATTCAACACTCACACACACACACACACACACACACACACACACACACACACACCTCAATACTTGCTAGAAGTAATAACCTGAGTAATACAAGCGACGATGGATAATGCACATGTTCCAGCGAAAGACAGAAGAGACGGTTATCGGCGGAGGAGGTGAAAGAGAGGAAAAAACGTTTTGACCGTGCCAGGGACCGCTCAAGAATCAACATTGGTCATGCATTCACTGAGTGTCATAAATGTTTTATTCTTAGATCGACTAACTCCTTTATGATCTACAATTGTTCAATAATAACAGGTAAAACACAGTCATTGTAACCTATAATTTATTTATTCGACTTTATAAAAGAATGCAACTTGAGCATTGTCTGCACGATTAACGTTATAAACTAAACTTTGCAATCACAGTTCCATTGAAGGTAAGTTAGGCTATAATTATGATAATAATAAGCTGTAACATTTGCTAGATTTATCCACACAACTCCTGTTACGTTTTATAATTGATAACAGAATAAAAAATGTATAAAATGCATGTCAATGTTCTATGATAATGTGTATGATGTATTAGCCACCTCGGCAGACATAGCTCCGCAAGTAAAGTTGGCCGGCTCCGATAATAACAAATGCACGTGAGCAGCGGTAGAACCATAGACAGTAAAAGAAACGGGGAGAAGGGTGCCGCAAGTGAGTTTTTTACGACAGTGTTAGGAAATATACGCCCCACAGCTGTAGGGGGAGCTCGTGGGGAAAAATTGCGACAACAAAAGTGAAAATCAGCTAAGAAGTCTAGAAGTTGCCGAGTTCTGCTTGTATGGTGTGGATAAAAGAGATCTGGCAGATCCACAATCGCATTGCAGTTAGTTCTGCCAAAACATTAACTGCTGTGAACTGCTGCTCTTTAGGATGCCTAATGTACCTTTAAGGATCAAAATTCAAAGAAGTCTCTTTGTTGATGCAGTTCTCAATGTTAAACACTGCAGCTGGTAAGTTTGGGAGCTATTTGCATTCTAGGTTACACATTTCAGTTGATAAAGAACAAAAACGTATTCCAAAGTAGAATGGAAAAGTGCTTACTTTCTCAACTCCATTCCACATCTTATAATAGATTGAGGGGCTCCCTATGCAACAGCGCCCGTCTGGGCACAATCACCTTAAAGAAATTGAAAAGGTTGGGGATTGGACTTTGGAGAAGGTGGGAGTGTAATTGTGAACAAAGGCTTGCTGTGAATTCGATACACATCACCCCTCTCTAGAAGGACCACAGATATATTAGATCTAGTCTGCAATACTTATGACAAGAAGAAAAAAAAATCAATTTATATTAAAGCGAGGCAGGTGAAAGCCTCAGGAGTCTGGTGCTTGTCAGCGGTTTTGTATGTGATGTAATTCCCATAAAGACGCAGTGTGTGGAGTGAGATGAGAAAAGGAGGCTGATTACTAATACCTGTAGAGCTTCTCCAAAGGAAAGTCTGTGCAGAGCGGTTTCAGAAACAGGTCGGGACTGTGTTTTTAAGCCTCTGATAAAACACACAGTCACAAAAGTAATATGAAAGAAAATGACACAGACCTAACATTGACACTTTTTGTAATTCATTTCACAGGCTCCCTATCTAAAAATCATCAAACATCAATAAAGTACACCAAAAGACATTAGGTTTAGATGCACTCCTGTGTCTCACTGTATCAAGTGACACAATAATTCAGTATTTTCAATATTTGACTTTATTAAAATGGACTGACTGGTTCTTGAACCGTCCTGATTTGGGTACTGATCTGGAATGGATCTGGGGGTCTTTTATTGGTTTGGGCCGTAAGACCTGGGGCCGGTTGCATAAACCTCTAAGACTAGTCTTACAAGTTAGACATCAAATTTGTTTATTTTAGACTGTTCATAGCTTTTTTAAATCAGTTACATAAAAACGTAGATTGGCCTAATTTGATCCCGAAAAGTAAGACTGACTGCCCCTGACTAACTGCTAGTGGGTCATACTAGAACTTAAGACACTGTCTTAACGTAATGGCAATGTTAATGGAACCGGCCCCTGTTCACACCAACACAAATGTTCAGCACAGAAATGCAGCCTGATTCTCACACCTCATTTGTCTGTTTGAAAAAAAAGGAAGTTGGTCTGAATGAAAATGCACTCTCTAACAGTAGGTGACACCTATGGAAATCAGTTACACAAGGGAGGAACTTTCCTTTTTTTCATTATTTTTGGTGTTTTTGCCTTTATTGAGATAAAAGTTAGATAACTGACAAGTAAGTAGAATGAGAAAAAGAGGCTGGCGGGATTGGGAAAGCCGGGACTCGAACTCTGGTCTCCCGAAGCGCAGCCGCGCTACACGTCAGAGCATTGCCCACAAGGCTTTTGGCTCGGACAAAGGGCACAGCTTTCCATTTCTAACACCTTCTTGTTCACAAAAAATTAATAAAAACAAAGTCAAACAGCATTTACAGGTTTTCAAACAGCCGTTAGATTTTTTTTATTATTATGTTTTTCAAAAAACAACAGTACAGAGGAAGAGAGTTGGGTTCAGATTCTTGATCTGCTATTCACTGTTGCTTAACCAAATTCTCTGTTCGTAAGAACCACCAAGTCACAGTTTTATGTAACAACAATGGCTCTGTGCACCTGACCAAAAGCACAAAACGTATTGGTTGGTCAATTTTATTAGTGTGATGGAAGAGATTAGAAAACCTCTCCATTAAAAAAATTATTAAAAAGTGTATATGTTTCTTGTATGTATATGTTTCTTTCTTCTTCCAGCCAAACACAATCGAGTTATATTAAAAAATATCTTGGCTCTTCCAAGCTTATAGGCCTTTATTAACCCTCCTTGAGCCCCATGGAATACTTTTATGATGGATGGATGCACTTTTTTGAACTTCAAAATCTCAGTTACCATTCACTCCCATTATAAAGCTTGGAAGAGCCAGGATTTAAAAAAAAAATATATATAATTCCGATTGTGTTTGGCTGAAAGAAGAAAGTCATATACACCTAGGATGACTTCAGGTTGAGTAAATAAAGGGATCATTTTCATATTTGGGTGAACTAACCCTTTAACATTAAAATGAAAATGCTTATCACACCAACATTTCACACATAATATTCATCTTGGTGTAAACAGGCCTTCAACTGCATCCGATTCTAATGATTTCATTTGTCATGTGAATCAAAGTGCTGATTAAACATGCTGGTTTGGACAAAACTTAACAGAGGCAAGCTTCTGGACTTTACTCTTAAAAAGCCTTAGTGTTTTTAGATTTCTTTACTCTTAAAAAGCCTTAGTGTTTTTAGATTTCACAGCATAATAACAGCGTAATTATGTTTGTCTAGTTGGCTGCTGAACAATGCTTGATCATCTTTACTTATTAGGAGATGACATGGAAAGATATATGCCAAGATATTTTTTCCAGCGATACACTCCAAACATTACAGCATCAGAGTGACACTGGATTTGGATTCTAGTACTATAAAGTCAGGAGTTATACTGAGTGAGTGACACATAAATGATATCTTGCCACATTCATCACGTCTGCTGGCTGTCGGTGATAAACATACAACACATCTGTCACCACTCCGAAGATGTTTGAGAAAAGACTTTCAGCTCCAACAACAAATATGTTGAATTCAGAATGTTGCCCCCGCCCCCAAATGTACAGCCCTTCTTTTGCTCTCTCTTTAATATTTTCGACCCATCATCGTTCTCTCCTGCGCTGTGAAGTGTTTTGTTTGTGTCTCTCAGCATGAAGGTGGACAATTGAGGTGCTTTAGAGCGATGTGTTCATGTGGGTACGTATGCAAGTGTAGTGATGGCCATTGTAAATTTTCCATCAATATTTTCAGGACTTAAAACGCACACACACTAATACACACACACACACACACACACTAATACACACACACACACACACACACACACACACACACACACACACACACACACACACACACACGCACACACACGCACACAAACACACGCACACACACGCACACAAACACACACGCGCTTACATTTATAAAGAGTAATTTCAACGAATAGCAGCCTCAACAAGTACACGGTGAATTAGTTCGCCATCAAAGGTGAGGTGTGTGAATGTGTGTAAATGTGCACCTACTTGCATACACGTCAATATGGATTTCTATTATGAATTTAAGTAACATAGTAAGTGCATATGTTTATGTTCCAGGGTTGTGCTGCATTTGGAACTGAATAGAGAATGTCTTTTAAATTCCAGTTCTTGAATTTCAGTTGAGGCAGCCAATAGGATTCAGAATATCAATTCAAATTTGAATGCAAGTGGAAATGGAATTAATTGAATTTCAAAGAAAGAACGAACAAACGAATGATAGATACATTCACAAGATGCATTTATCCGAAGAGAATTACACTGTATTCAAGATACATTTCAAGATTTTGTCAGCCCTTGCTTTTAACCCATGACCTTGGCATTGTTAGTGCTGTGCTCTACAGTTTCAGCGACAGACAAACTGGATGGATGGATGGATGAATGGATAGACAGACAAGACTGACAACCTTGAACATCTGCGTATGTCCATGCTGTATGGCCACTGATATGTCTTCAGCATTTGTAGTGTGTTTATTTGTGGTGTGTTCTGGAAATCCCTCGGGGTGTTCATGAAGTGACTCAGCCCAATGAAAAAGACATGCAGACAGGAGATTTCATGTGAAACGAGTTGCGTCCAATCCCCATAGTCCTAAACTCAAACCCCAAACAATCACTTCCAATGAAACATACCGCAGTAACATCCTGTGTTTTCACATTAAAAGACACAGTTGTTGAGAACAGCCAACAAAACAATGGGACTGAACTGGAATACATTTGTCTTAATGCATCAAATTAAATATGAATCAGAGAAAAACAGCGCCTTCAAAGCTAAGTAGGCCTATTTCCCTGAGCTTGTGTATGTGAGCGAGGGAAGCATTTCAAAAGCTGTTCTCTGTGTTTAAAAGGCAAAAAGACGAGACTGCTTCCTGCACCTTGGCTGCTCTGCTGAACAATCGTTTCTAAATTTAAACTGAGCTCCATCTGTGCTTTGTTGAAAGAGGGTACATCCATCAATCAGGAAAAAAGCCTGTCTAATCTCTGAGCAAGGACATGGTTCAGAATGAAGATCTGCCTTCATACTGGGGACAAAGTATGGGAGATGTTAGGAGGACAAGTGTAGGCTGAGAACAACTTATGCATAAACACAAACTGGCAATCATATTCAATCATGTAGTGCATGAGTACTCACATAATTATCGCATAAAGGTGCTCAAAGACAGGCCGTAATACATAGGCAAACATAAACTGACACTTCATATGGCTACAGCCAATCCACAAATACACTGCTGCACATGCACACATCACATAAACAGCAGTCACGGCAACGTGCCCCTTAGCCAGTGTAGCCTTTGATGCAAAAGCAAAGAGACAAGCACATTACGCATTACTGTGCAATATACAGTGCCCTCCTTCAAAGCAGCATGGCTCCTCCCACTATCCCATGCAGCAGTGCAACACTCATGAATAAAACACTGCCTCTGATTAAACAAACTTGCACTTCCAAGCCAACACTTGTCAAATTACAGCTACATCTCAACTAGGACTGAGGTTATTCGGAGTGATTTTGCTGGCAATATACAATTAAAGGGATAGATCACCCAAAAATTTAATTTAGCCCATGATTTACTTACCCTCAAGTCATCCTAGGTTTATATGACATTCTTCTTTCAGACAAATACAATCAGAGTTATATTAAAAAAAATGTCCTGGCTCTTCCAAGCTTTGTAATGGCAGTGAATGGCAGTTTCTGTTTGAAGTCCATAAAAGTGCATCCATCCATCATAAAAGCGCTCCACACGGCTCTGGGGGTTAATAAAGGCCTTCTGAAGCAAAGCGTTGCGTTTGTGTAAGAATAAATTTTCATATTTAAAACTTTATAAACTATAATCACTAGCTTCCGACAGACGGCCGTACGCATCGATTTATGGTGGAAGACTAACCCCTGACCCGACGCACAACGTAATGATGAACGCGGAACCTCAGAGGAAAGAGCAAAACATTTCTATATAATAGAAGAGGAGCTTCAATTTGTTGCACAGCCCTATTTGTTTAAACCGCGAGAGGCATCTAAGCTTACGATACTCCTACATCCTACATGTGTCACAAGTTACTCTTGTGGCGTAAGTTGACTTGCGTAGTATGCGTACGTTCGTCTGTATATATATACATACATATATATATAATACAGGGTACCCCCAGGATCCTCCAACTTAAATTCAAGGCTTTTTAAGACCTTTTTAATACCATTTCAAATGAAATTCAATGCCAACTTCGTACCCATTCCGACAGAAGTATGAGGGGAAAATGTCAAATCTGTATACATTTTAAACCCTAGAAAATAATTATGTACAAGAAGGTTACTTGAATTAAATATATATTGAATTATATATCAGTCATATTTAATACATTCGCAACAGCATTGTAGCGCGCACGTGTGTGTAGGCCAGTGTTAATTTTGGCAGCCATTTTTGATTTAGTCTTAGTCTTCAGACGAAAATGCTTATTGGTCTTAATCACATTTGAGTCATCCTGTTTTTTATAGTTGTAGTTGACGAAAAGTCTTTGCATTTTTTGTCAACTTTTAGTCAAACTGCAGTTACTTTACTTTTGGTAAAAACTAAATAAGACCTTTGTGACGAAATCCAAGACTTTGTATACTAAATTCAAGGCTTTTAAGGCCTTAATTTGAGATGATCAAATTCAAGACTTTTTCAAGGCTTTTAAGACCCGCGGGTACCCTGTAATAAATAATACTTCAGGTATGTAAATAAGACACATACTTGCATACATGCTAATGAAGCTCGCTCAGCACTAATCTCAGCCTCTGTTAGCTTCTATTGCACGCATGAGTCACCATTCTCACTACAATAGAAGTGTCAGACGTTTTTGACAGGAATTGACATTTCTGATAGCTCCCTGGTTCCTCACATACTTATATGAAGTCTGCATTCAGTAGCTAGTGCTATGCTATGTAAAAAGACTATGATAAACACCCCTTCTTTGTAACAAGACTGCTGCTTCCCAACAGCCACAGACATCACATGAAAATTCTAATCTAACAGTCATGAAGCAAAACCAGTGAAGCATTTACAGACCAGGGCTGACACCACAGATTCACAACAACAAAAAAATCTTAAATAAATTCATACACCCACTGTTCAAAAGTTTGGGTTTGGTAAGATTTTTTTTTATGTTTTTGAAAAAGTTACGCTCACCAAGGCTGGATTTATTTGATAAAAAATACAGTAAAAACAATCATAGTGTGAAATATTATTACAACTTAAAATAAGTTTTCTATAATTGTCAAAGCTGAATTTTCAGCATAATTCATCCAGTCTACTATCATCAAGGATGAAAACAGTTGTGCTGCAAAACATTTTGGTTTAAACCCTTTTTTTAGGACTCTTTGATGGATGGAAAGTTCAACAGAACAGTATTTATTTGAAATAGAAATCAATATAAATGTTTTTACTGTCACATTTGTTGAATGTAATACATCCTAGCTGAATAAAAGTAAAAGTTTATTCAGAGAAAAAAATCTTACTGGTGCCAACCTTTTGAATGGTAGTGTATACTTAATATAATTATCAACAGGTTCACCAGCAGGGTTGTGTTAATAAAGTTTTAATATGCGTTTTACTAGATAGGCTACTTTGATGAAAATGTTTGTTTGTTTTTAATTTGCATGTGCATTTTTCAACCCGTTCCACTTTTTGTCAGGGCTCCGACACAAACCCTGAGCAAAACTGGAATGAGCAGATGCTGTATTAAAAAGCAGTACTGCAGACTGTTTATAGAGACAGATGAGGGAGTACTGTTCTAGCTATGAAACAGCAGGTGTCCGTAGGTTTCTCTTATCAAGAACCGAGTGATCTGTCTCAGCACTAACAGATCTGCTAGGAATGGATCAGCAAAACAAGTCAGCTGTAGGGGACTGATACAGAGATGTGAAGAAAAGCCTAAAACAAGTTATGCATGTGGCTCTGAGAGAGATTACACAGGCAATTCATATGTGTGTTTACAGGATAGATTTTAGTATTCGCGTAGTTGGCTGAAGAGAGACGGGATGCAGCTCACCTGATTGGAGTATCGCATGCTGACGTTCCTCTGATCCTCGCGGGGCACATAGCGATGGATGGGGTCGATGTCCTTTGGGCTGATCAAACCATCCACTGAACAGCAAACACAGAACGGGAACCAATAACTGTTTTTCAGTTCACATAAGCTTTAAAAAAAATCTCTGTGTTTTTAAGCCAGACAAGGGTTTCAATTTAAAAGCAAGCCCTTAGCATAGATTACTAATATCTCTTCTGGTCTTGATTTTACTGCAATGCATACACATGAATCATTGCTTACAATATGAATCACTCTGGGTGTGCAGCATGGTAATAACATTGCTGAAAATACAATATTTTTGTGGGGGAAATTATGTAAATAGTTAATAGGGATCATTATTAGAGTTAGAATTTATTTGCAGAAAATCAAACTGTCAGTCAAGAGCTACGGTGGAGAAGATTAATGAATAATGACTTCCATTTCCTGTCTGTTTCTCACCAAAATGGCTTCAGAAGACTTGAAAAATAGTGCACAAGTCACCGAAAGGACATGAAGTTGAATAAATAACGCTAACAATTTTTCACACAACCACTGTGATTCATTAAAACATTTGTTGACCTCTATTTATATGATCTCCTTATTTAGTTTGGTTCATAAACCATTTTGTCAACGGCTTTCAGAGGGATCCCAGTGGTTTCGGCTCTCTTTCCTTTTGAGGAATATGAGCAAATGGCATAAAGTCACTGCATGAATAAATAAATAGAATATCTATGTAAACTCTCTTAGTGTGTGTCTGTGTTGTGTGAAGCAGCCCTGACCCCTGGGCTCTGGATGGACCTGAAACTCACCCAGCAGCTTAGCGATGTTATAGAGGGCCTGTCCCCAGAGGAACAGCATCCCATCACGCCCCGAGTTGCTGGGGAAGCGCTTCTGGCTGCCATGTTTCTTCTGTTCAGCCTCTACAAAGTCTGCTGGCACGTAATAATACTTGGGAATAACAGCGTGCCCTGCGGAGAATCAAATTAGACAAAATTCAAAGAGCCCCAGGGTGTCCTCTGTACATATATGAGACAGTTCTGTGGTGTGCAGTTGGATGCTGACTGGTCAATACAGCACCCCAACTGTGCTAAACTAATGCATACATAAAAATATTTATTCAGCAATGATGGATTTAATTGATCAAAAGTAATGACGGTAAGGACTTTTACATTAAAATAAATGTTGTTCTTTAAACTTTCTATTCATCAAAGAATCCTGAAAAAAAAAAGATTTCCACAAAGATATGAAGCACAACAGTTTTCAACATTGATAATAATACAAATTGTGTAATTGTTCAATTGTCTCATGTTAGAACGATTTCCGAAGGATCATGTGACACTAAAGACTGGGGTAAAGATGCTGAAAATTAAGCTTTGCCATCACAGGAATAAACTCCATTTTAATATATATTTACACAGAAAACTGTTATTTTAAACCACAAACCTTTTGAACAGTAGTGTTTAGTAACATGTATGGACCTTTTTTTGTTTGCCAGAGAAAAAATAAAAGCATTAACCTGCCAATTTGCATGGAATGTAAAACACATATTCAGTGAAACAGCAGTACAACTTGCTTGCGTGATTTTGCTCAGAAAAATTACTAATGTTACTGCTATTCATATTGGATGTCAGTTCTGTTATTTAGATATTGCTAATGTCTATTTACTTAATAAATATGTAAAAAAAAGATGAAGTGATAAATCCATGCAGAAAAAAGCAGCAAAAAGGCTGTCAGCACAATCCAGCCTAGCTGTAAATTCACCTTTTCACTGTCAAGCATAATTTATGACAAATTATAATAAATTCGACTAAGCCAAGCTCTTATCTATATTGGTGAGACCCACTGTAAACAAATGAAAAGAGCTGAACTAGTTATTAAGTTGCTTATTGTGTATATATTTCTGAAAAGTGCTGGTCTGAAGAACTGTAAGACAGCGTGAGAGTTGGTTTTTTTTGTCTGCCTGTGGGGAATCGCCGGTGTTCTAGTCTGTTTAAATAATGAGCATCTCCTCTGTTGTGCACTTGACTGAGACGAGTCTAAGGAAATCACGCAGCGAGGGAGAGATGAATACGAAAGGACCACTCTAATAAAGAGTAATGGGAAAATAACAGTCATTGGCAGCGGCTGGAGGACAGTGGCAGGCAAGCAGAGTCCATCACAACGTGACATGCTTTGGCAGTTTGTCCTAAAAGTTGAGCGTATGCATGTGTGTGTGTGGGTGTGTGTGTCCAGAAGTTACCCTCAAAAGACTGGAAGATGACAGCCTGTAGCAGTTCCTCGTACTCTTTGACTTGAGCAGGATTTCCTCTAAATACACCTGAACAAAAGGTGAAAATTACAAAAGAGAAATTACAAAACACTCCATCCCCATCCTCAATTATACAGGTGGCTCTGATTTCAGCAAGCTCAGTATTTACATGCAACACTACAAACCATTTAATTGATTAACTGTAAGTAATAGTTTAAAATTGCATAATACATATTTGCAATGTAAAATACTGTCCAATTTATGACCTTTGCAAAGAAAAACTATGAACTACTATATTCATGGTGGAAACCAGTAAAAGGACATTCCCATTTTTTTGTTTCTTCTTTCTGTTGTCAGTAATATACTTTAGGGTGTTTTGCGTTACACTCTCTTAAATTAATGTATATTGCATTTTTTGTGTCATGTGTGCTACCCTGATGATGTTTTGTCTTTGTGCGAATGCCCCTGTAGGTCGTTTATACACAAGTAATGGCCATGTTTCATGGACAGGCAACTTACAATGAACTGTGATTCATCATGTGGCTTTCTGTGGTACCATCTGTGTTATTATGGTGATTATTAGTACAAAAGCAGGTTTTGGTACTTAAAGTAGACTGGTATATTAACATTACATCACTTAATGAAATGTACAGTTTTAAATTGCAAAATATACAGGCACCAATATGCAATATCTGACAATACAGCTGCCATTTTTTTTAACTGTAAATTTAACAGTAAAACATATTATATGCTCAATACAATACAATGCAATGCAATATATTATTATAGAGCCTATCGAGCATACAATTTATTATCCATGAATCTTACCGTCAATCATCATATAGATTAAAAAAATGGGAAACTCGCACTCAATCCCATCAAAGAGCTGAAAAACATCACAGGGCAGAGAATAAGACACCAGATGCATGAGAAGTCATTAAACAAATCATGTAATTATTCAAGAACACGATTACTGTTCAAACCTGTTATTGTTAACTGTACAAGGTAAATATGTACATTAATTCCTCAATCTGCCTGTGTGCAATATTTAATAAAATTATAAAAATAAAATAAAATAAAAATCCCACATGATTAAATGAATAGTACATTTGGAGTGCCACACAATTTAACTTACTTTGACTGCAATATGTTACCTGCAGCAATATGCAGATATATAATATAGAAGCCCTTCAAATCATTGAGAGGAAATGCCAGACAACCTCTGTTTTCCAGTTACGATAGCTCAGGAAAACAGAAAACAATTATGTTGAAGTAAAGTATAGCAGTCAAGCAGAAACTCCATTAAAAAGCTATAGTGCTCCGTCTCTGTTTCCCAAGAGCAGAGCCATGAATCACTTGGGTTTGAAATTAAAATCAACTCAGATGTAGAGATGGTTTGTGAGTGTGAAAATGCAATAATAAATTCAAATTATGTGACTGCAGCTTGTTTTATCAAATTCATTTAGAAGTACAAGTCAACATTTAAGTGCCTACAGATGCTGTGTTGAAATGAAAGCCTTTCCTCTCAAATAGGAATTTAAAATTAGGGCTACATGTGCACATGTGTGGGCATATTGAGTTTACTTAGGGAGTAATCCATCAGAAACATTCGTATCAATATCAAACCAAATAAATAGGGATTAACAAACAATTTTGTGTGGGCATATTTGTGCCCATGGAGCATTCTGATGTTGTTTTATTCCGCTCAATCATACCACATTTAGCAACCCACTTTTTCAGGCTGCAATTAAAACTTATGAAGCTTATAAGCTCATTGCATTTACAATATTCTCGCTATTCATGGCATGAAACGTTCGTAATACAATTCCGTGATCCTCTTTTCATCGCTGCCAATTATATAACAACCTCAATTCGAATAATCTGTCTTTAGAAATCTTGTGAGCTGCTTAAGAGGTACAAAATCTAAAGCACGCTTTGATGGCTGACAGGGAACAAAATGTCTCTCAACCTTTCCCAAATGTAATTAAGACTTCTCTATCTCCGCTAGCAATCTCGCAAGACAATTGCTGTGGTATTAGGAGATAAGAGTGAGAGATTAGGATGTAATGAAATAAAGGCTGTTAATTGGACTGGTCTCGCATCATTGGCATATCACGTAAAAGCTGTTTCAGGACAAAGATAGGGTTACTTGTATAGACATTTTCTAAAACAGAGAAAATAACTAAATTAATCTACTTTCTAACTAACAGTTTAGAGGGACCATTTTTCAAGGCTACACGTGGTTTCTTAACACTAGTTGCGCCAAAATCCTAACATTAAACCCTGAAAGACTAAAAATAAAATCCACTTTTTCTTTTTTTCTCAATATCCATTTCTATAACAAACCAGAGAGAGAGAGAGAGAGAGAGAGAGAGAGAGAGAGAGAGAGAGAGAGAGAGAGAGAGAGAGAGAGAGAGAGAGAGAGAAGAGAGAGAGAAGAGAGAGAGACAGAGAGAGAGAAGAGAGAGAAGAGAGAGAGAGAGAAAGAGAGAGAAGAGAGAGAGAGAGAGAGAGAGAGAGAGAGAGAGAGAGAGAGAGAGAGAGAGAGAGAGAGAGAGAGAGAGAGAGAGAGAGAGAGAGAGAGAGAGAGAGTGGGGATGTGGGGCAGACATATTAAATACATGTCTCCTGGGTGTGAAAGAGCAGACATTGAGGCCTGCTCAGAGTAAACAGAAGGAGTCTCAGGGGTCTTTGGCTTCACTTACTACAATTACTTAGTGAGACTATATCATTCACCAGAGGAAATTCAGTCACTATGAGACATTCAGGCTTGAAATCCTCTGTCATAATAACTTATGGGTTATGGGTTCAACAGAATGGAAACTCCAATCAGGCAGAAGAGTTTGTATTTGTGACAACATGACAGGTTGATAACATAAAAATATCAAGAACATAATTCATAGCACTATGATTTAAAGTATCTTAAACATACTAAAAACATAAAATGGCATTACATTCCCTTGTAAAAAAAGGACTATTAAACTAACAAAAATACTGTGCAGGGAACATCGGATACCAGTACTGTTTTTAAAAAAACAAGCGCATATCAAGCATGTCTATTGGCTGATTTTTAAGGTTTTGAAAGCTCTAAAGCAAACCATCTGGTTTAAGATGTTTTTATTAAATAAAAGTGGGCAGATTGTTATACCATGGTACTGAATGATTAGCATAATCATATACTATCTACTAAAAAGTACACCACCGTTCAAAAGTTTGGGGCCGGTAATATTTTTTAATATATTTTTTTAAAACTACACTGTGTAGAAATTACTCCCATCTAGCGGTGAAATAGTATATGACTACCAACTGTTTATTACTTTCTAGCCCCTCCCATTTTAACTCCTACGGTGGTCGTATTATTTCAAATCTGCCGGCAGTCGCGAATAATCTCCCCCTCGCATTCGTCACGGGGCCACGAGTGTAAAAATGCAGAAGGCGAAGCTTGAATTTCCAGGTATGTCCCTCTTTGTCTAATGTATTTTCAAGATGGATGATCAACATGGCTTCGTATGTATTCTAAATGGCAGATTATACACTTACGAGAATACTTAATTAGTTGGTTGAAGTGATTACACATTAATGAAAACATAATTTTGAAATAACAAAGTGTTTTTTGCTAAAAATCAACTTAAAATATCACACAGTGTAGCTTTAAGAAGTCCCTTGTGCTCACCAAGCTTTAAAGGGGCTATATGTAGTTTTCAGCGGCCTCTAGTGGTGATGTTTCAGATTACAACCAATACGTTTACAAGCAAGTGCTCGTGCGCAACTATTGCACAAAAACTTTTTTTTGTTTTTTATCATTATGTGGAGTTTGTGTGTGAGTCTGTGTTGTGCTGGGAGCAGGTCGTCTCTTAGTGTTAGCAGACTCTATGTCATAAGTTTAAGTGTCGTCGCTGTGGAGTGCAAAGTCAGTAGACGGGGCGAGAGGCTCGGGAGCGCGCATGCAGGTCTCAGTCACGTCACTGGATTTCGTGGTAAATCCGACCCCGGAGCCTTCACATAGAAATAGGAATACTTGCTTTCAGAGTTAATAGCAAAACCCACCAAGTGGATCATTTTAATGTGAGATTACAACCCCTTCACACACAGGCAATAAAAAAAGGATTAATTTTAGTAGAAAAACTACATATAGCCCCTTTAATTAATTTATCAGTAAAAACTGTAATATTTGTGACAATGTCATCAAGAAATATATAAATATAGAACAATTAAATTACAATTTATTTATTTCCTCATTATTCATCTGTACATAACATTGAGCTCCTTATCTACAAAAATCAGAACATCTCCATCATTTATGTAACTACAGTCATCGTAACATGTGTGCCCGAGTCAAGATGGCGATGTCTTTAGCCAGCCCCTAGTTATCTGGATGACGTGCTTCGCTTATAAAAACATGGCGCCGGCTATCGAGCTGCAGTGAGTACCTCGCGGATCTCCTCAGAAGACTCCCGCGGCTGTTATTTGTTTTATCCGCGATAAGAGTGTATATCGTCGGTGTGCGTGCTAAGCAGATCGCGTTATGGATTATTAAAATGAAAGTACCCTCGTCATTGTGTGACCGGTGGATTGTCGTTGAGACACTACAGAGGAAACTGATTGACGGATGGGGAGCCTAGAGCCTATATCTTCATGTCTGAGAAACCAGGGAAAATATGAACCAGACTCGTAAAAGGAAAAGGAGTCGTGAGTACAATTTAGTAGTGCTGAATGACAGCATGACATGACTTAACCTTGACTGTTTTTGAGTGGGGAATTTTTTTTTCCTTCCTACTGACTGTGAGAGCTACTTTTGCTGTGGATTACTGTGAATTACTGATGGACAATTTATGAACTATTTTTTTTTAGTTTTTTCACTTTCACTGCTGAATATACATCTTTAAATGCAATTGTATGTGTCCTGTCGTATTGAATGGTTGGTGGTCTATTTAAGAGTGATTAGTATGGGTGTAAAATCTTTAACTCATTAAGTGACGGGTTTTGTGACAGAACAAGACAGACTGCACAAGATCTTTGTACGTTTCCCTAAAGTGAAACTTAATTAATGACAGAAAACCTGTCTGGCACCCCAGCATATAAAAAACCCCTAACAAAGAGTGTGAGAAAACGTTACATAAAGTGGCACCCCAGATGGGACCCGAACCCACAATCCCTGGCTTAGGAAGCCAGTGCCTTATCCATTAGGATATCCACTTCCAGTTAAGTCCATATCCAGCAGAGTATGTTGAGATGAAAGGGCCTGAAAACCTTCCAAGGTAATGCTAGGAAGAGAGGGTTGAGTTCCATCTTGATCTAAAGCCATAACATCCATAAGATCCTCTTTAAAGTCCTTGCGTGGAGTTTGGTTTTGATCTCCCTCCATTTCATGGCAAGACCTGCTTGGAGAGGCAGCCATTTTGTTTGTAGGATGGGTTGTTTGAATGATGAAGGGTAGTTTGAGTGTATTTTCTTTCTCACAAGTTTTAATATTTGGGTCCCATCTATCTGGCTGACGAAGGAGCTCGGGAACCATTAGGATGGGGTGAAGTACAAATTGCAGTGCGAACATTAACAGTCACCTTACCAGTGGTTGTCCTTGCCCCCCAGATGCTTGCATTTCCTGTTGTGTTGGGATTAGACTATCTTTTCTTCAGTGGGCTGCAAATGGACATCCGGAACAATGTCTATTGGTTTCATCCTGATCAAAAATATTATTTTCTGAAAAATGATGCTCACTTCCATGACTGGCATAATTCTTCTCCTCTTGCTCTTTTTTCTGCTCTTCCCCCTGGTATAACAGAGGAAGAACCAAACCATGTGCATGTAGCATGCCAAAACACCTGCCTAGATGAAAGGGGAAAGGAACGCTTTCTGACACAACTCAAACAGAATTCTGATGTCTGCACAGATGTTTTGGGTAAAACAAGTGTTTTGACACAGAGTTTATGTTACCCAAGATGTTCCTATAAGACAAAAGCCTTATCGTGTTTCTCCTACGAAGCAGAAGGTTATCAAACAGCTCATTGATGAGATGTTAGCTGCTGATGTCATCGAGCCTTCCTCCTCAGCATGGTCTTCTCCCGTGGTATTGATACCTAAGAAAACTGGAGGATATCGTTTCTGTGTAAACTACCGAAAGGTAAATTCAGTCTCTCAATCAGATGCCTATCCGCTTCCTACCATCCAAGAAATCCTTGAGTCCTTGAGTGGTGCTGTCGTTTTTTCCACCCTGGACTTAAACAGTGGATATTGGCAGGTTGGTATGGAAGAGGAAAGTCAAGATAAAACTGCCTTCATTTGCAGTCAGGGGCTATTTAATTTCAAGGTCATGGCTTTTGGCCTCAAAAATGCACCAGCGAACTTCCAGCGGTTGATGGAGAGAGTCCTGGGAGAGTTACAGCGTAAGAAATGTTTAGTCTATTTAGACGATATAATTATCTACTCTTCATCAATGGAACAGCACTTCCAGGACATCCAGGCTGTTTTGGATAAACTCAAAGACGCAAACCTGACTGTTAATATGAAGAAGACACATTTCTTCCGTTTTTCTCTGAAGTTTCTTGGCCACATTGTGACTGCTACAGGAATTAAGGCAGATCCAGAAAAGACCAGAGCAGTCCAAGAATTTCCTGTGCCAAAGAACATGAAGGAAGTCCAGAGATTTTTAGGCATGGCCGGTTGGTATCATAGGTTTGTACCGAACTTTTCTTAAGTGGCCGAACCCCTGAATGCCTTAAAAAGAAAAGGTGCAAAAATTCCTTTGGACTTCGCAATGTCAATTTCCTTTCCAAGCTCTAAAACAGCTCCTTGTGTCTCCACCTGTGTTGGGACATCCTAATCTGAATCTGCCATTTGTCATCTACACTGATGCAAGTGAGTTCGGCTTGGGAGCTGTCCTTGTGCAGCAAACAGGACTGGGCACGGAGGAAGTCCTGGCATTTGCCAGTCGTACTTTAAATCCGGCAGAAAGAAATTACACGACCACCGAGCAAGAATGTTTGGCAGCCGTGTGGGCCCTTGAAAAATGGAGGTACTACTTGGAAGGAAAATTCTTCACGGTCGTTACTGATCACTCTTCCTTGATGTGGGTGTTCAAAACACAGAAACCTAACACTCGTCTAATTCGGTGGGCTCTTCGACTCCAGGAATTCAACTTCACAGTGGAGTACAGGAAGGGGAAGTATAATACGGTTCCTGATGCTTTGTCCCGAGCCCCTGTGGACATTAATGAACCGGGCCTTTTGAGTTGTTCCACTGCTCTATCTTTGAGATCAAAGGTGAAATCCGAGGAAACAGAAGATCTGCCAATCACCGATCATGACATCTGGAAAGTACAGCAGACGGATTCAGATATTCACCATCTGTACGAACAAATAGTAGAATCAGGAGAAATCATTGTCAATTCCTCTACAAAATTTCCCATATTAGAGGATAAAGTCTACAGAGTCGTCCAGTTTCCACACAAAATTGTGTATCAAGTTTACATACCAAAAGCTCTCCGATATCAACTACTCCAGTCTCTTCATGAAGACCCTCTTGCTGGTCATCTTGGCAGATTCAAAACATTCAAAAGGTTGCAAGCTTTGGTGTACTGGCCTAACTTGAACCAAGATGTCAAAGAGTTTGTACAAAACTGTCACCTTTGTCAGCGTTACAAGCCTGAATGTCGTCGACTTCCCGGCACCTTATAACAAACGATTGTACAACGCCCATGGGAAATGCTGGGAGTGGATTTGATGGGTCAATTTCCCAGGAGCTCATCTGGGAATGTTTATCTGATTGTTTTTGTGGATTATTATTCTCGTTGGGTTGAGCTTTTTAGTCTGCGCAAAGCCACCGCTGAGACGGTCTCACAAATACTTGTCAGAGAAATTCTTACCCGATGGGGAGTTCCAGATTACATCTTGTCTGATCGAGGATCACAATTTATCTCCTCTGTCTTCCAGGAGCTCTGTAAAAATTGGAACATCGGACACAAAATGACAACTGCATACCATCCCCAGACAAAGCTCACTGAAAGGGTGAATCGTACACTCAAAACAATGGTGGCCTCCTACGTCAGTGACAATCATAAACATTGGGACAAGTTCCTACCAGAGTTCAGGTTTGCTCTTAATTCTGCTGTCCATGAGTCCACAGGAGTAACCCCAGCAGAGTTGAATCTCAATCGCTCACTCAGAGGGCCCATGGATGTGCTATTACAACCACAAAATGTGTCTCCTGATGATTCTTGCTATGGAAAATTGATAGAATTAAATCTAATGAAGGAGTACGTTGAGAAGAAACTACATTCCGCTCGTCAACGTCAAAAGCGTAACTATGACAAAAATCGTAGAGAAGTGGTGTTTGAGGAGAAGGACAGTATGGATGCGCACTCACCCTTATTCCAAGGCAGTTACGTTTTTTTTTTTTTTAGCAAAAATTGCTCCAAAATGGCAAGGGCCCTACAGGATAGTTCGGAAATTAGGACCTCTGAACTATGAAATTGTCCTGGAGGACACTGGAGAAGACTTAAGA
Organism: Meda fulgida; assembly: GCA_030578275.1. NCBI lineage: Eukaryota > Metazoa > Chordata > Actinopteri > Cypriniformes > Leuciscidae > Meda > Meda fulgida. Next base: position 27,333,501 of record CM060622.1, read on the forward strand.
GTGGTACACGTCTCCAGGCTTAAACCCTGCTTTCCCTCTGCACAGGAACTTGAAGCACAACAACGTCCCTTATTAGAAATCTTTAAGGAGGACAGTGATGAGGAGGAGTTCCTTGGATTTACTGAGAAAGAAATTTGAAGACATCTGATTTGACGCCTTACCCTAATGGCCAGCTTTTCTTAAGGAGGGGGGAGTGTGACGATGTCATCAGGAAATAAATAAATATAGAACAATTAAATTACAATTTATTTATTTCCTCATTATTCATCTGTACATAACATTGAGCTCATTATCTACAAAAATCAGAACATCTCCATCATTTATGTAACTACAGTCATCGTAACATGTGTGCCCGAGTCAAGATGGCGATGTCTTTAGTCCAGCCCCTAGTTATCTGGATAACGTGCTTCGCTTATAAAAACATGGCGCCGGCTATCGAGCTGCAGTGAGTACCTCGCGGATCTCCTGAGAAGACTCCCGCGGCTGTTATTTGTTTTATCCGCGATAAGAGTGTATATCGTCGGTGTGCGTGCTAAGCAGATCGCGTTATGAATTATTAAAAGGAAAGTACCCTCGTCATTGTGTGACCGGTGGATTGTCGATGAGACACTACAGAGGAAACTGATTGACGGATGGGGAGCCTAGAGCCTATATCTTCACGTCTGAGAAACCAGGGAAAATATGGACCAGACTCTTAAAAGGAAAAGGAGTCATGAGTACAATTTAGTAGTGCTGGATGACAGCATGACATGACTTAACCTTGACTGCTTTTGAGTGGGGAATTTTTTTTTCCTTCCTACTGACTGTGAGAGCTACTTTTGCTGTGGATTACTGTGAATTACTGATGGACAATTTATGAACTGTTTTTTTTTTTTTTTTTTTCACTTTCACTGCTGAATATACAACTTTAAATGCAATTGTATGTGTCCTGTCGTATTGAATGGTTGGTGGTCTATTTAAGAGTGATTAGTATGGGCGTAAAATCTTTAACTCATTAAGTGACAGGTTTTGTGACAGAACAAGACAGACTGCACAAGATCTTTGTACGTTTCCCTAAAGTGAAACTCAATTAATGACAGAAAACCTGTCTGGCACCCCAGCATATAAAAACCCCTAACAAAGAGTGTGGGAAAACGTTACATATTGTGAAATAGTTTTTTACAATCCCATTTACAGAAAAGTTGGGACATTTTGTGAAATGCAATAAAATCAAAGACCTGCATTTTGTTAATTCTCTTCTTTTTGTTTAATGACAAAAGTACAAAGGAAAGATTTTCAATGTTTTCACTGACCAACTTAATTGTAATTGATGGCTGCAATAAGTGGAATTCTTGCCCAATCTCGCCTGATACAAGACAGTCAAAAGTTGGGACAGAACCATGTTTACCACTGCGACACATCACCTTTCCTTTTAATTACACTTTTTAATAGTTTGGGAATTGAAGATACTAATTGTTGCAGTTTTGCAACTGGAATTTTTGGCCAATCTCGTCTGATACAAGACAGTCTGTGGTCATCATTGTCTGATTCTCCTCTTCATGATGTGCCATATGTTTTAAATAAGAGACAGATCTGGACAACAGGGATGTAAGTCAAGCACATCCCTTCTACGGTGTAGAGAGTCTAGAAGCCACTCTGTTTTAGAAATGTGCAGAACGAAGCCTGGCATTGTCTTGCTTCCAAGGAAAGATGCCATCTTGATGGCCACAATGTCTCTGAACAATCCCAATATATGCCTCCACGTCATTGTGGTGAGCCATGGAACTTGGATATTCAATAATCTTTTCACTGTTATTTTGCATCTGTCCCAACTTTTTTGGAGTGTGTTGCAGCCATCAAAATCAAAATGTGTTTATATTCATAAAATACAATTAATTTGGCCAGTGAAAACATTTCTCTTTGTTCTTGTGTCAATTAAATAAAAGTGTAAGAGAATTAACACCCAGATTCTTGATTTTATTGCATTTTACAAAATGTCCCCAACTTATATGGAATTGGCGTTGGTCATTTTTATTTAAATGTAATTTATTTCTCTGATGTCAAAGCTGAATTTTCAGCATCATTACTCAAGTCTTCAGTGTCACATGATCCTTCAGAAATCATTCGAATATGCTGATTTGATGCTCAAGAAACATTTCTGTTATTATCAATGTTGAAAATGGTTGTGCTGCTTAATATTTTTGTGAAAACCTTCATGAAAAAAGTTCAAATGAAAAGCATTTGTTATATAATAATGAAAGTATTCATTTAATTTAAAACAAACAAATATCTAAATAACTTACTGACTCCAAACTTTTGAATGATAGTGTACATAAAGGAATAGCTTGGTGCAGCCATAGTTTCATAGCCTACAACACATGAGAATATCATGGTACTTTCTTGTTTGGGTGAATTACGTAATCAGGTTAATGTACTGTATTGTTGGAGCATTTAGCCTGACTAAGAGTCCTTTTCTTCTTTTACTTTTCATTTCCTTCTACTTGTGGGAGGTCAGCTCTGGCAGCTGATGTGATGATCGCTGCAGGTTAAATCTCCCCCTTTCAGATTTCAGATTCAGACGCAGTGTGTTTACAGGCTAATTCTGGACTTAATATCCTCACGGTCCAACCCAATCAAAATGGATTTACCCACAGCCCTCGTATTCTCCTGAGAGATGAATAATTAAACAAATCTGCACCAGATTAAAAGATGCGTATAAAAATGGCTGAGTGCCATTTATTAGATCTGTCGCTAACTTTTATAGCAAAATCTCTGTTTCTCAAATAAAAGGGCTAAACCTGAGGCTAGTCATAACTTATCCCAAATATGGGGAAAAAGACTCTTTTCATTTTCCCTTTCCGTTCCTTCCATTTCTTTTTCATTTCAGCTGATATACCAACCACACTCACCTTCATCTCAGCAGGTTTGTAGTGCCTGCGGTTCTTGTCTTCATTGGTCGTTCTGTAGCCGTCCCGTAAGAACCGCTTGAAGCCATACTTGCCCTTCAGTTTGCGGACTATCTTGTCCAGAGTCTGGGAATATAGAGCATCATCATCCACGGCGAACGCTGGGTAGCTGATGCAGGGCAGGAGGGCCGAATCAGTGTTCTAGATGACAAGAGCACTTGCATTAGAAACAGACATTGAGCGACTCACTGCTCCTCTATTGAATTTGCCTTCCATCAGGAAATATCGAGGGAACCCAGGGTTAAGTGACCACTCTCTTCCTGAGAATGGGCTATTTTTCTACATTAGCCTCTGCAGTTTTAATAACACATTAGTCAGATTCATGAAGAAGCTTTAATATATGCGATACATATTCCTATAGACTTCAAGCCACAGAATAGAACAACAGCACTCATTTTACAAGGGAAGAACATTTCTGCATAATGTACTGCCTTAATTTGGCTTAATTATGCTAATTTACCTGTTCTTTGACAGATATCACTTTGTTGTCCATTTAATTTAGCACAGAGAAGAATGTGAACTATGCAATGCTAATGGATATAGCGTAGGATGGGAAGGACAATGTTTGAGTTGATGGATGCAGATTTCTCTACAGATGCTATTATAGGGGTCATATCACAGGAAATTAATTTTTTTCTTGACAATTCAAATTAAAAGAGTTTGATATTCTATGAAAACAGTACATGCACTAGTTTCAGTATAAAATAAACATTTATCAAAACTAAGTTTTATAAATACTTGAATTTCTTAAGTCAGAAAAGCAAATGCATTTACGCACACCTCACTCCATCAAAACACCCTCTCCTTCAATCCTCCCGGCTTCAGAGGACACATCCCATCCACCTGCAGAATCATATCTACCTTCTTTAATGTCAGATCAATGGTGTAGCACATTCCAGCAAGGCAAAGAGCTTTTCAAAACCATTTAGTGCTGCGCTAAGCTAGTATGCTAAATTGTTAGCTTGCTAACTGGAGGCTTACTGAGAGCAAAAAGAAACAGAAAGGTTTAATTTGACAATTTTTGGCTTCGTCAGTATAGTGTGATGATGTAATTTTTAAATCAAAAAAACATTTTCAGGTTTAAGACTAAAATCGTTAAGTGATTTTCTAGTTTCTATCAAGCACCATCGAAAATAGGTCTCAGCCAAAGGAATGGCTTTTGGTGGAGAATGGTTATGAAAAACTAAATTACAAATGTTTTTCATGCAAGAAACCTAGACTAACAGTACAGTAAATTGACCTCAGGAAAGAAAAAAGTATGATAAGACCTCTTCAATAATGGATCAGTAGTTTGCAGAGTAGGCAAAAGAACTCACATGGGAACGAGACTCCCTCGGCAAGAGAGAGCACAGAGTCTGTCTGTTCCTGTTATGAGCATCCAGATCCACAAAAATGACTGACCAGGAGCATCCCTGCAGGGCAGAAGGAAAACAAACATCATGTCATCATCAAACATCCATGTCAGTCCTGCAAGGGGTCTCCTAAAATCAAATCAATCATCCTTTCCATAAAACCACATAATCATGCTGCTCATATGCAGCATTTACCAAATTTACCATCAGATTTCAGAGATTACTTTGGTTGAGGTGCGTCACAGCACCAGTCCCACATCGGTGCCTGAAAAACCTTGAAACCACCAACCTCACTATCCCCAAATGAGATTCACAGTATAAACTCAGCTGGAAGGCATAGTCTACACCAGCCTAGACAGTGAGTGCCACACACTTTTAAAAATACACACACACACACACAGCGCCAGCTCTGCAGTCCACGCTGAGAGTTATATATATATATCATTTTTTACATTTTTTTTTTTTAATATATAGTAGTCTTCTTATAGCAGCTTCTTAATCATCAAGGGCCATCCAATCAGAACAAACTATTTCTTCTCTGTTTTCTCTGTATTCCTCTCACACCACTCCATTTAAACTGAGAGCAATTTCGCTTCTTCTGCGTGCCAAGACCGATTATACAACAAGTACCATTTTGTGGCACATTTAGCTCATCTAGAGAAGCTAACAAAGAAACAAAATGCTCATACCAGCTTCTGAACCAACAATTTATATGCTGAAAGGAATTGTAATGTAAATGACTGTGAAGAGTGTGAGAATGGGAGGCGTGCCAGTGATATGTAGACTCCAGCAGAACATGCCATCATTTACTGAGTGAGATAAAGAGCTGACTTTAGCTGACCTTAAACATTTAGCACTAAACAATATAAATCTAAGTGTGGATGTATGTCTATATATAGATACATATCTGTAACATTTTATTGCACAAAACTATCATTTTCATTATGTGCAAATTTTTTGACAATATTAAAAATGCTCATTTGTGTTCCAAACCCAAAGATGAACAAAAGTCTGCATAGGTTTGTAAAAACATGAGGGTGATTAACTGATAAATGACTTTTTTATTTTGAATAAAAATCAAAGTGAGTGAATTAAATAATAATAATGATAATAACTTCTTGGTGTAGTTTTTAGCATGCTGAAATTTGCTATGTGACATTTAGCATTCTAAAGACAGAATGCTGTCAGCATGTTAAATATATATTTTTATATATGCATATATAGTCACCTCTCTAAACGAAGTTGGTAGTTGGATGAGCAGTTGACAAGTTGACCATACAGCCCATCCTCAAATCTAACCAAGAGAATTTGTAAAATGGATTAAAAATGATCAGAAGCCTGAGCAATATGTAGCTTAACATATGGTGTTTAAGATCTACTTGCTTTTATCCTGCTCTGACAGCTCCTGTTCCAAAGAAACACATGAAAGCGCCAACTCTGCAGTCCACGCTGAGAGTTAGTTGAGGAAATGGAGCGTGAGAGCCATCATTAATAACATAACCCATGTGATGACACAGCATGCCTTCCATCCAACTGAGAGACACATGGCAAAGCCAGCCATTTGAGTCCTCCATTAATTCAAAACAACACTGTCTACAGCAGTCACTTCCATAAAGTAATTTCATACCACAACATGCTTCCTGCTAATGACAGAACACAGAGAGGCACATTAAGCAGAAAAAGGCAAACTTGGCAAAAGGTCAAAACACATAACTACACCATATTTCTAAATATGGTCTGTCCTTCTGTTAAACTGAGAAACAACCAAGGTTACCAATGACTTCATAAAATCCGAAGGGGGGGGGGGGGGGGGGGTGCACTGGATGCACTTTGAGGATGTTATCACTTTTCCGGTCCATTACCAAATATAATGGATGTGGCCCACTGCCATCTTGATTTTCCCTCAACACCAAAACAAATTAATCCCACTAATGACCACTCCAAAAAGAAAAGAGAACCAAAATCAGATAGAAGGAAGAAGTATTCGCCATCCATTAAAGTTGGAAATCAGACAAAACAGGCTCAATCTGAACCAATAATCTTGATCACTTCGTTTCGATTCTCCCTTTGCTTTGGACACATTTATGCAAGGAATTACATCCCAATGCAGGAGCAGACACATTTATTATTATGATAAATGAAGAGAGCTGTACATAGCATCCTTCAGCAGTTTTTAACCACTAACTTACTTTTATGGACATTAAACAGTTCCTCAAAAAGCATTCATTATTCCTTGATTAAAGAAGCAGTTCATCAAACAATTTAAATTATGTAATTCTGTAGACTTTATTATAGTTTCTGTAGTTTGACAGCCACTGGTCACCAAACCATTTTGTTGAAAAAGATCAGTTTAGACAATCTGCAAAATACCCCCTGTTGTGTTCCACAGAAGAAAGAAAATTATACAGGTTTCAAATGAAATTAGGGGAGAAAATGATGACATAATTTAGATTTTTGTGTGAACTATCCCATTAAGCAGCCAAAAGACATCAGCAATACCTGATTTCCAAACAGGTTGAATCCATTGATGGCTTCCAGAGCTGCTTTGGCTAGTCCCAATGAGCTAGAAGAGAATAGATCAGATTAACAGTAGAAATGAGCACCTCTGTTTTAAGACAAATGAATATTGCACTTGCTATTTGAAAACTTTTCCCACACAGAGAACTAAGCTCTCATTAAATACAGTTCTGTTCCAGGTGCCTATTTCCAAAGCTGTTTTCATCCATGAAAGACTCCTTTGAGGTTAAACAAAGCTAATAATTTCTGTCATTTTTGCTTCTTCAGCCACTCACTCTTGTGAAGAATACGATTAGAGTACACGATTAGAGCTAGGGGTGCTGAGCAATAAATAAATAAAAAAACACCCAATTGCTCTCTGTGAGGAAAAATCAATAGTGAAAATGCAGAAAACAAGCAAACTGAATGGCATTGGGGGTAATTCTAAATTGAAAAGAACATGGTAGAATCCAGCACTGGTCCGTGTGTTCCTCCTCAACTGAACCATCAGCTATGATTACAATCAAGGTTGAGACATTATTGATTTTCTGCTTGGATAGAAAGCAAATGGGCTCAGTCCCAGATATATTGGTAAAAATCTGTCAATGGCCGCTTTTCCACCATCGGGCCAAACTGTTCTCTTTGCTTAACTGTTCCATTCTGTGCCGGTCAGGAACAGCCAGTGCGGATATCCCCTGATATTTCCACTGTGGTGCTGATAACAGTCGCTATTTGGAATGTAATAGAAATGTGCCAGTCTTTGCCTTGGTAACACAATGGTTTACTGATGATATGAGATGTAAACAGTGACTGCATTATGTTGAATGATCAGATATTTCTTTTAAATTTATGATTTATTTGTGTTTACGTCGCTCAAATAGCGAAGAGAAACTGGTAGCCAGGCAACAGACAAGTGACCAATCCTGAGTCGACCTCACTACACGCATTCAACCAGCACGGTTCGGCACGGTTAGAATACCGCGCTGAGAATACCGGGCCGAGAACGGTTTGTAATCGTGCCATGCCGTACCAGGCTTAAGTGGAAACATAACTGGGACTTTTCTTTGTGACTGGGTGAAATGCCCTTTATTTCCATTCTAATTAAATTGAAAGTTTCTGAGATAATTTCAAAAGAAACTTCTAAACGAGCCTCTTGAATTGTCATGAATTACAGCCCTCTGGAGTTCAGTGACTTTCCTCAAAATCTGGCACAGTTTCAACAGAATCTAACAATGTTGCCACTGAAAAGAGTAAAGCAACATCTATTTCTTTTGTTCTGGTCCAGAGTACATTGATATAAAACACTTATCACACATCTCATTCTGAGCTCCATCCACAACAAATTATTTTGTTAGAAGTACAAACTCATTAATTGCTTGCAAGAAATATTTGTTTCAGTTTTCAATAATTAACATTCACATTTATAATATTCAGAGTGCATGGGAGAGTCTGTATAGACGTGATGCTCAATAAATGCAACAGTAACAATAGTTTTAGAGAGATAAACATGCATAATGGTAAGACTTTTTAAAGTTTTTGAAAGAAGTCTATATGCTCAACAAAGCTGCATTTATTTGATCAAAAATACAATATTAATACAAATAATACAATTTGTAATAACAATATAATAATACAAAATAGTAATATTCTGAAATATTATGACAATTTCAATAAATATATTTTAAAATGTAATTTATTCCTGTGATGTCAACGCTGAATTTTCAGCATCATTACTCCAGTTCTCACTGTCACATGATTCTTTAGTAAATCATTCTAATTTGATGATTTGATACTAAAGAAACATTTCTTACTGTTTTCAATGTTGAAAATAGTTGTCCTGCTTAATATTTTTGTTCAGGATTCTTTGATCAATAGAAAGTTCAAAAGAACAGCATTTATTTGAAACAAAAATATTTTGTAACATTATAAATGTCTTGACTGCACTAGCACTAGCCTTTTTATACTTCTCGTTTAATTGTACTGTACTTGTCATAAGTTGTTTGAAGTAAAATTGCAAAGCATTTTTCTAAATAAGTGAGCAAATAGCATAATAAAACAAGTTACACATGCGTTTCCCTACTTGACTGACAGCTTTCTAAAATATATAATTTGAAGACTGATGAATCATAAATTGATCGTTATAAAATATTTCAAGATTTTTCATTCAGTTAACAGTGCAAAGAGCAAAAGTCAATCGCCCTCTGTGACAGCAAGATAAGGAACCAGTGATGGAAAGAATCATTATTGAGCCTGGTTATGAAAGAGAGGCAAAGTGATGTGTTGGGACTTGAGAGTCACTGCCAATTGACTTTCTCTTCTATTAAGCATATTGTCTGGGCAAATCCAGTCTATACTGTCTGTAGAGCACTAAGAATCAAATCTGCAATGGGCAGATGGGAGGTTCTCAGACTTTGTGAGTCCTCTCAGATAGAGTTCAGTCACTCATGGACTCACCCAGAGGAGGCTAAATGAAGTGCCACCTTTACTGGAGGGCCATCGTAGACATGCTCCAATCTATTACCTCCCCAACATGAACTGAAACTTTCACATCGTTCCAGGTGCTGGGGTTCATTAATGCGAGCAATAAGCAAACGTTTGTTTTATTCCATACTGAGCATAAGGAATGCTGCCTTAATACCCGGTGAATCAATACAGGTTTTGTACAGTTTTTGTACAGTTAAGTACCTACTAAAGATTATATTTAGCAGTGTTATTTGCATTTTTCAAGATTAATGTCAGCACAGATTGACAGTAAAGTGCAAGTAAAGACTTTTAAAGATTGTTATAAAAGATTTCCATTTCAAATAAAAGCATTTCTTTCACTGTTTTCAACATTGATAATGAAAGGAAATTTTTCTTGAGCACCAAATCCGAATGATTTCTGAAGGATCATGTGACACTGAAGACTGGAGTAATGATTGCTGAAAATTCAGCTTTGCCGTCACAGGAATTACATTTAAAGATAAAACAGTTACTTTAATTATTAAAACTATTTCACTATATTACTCTTTTGCTTTTTTTTCTATCAAAAAATGCAACCTTGTTGAGCATAAGAGACTAAAAAAATCTTACAGACCCTCATAAGTAGTCTAGCTGAATATCCAATATTGACCAATAGTGATAAATTACAAGAGGTGTAATATCGTCCGATAACTAATGTTGTACCAATATATAGTGAATCCTTATCTACAATTTATCTTATAGCAGTTTAATTTAATGACAAAGTTATTAAAAGGAAACAGAAAGGGAGTGAAAAAACTCACCTGGAGTGCAACTCTGTGCTTCCATTGTTATATTTGTTTCCTCGTTCCCACATGCCAAAGTCTGGCACACGATACGCCCTCTCCACACAAAACACCAGATTCTGGATGAACGATACCTACAAATGTAAACATATCAGAGAAATGTGTCACATCAAGATCTCCATCGCTTTGCAACGCCAAGCAAAGCTGCTTGCCATTCCAGACATCAGGACACATCAACAAAAGTAGATTTACTTTGAGAAGAAAGCCTGCTCTCAGAGCTTTTCTAGACCATGTTTTCTTTTGTCAATAGATCAGCATTCCTTCATGTTACCATCTAATATTCTGATTATACACAGATTTAAATTGAATAATGATCCCCTGAATAGAGCAGCTAAAGTAATCTATCACTTCCATGGGTGGCATTGGTAATGTCATAAGCCCCTCAACACTTCCTATCCCCATTCTGGAATGAGGCCATAGGAAAAACAAAATGAGAGAAAGAATGATGTCTTTACAGTACATAAATGAGGAAATGCTCAAACACCCGGGGAGGCTGGGCTGACGGCGCTTTTAATTTAACATGAAGAGAACTGAGGGTCCCTGAAGCACGTTGAAATGGGGCACTGAGGAAGGTAGGCGAAAGGCAAAATGCAGAGGGAAAAAGGAGGAGAGAGGGATGACTTGAGCACTTTTATTTTGGGCCTGGACTAAAATGATTAATGTGACGAGCTTTATGGTATCTGAATACCGATGGCCTGGGGAAGCACTATTTTCTCTCTTTTTCCTTCTCTCAGCCATAGAGAGCGAGAGAAGAGCAAGAGTGTTACTTTTCTGAGAATCAAGGTGGATTTGCGTTTGTTGGCATTTGAGTTATTCACAGTAAATGTTGAAGCAGCTCTTGGTCTGCATGTCAGTGACAATCTTTCTAATAACTGATTTAAACAATGACATTTCTTATTCACTCATATGCCAAATATACATTCTGAGTTTTGTAAGAGGTTCAAGTTTTAAAAGACATACACACAAACCGCTCCTAAATGGACATTTAGTAGCTAGTATTAGCTGTTTAAACGTCAAATGACTTAAGATTCCAAGATTCCAACAGAATAGCAGCAAGACAAGTAAATATTTTCATTATATTTTCTCACCTTTCACACAAATTTTTGTTATTTTTGTATTTGTCAAAAACAAACATTCAAACAAAGTTTATCAAGAATCTACAAATCAACATGTAGCAAGTCCTGAGAACTTAATTTAGCCTAACTCATCCTGGTATATTTGTATTTTATTAAATCAGTTTGTTTTACTTTCATGTTTTTTTGCTAGAAGATATCACACAAATTAGGGTTCATCTGTATTTAGAATCTGTATGTACCATGGTAACGGTTGAAAACATTGCAATAAATTATATAAATTGAGTGTATACTATTAATATCATGAATTCCCTTATAACCAGTCAACCCAAATCTAACTACTAAGCCAAACCAGAACTAGGGCCCACTGATGAGGCAAAGCTTACATTATAATATATATATATATATATATATATATATATATATATATATATATATATATATATATATATATATATATATATATATATATATATATATATAAACTCTGCCAAAGATGAGAAGGAAAAAAATTACACTGGCAATTTCTCCCCGATTTGTTCTGCTCTTCATTAATAATGGAATGTAATGGGCTGCTGATTTCAAGACTGTGTTTTTTAAATTGCATTACATGCCCGAGTAGGCACTGTTTAGAGACTTCAATTAGGCCTCTTTTGCAAATAGCAAAATAAAAGCTACTGTGACAATTTGTTAAGGTTAGGGTGGAAGGCTCAGCTAAAAAGGTGATACTGCCAGTCATGTACACAAAATAGTCAGTCGTACACTGTAATTGCTTAAAAACAAAACATTTAAGAGAAACACTATTTCTGAAGATAAAGACAACGTGGCTGAATAAATAAACATTGCAGTTATTCAACAGCAGCAAAGTGTTAAGTAAATGCCCCTGTGCACAGACAGCAGGAATAAAAGATGCTATTAATGAAGTCCGCACAGCCCAAAGAAAAGAGAGAGATTACACAACTATTACAGCAACCACTAACACACTGCAATGTCTCCTCTGGTGTGTGAGTTCAGGGGTCAGGGGTGAGTGCTGGCAGGATTTGAAGAGGCATTTTAAAGGCCTTGTACTACAGTGTTTTCCAAACAGAGTGCTTGAGCAGTTGCATAAGTGATCTCTCAGCTTGGTAAAATGCAGGAATTGGCATTTTTGCTCTTTGCCCTTAACCATTTCAACTCAACTTAGCTTTCTTGCTGCAGTAATGTTTCTTACAGCTAAATTGCTCAATGTAGTCATGGCCAGAATGCTCTAAGAGCAAGTCCTCAGGCAGGCAGAGAGAGGATCCAGTGGTTTGGGAAAAGATATCGGGTGTAAAATATTTCCCTACCTAATCTACAGCTAGCATCAAAGAAGAAACTGACAGTCCCATTGAGGTTAAAAAACTCCCGAATCCTTTAATTCTCATCTACAGTACTTACTATGGATGGACAGAAAATATTGTGACAGTACCATCATAATGGTAATACCTTTGTAAACATTTAGAAAGTTAAATATTTTTGTGAGCTTTTCCTTGATTCAACTTTGGTTTGCAGTTTAAAGGTTCAGTCACATTAGTCAAATTTCAGCAGAATTTCACGGCCAAAAAGGTCCATTGTATATTGTCAATAGAGTAGCAATGTATTGTCTATTGTCAATTCAACAAATCCGTGTGACTTGAACATATTGTGAAATTAGTGCTGGGAAATAATTTGCCCTCACGCAAAATTTCAGATCGCATGGATTCCTATTGAAATGACTGGATTTTCTCTGAAATTTGCTGAACAGCTGTAAATGTGAAAGTCCCTTAAGGCATGTTTATTTGTAAAACTGCTTTGTAACAATACATTACGTATTGTAAAGAGTGCTATGCAAATAAATTGAACTGAATAAAATTTAAAATATAGCTGCAAGCAGCAATTATCGGGGCCAAGCACAAAGAACACGACAAGTCATGACAACTGCAACAATGAGTAAAGACATATTACGATAATTTTAGGCAAAATGCCTGAAAAATTAAATACAATCCCTAGCAATGTGATTAAACGGTATATCACTTTTCAAAAAAAAAAAAAAAAAAAAAAAAAAAAGGTGGCGCTGTGACCAATTGATGTGGTGTGGTCAGTGAGGAGATAATGACACATACAAAGTTTGGTGTTAATATGACAAAGTATTGCAGAGATACAGCCTCAGAATTGTTTTGGCATCATGTCATCAAATTTGATGATGAGATATACAAAAACGGTTTAGTCTATCGACACGAAATCCATTACGTTTTGTCGGCACAGTCTGAAGATGATACGATTCGATTTTGAAAATTGGACAAACATTCTAGATTCAAGAAAATCAGAATGAAGGACAGGAAGTTTGGCTGACTGTGCCAAAAAATTGGTATCTATGTTCTAGGCATAACCCAAGGAATATATTTAGACAAGTGTCATTACAATCGGCTAATTTAATCAAAAGATATTAGCATTTTTTTTTATTATCATTTTTTACCACAAGGTGGCCCTGCCCCAAATTTTTTTGAGTACTGTCAGGGCATGGTGCCGAAGACACATACCGAATTTCGTATTGATACGTCAATGAGTTCGTAACATGTAGCATTTTACAACAAAATACCCGATATGGGGAAATTGGGTTTTGTTCGATTTGGCCTGGTGCACCAAATCACCAAGAACAGTTTTGTGATTTTTGGCAATACCATTCAGATGTTATTATCAAAAAAGGCCATCTTTTGCATCTCCTGGACACTAGGTGGCACTGTGCCGAAACTGTGCAGGTAGCCTCAGGTCATGGTTGTCATTACCATAGACATAATAAATACATAGACGCTTTGGAGCGTTGCTGCGATATGCCATTTTGCGGAGGGCAAGACTGCGCTGTGAACAAATGCAAGTAAACGGGTGAGCTGCGGTTTTCCTGGATAAAAACAATAATAACGTTTACATTTATCAGCCGATTTCATTACTAATTATATAATTACCAAATACAACCAGAAAAAACTGTTCAGTCTTGTTTGTGAAAGGTAATTCCCCGAGACCTGTTTTCAATTGTGTGGCTGCTTGTACGGCCCCAAGCAGCGCACGAAACAGGCATTTTTCTCAATTCCCATAATGAGAGGTATGGGCAAGTTGTCCTCCTTGATATGGCGGCGCCGTTGACGTACGCTCCAGCAGCCAATAGGGTTTCTATGTATTTATTATGTCTATGGTCATTACACACACCAAGTTTGGTCAGAATACACTAAACCGTTGCGGAGAATGGCTTAACAAATCAACTTGAATTCCATACATTTTTGTCAGCATGGTCTGAATATGATATGGTTACATTTTTGTGAAAATCGGAGCAACGACTTTTTTCGGAAAATTCAAAATAGCGGAAAATTTTTCATGAAAGAAAATGATGTTATGCAATCGAATCGTCTTCAGCCAAGGAATCAGAGGAAAAGTTCATATTGTTTCTAGCCCTTGGAACAAAATGAATGCACATTTGGACAGTAGTGACACTAGAGGGATTGGGATAGAGACAAATTTCACAACTTTTTACCATACAGTTCTATGGGCTGCAAAGACTCAAGAGTGGAAGTGGAAGTGGAGGAAGAGGAAGAGGAAGAGGAAGAAGAAGAAGAAGAAGAACTTTTTTAAGTGTAGTTCATGCAGTCAAGTCATACCTCATCTGTATTGTAGATTATTTGAAGGCCAGAACAAATCATTTCAACCAGGTACAATAGAAACAGAGACACCGCATCAATCTGTTTGAAATGAAGGAAAGAATAATAGTTATGGTTATGGTTCAAAAATAGTTATGGTTACAGCAGTTTTATGCAATCTTTTTATATGAACGTAAATGGTGATGGTGAGCAAAAGGAGAAACTTTTTTCTGAAAACTCAAGCTTTTATTGCTTGTCCCGACAAAACTGAATTTAGTTTAATCAAAAAGGTTGAATTAAATGTATGGGCTGCTGACCAGAAAACGCAGAAAACATGCAGTGATAAAGAATGAGACGACACAATCTATATTATATCATGAAATAGTGAAAGAGCAGGTTACAAGAGCTCTTTCCAAAACTTTCAATAAAATTGTTAGATATGATACTTATAATTGTGTTTTAATTATATTTTAGATGCAGAATTAGGAGTGACAATATCATGCTAATAGCAAACAACTCTTTATAGCAATTGACATGAATACTGTGTGTGTATGTATGATGGAATAACCTGTAGATGGCTATACTCTTCATATTGGTAAACCTCATCTCCAGTGTGCACGTTAAATATTGAGTGCACGCACGTGGACGGACTCGGGTCCTGCTTAAATTTCTCCACCTGTGAGAATATTAGAGGAAGAGATAGAGAAAAGACAAAGGGAAAAGGGGGAAAGAAGGAGAGTTAGTCCATGAAAGATGCATAATATGAACAATGTCGGCTGTTTCATCATTTATTAAATGTATCTATAGAAAATAAAAGAGAGAGTGTATTGGTATTTCTGGAGGTCAAGGTACAATTGTAACCATATAATGCCAACTTTTTTTTCAACTTGGCTGGACACATAATCCACTCTAATACTTAGTGGATAAATACATCATTTTAAAGTATTTAAACATACTTTAAAATGATGTATTTATGTAAATATTTTTGCATACAAGCTGATGTCCGAAGTGTGGTAATGAGAATTTGGGAACATGTGCTAGTAAAGTGATAAATGTCAGGTATTAAAATTCAGAAGGAATTGTTGTGAAATAATACATCAATTTGAGGGTACTTGTGACGTCATTGGTTTGGATGGGTTTAATAACAGTACATGACATGACAGCATAATAAAGTTTATTGTATAGCACAAAAAGTGAAGGAAGTAAGTAACATAGGATAGAAGTGTGAAGGGACATTGCACTATATACTGTATTTTTTTTTTTTCAATTGATTAAACATTTTTATGTTCTGGCTTTTCTTTTTAGTATACCAGTCAAAAGATCTAATGAATGTATAAAGGACAAATAAACAACATGTTTTTCTACATTCACTCTATAATAAAATCATATGGTCATTGGATGATTCTCTGATCAGGCAGAAGACAATGCGTAGTTCATGACTGCATGCATTGAAGGTCTGTAGTGACATTCTAGCATACATCCCTGGTGCTGCAAAATTTAAAGCCTTTTTTTCCCAAAACAGTGCAGGCTTTAGGGACTGCCAATAAAAACAAATTCTGTGAGCGCAGGTAATATGTGGTAACCATATCCGCTGACCGCTAGATGTGACACTGGACCATCATGTAAACATTTTCACACGCTGACTGTACCCCATAAATCTAACACAGCCCCAAGGATTTTCTCAAATCTTCCAAACATGCATTAGCAGAATATCATCTTTTCTAGAATCCAGGAGACACAGTGGGATTCTCTGTTCTAACTAAAAATGTCAGCAGGTACAATATAGCAAACAACCTCCCGATTACCTCGTCCTTAACATGGATACAAAAAAAAAAGTGAATACACGTTGCACAGAAGCCAGTGATTTTCTGATTTGATTCTATAAACCACAGATTCTTGAGATGAACCACATGAAGAAAGCCATCTCTAGCAGTTCTCTATCCGTCATTCACATAATTTAGTCCTACAGTTATGGAAGGGACACTTCACCCGTCAATACAGCAGAAAACTGGGCCGACCTTTGCCACTGACCGCATCACACACGGGCCCCCACAGCATATTTTAAGTGATATAAATAAGTGGCCCATTTTTTATTTCTCCCTTCTCCTCTCTTGTCAGGTCATGAGAGGCATTCTTTTGTGTCCCAGATACGCACAATGATTTCTTTTTCACACCAGTTACACAGCTGTATAACAGGCCAAACACAGCTGTAAGATTCAGCCAAACAGAAAACCCTCACTTATGGGTCCAAATCCACGTAAGCAAACATGGATAGAGGCAGAAGAGCAATAAAGGCACCTGTGAGACAAGGGATGGCATTTGAAACATCTGTTAGTCATCACTGCCTGTAAAATTAAACCAATAAAAACTGAAAGCACAACCAGGCAGCGAGTAACCTTCAGTTGCTACAGGAACATTTATTATTCTATGACACACTACTTGGCAAAACAGAGACTCTATCAAAGTGATTTATTATGTGTGACTTTGGATTGACCTTTATTAAACTCATCAAAACTGGAAGCACAGGCTGCTTTGTGAGAGACATGTAGAGCAGTTTAAAGGAGAAAACATGTCTTTCATCTGTTTGTGACTTATTTTTTTACAGTGTGATATCAGCAGCATGCCACAGTAAACACGTCTATTGAATATACCTGGGGAACAGATTATATGAACGTTTGCAGCGCATTGTGAGTTTATTAAAATACCCAATGTACTTTGTGAATGCTATAGACAGATGTTAATGAGCACTGCACTCTGTAATTAACTGCATAAACGAGGCATTACAATTAAGACACAGAAAAGCTTTCTTGCAAATCAGGTCTTGGGGGTCAGGAATAAATGAAATGGAACAATTTCAAAGGCACAAGAGAGGCATAATTGCTCAGGTCTACGCCGGGAGAGAACAGTTGCTTTAGAGCAATGGCCAACTGTAAAAACAGCATTAACATGAGCTCTTTTTGCATGGGAAATGAGACTACTCTTACTGTTAAAAACAGCCTCTCAACCAACAGCGCAGCACATCACCAATAAGGTAAGCTCAAATACATCCAATTCATTAACGGTAAAAAACTGCAATTACTGAAAATTTAGGCTAATGTACCTAAAGTTTATGTTACCAAAAAGTGGTAAAAAAAAAAAAAGGTGTCACGTACCAAGTCTCATAAAATACTACCACTATTACTGTTTTATATTTTAATATATTTAAAAATTTAATAATATATGTGAAAAATTAATGTTTCATTTTTTCAGTATTCTTTGATGAATATACTGTATAGTTCATCAAAGAATACACTATAATACAAATCTTTTGTAACATTATGAAAGACTTTTCGGTCACTTTTGATCAATTTAATGTGTCCCTGTTGAAAGTATTAATTTCTTAAAAAATGTATACTGTATATTACTGACCCCAAACTTTTGAATAGTAGTATACCCCATTGCCATGGCTATAATGTTAATGTATTCAACTTTATTGTGAAGTGAAGTGGAGCTTCTCTCCCAGTTTCTATATGCATTACCAGGGGCGTCGCTACTAGACCCCTTTTTACTGGGGCATGAGACACAGTAAAATACCACTGTGCCCCAGTAAAATATTGCTGTTAAATCTATGTCTGATGATGGTGGAGATTTCCAGTATGCCAACCTGAGAATCATTATCCCTAATAATATTTCAGTAGTCATGCCTTTTGTGTTTTCAATGAGCTGTTTAGAATCAGAACTGGCATAATCACTCTAATCAGTCAAATGGGTTTGCCAAAAATGTTACTCATTCAAACAGTTCACTCCTGCACTGGTTTCTCACACCATAACAAAATAATTTCTTTTTATGACAGAAAACAAAACTAGTGCTGGATGAGGTCATATTTAAATCCACTATGAAACAATACTAGCAAATGTCTTCCATCGTCAGCCACTGTGCCATGCTTGTGAACGAACTCTGAACTGCAATTTATAAAAGACATTTTATATCCATAATCATAACAGTGTCATAAAAGTGTATCAATATATGAATTCACTTTGATGCAGGGCCTGTACCCCAGTACTTATGAAAGGTTAGAAATGTTCATGTGCATTACTTAACATTTGCTTTTAGCTGGTGGTAAAAACAGAACCAGCTGGACCAAAACAGGAAGCCCAACAACTCTGCAAATGGCCACAGTCGCTCTAGGCAGCTCGCCATGGGAACGTTGTCAAAACCCTGACTGCAGCAACATCCAACCGTTAAAACCACAGACAAGCCCAACTGGCAGCCACTCAAATGCAACCCAGAGAAAACTCTTCAATAATACCCTAATGTCGTCCACGTTGTGGAGTGAGTTCACACATCTGTAGTCAAAATCAACTCTTTATTAAGGTGTATCACAGGCATTGCTGCCACGTTCCAGTGTGAGAGTGGAGGCATAGACAGGCGGAATTAGTCAAACAAGACAAGGTTAGCTATTTTAATTCCAGCTTTAAAGAATACTTATAGGGATCCAAAAACGAAAATTCTATGACCAATTACTGACCCTCAAGCCATTCCAAACCCATAAGACTTTTATTCATCTTCAAAACACAAATTTAGAGGTTTTTAATGAAACTTGAAAGAGATTTCAGTCCCTCCATTCAAAGTCCATTCCACCAACATTGACACTTCAAAAAGTAACAGAAAAACCATAATCCATATGAGTGATCGAGCAGTTTAATCAAAGTCTTCTGAAGAGATTTTCATTTATTCTTTTATAAACATTGTTCAAGACACATACATTTAGCACATCAAACGCACCTGCTTGGTTATGGTTTAATGGGTTATGATAAGCAGCAAGTACGGTAAAGCTTCCACGTACCATGTTTGACGTGCTATGTGCTTTAATCAATTTTTTGTTGTTGTGTAGACATTAAATTGAGATCATTTTTTAATAAGATATCTCATGTTTGATTAAAAATGTTAATTTGTGTTTTGAAGGTGAACAAATGTCTGGAACAACAATTTAGCGATCTTCAACAGGCTGTTTGAGTTTTTAAAAAGCCAGAATTGATGAGTGACATGCATGCAGCTCTGTCCTATGGTGTGACGCTGTGACCCACCTTATCAGACTGCCGCATGTAGCAGTACATAATCCCCCGCATGCACTTGATGGCAGAGTGCTCCAGTTCATGAGTGCGGCCCATGTCATCGTCGATTCGCCTGCGCAAGAAACATTCTGCATGAGTTCCTGTAAATCACTTTATGTTGAACACGTGTCAAATAGTGAGAATCTGCAGCATGTCAGCACCATTTACAACAGCAAGGCAAAGTGTTCAAACTATTACAGTAATAAAATAAAGGCAAACATGCAAACGAAACAAACCTTCAACACATATTAAGAGCGCTCATGTAGAGCGCACACATGCACACCACTCACATATACTCCTACAGAGATAAATAGAGAGTAAGTAATGGGTTCAGGCCTTGCTGTCAGATTGGAATCATCTTAATTAAACTCCTCTGACAATGCTAATATGCAGAGGTGAAGACTGATGACTACGTCTGTCTCTGATATACGCCTGCTCTCTATTTTTATCCCCGTTTTCGTCCTCTAGAGGAACAACCCTCACCAGGAGGAGTGAGAAGGAAAAGAAACACTTCATCTTAGGAGTTCAACAGAAAGTCTCGGTCTTGGGTGCCCTCCTATAAATCTTGTAACCTTGACCTGGGCCCCGAGAGTGCTGGTGACCTGCTTTAGAAAGACGGAAGGTGCGTGTGTGTGTTTGTGCTTGTTATGCTATATGTTTAAAATATCTGTGACTTATTCCCTTGCTACTGAATATTAAGCCCTGTTTACACCTGGTATTAAGATGCATTTTTGGCCGAAGAAGACAAGGGAGACACAACCCGTTTATACCTGGTGTTTTAATTCATCTCTTTTGTCAACTTATGTCCAGATTTCTTCGATGGGAGGGTCTAAAGGCGGTTAAATGTATGGGCTTTTTCAGATCTTTTGATCTAATGGACAAAATAAGCTTGCACAATTAAAATATGAACGCAAAATGAGATGACAGAAAAACATACAGAGAACTGCAGCTTTCATTTCTGCTCTGATCATTTCCACACTGAACATTGTGCGTTTTCATCTTTTTCAACCAAACTTAGGGCTTCAGGCGATAAAGTTTAATTCCAGTCTGGCTTGCAAGGTTCCCATAATGTTTACGCATTAGTTCAGTAGGCGGAGAGTACTGTATGTGGAACACATTCATATTCTACCCCGTTTACACGAATCGTCCACTTTGGATTGACAAAAATGCTTCTTAATACCAGGTATAAATAGGGCCATAGAAATATTACAATGAAATTCAGTCGAGATATAAATAGTGGACATATAAAATATAAAGTGTCTAAAAATGTTCATATTTCAATTATATTTATTTTTTTCTAACTTTGTTTTTCTGGATAAAATCACAGAAATTGAATTTGCATAAATTTGCATTCTGCATGTTTGCTACCTCAAATCAATTCAGGGATTGAATTGGAATTTAAAAATGATTACTATGAATAAACAACCATACAGTAGCTGTTAGAGATAGAGTAAATGCCAATATTAGGAAAATAAGACTACAAACCAATAACCAAATGTTTGGTTGTTCCAGCCAGTGTTGGTTAAATTATTATGTAGGGAAACTAATACAAAGCAAGATCAGACACGGTCTAGAAAAGGTCACCTCCCACATGAACAAAAACAATTTTATTGTGTTTTAATTAAGTTTCTTTGTCCTTGTCACAATATGCTTTCTTCAAAGTATTGTATTCTGTGTTCAACAGAAAAAAGTAATAGAGGTTTGGAACGACATGAGACTAAATAAATAATGACAGATCTTTCTCATACATTTAAATGAAAGAAGGTAAGACAAAACAAAGAAAATTTTCATTTTTAGAAAGGAAAATGATTCAAAACACACATCCAAATCACTGGACTAGCTAGAAACAAACAAACAAACAAAAATGTTCTACAACATCCCAGTTAAAGAACAGCAGGGTGGGTGTTTGGTCAGAGTGTCTTGGATTCAAAGTGACTTTAGAGACTCCCCCAAGAGGAGCCTAAGGTTTAGCTCTAATATCTTGTTCAAGAGCAAAAAGGTGATAGCTTGTGAATTCCCCCTTGTAGAGTTTGAACCTATAACCTTTAAGCTATCCAGTATCCAGTACATCCCTGGACATTAAGTTCAATCTAATTCTGTCTAACAGAGCTTTGAAAACTGCAGTGTAGAAGAAGTAATCCATTAATATGATCACTGGAACAAATGCAGGTGGATCAACTTGTACCTGATCAGTGGGTACACATCCTTAACTCAGTGTGATTAAAGCTGCCACTAATTTGTCAAAAGTGAGGAGTATACAGTTACACCCTTTAAAATATGTTTTTGAAAGAAGTCTCTTATACTCACCAAGGCTGCATTTATTTGATAAAAAAAAAAGTAAAAACTCGATATTCAATGCTGAATAAAAGTATACATTTCTTTAATAAAAAAACATTACTGACCACAAATATTTGAACGTTAATGTAAGAAAACAGCATACTTTTTTCCCCTATGATAATGATTCATTTTCACCGTTTCATTCAGAAAGGCCTATTCCGCCAAGTTCAACCACAATACTGCTTATTCAGGCCAAATCATAGCCATAAAACCTGTTCACACCAAGAGTGAATCAACAAACCAGTATGAGAAAACATATTACAATACAGATTGTCTTGCTCACTAAAATAGCTCACTAATAGATATTCTTTAAGATTTTGTAACAGCTTGTTCAGCCTTTTGTCCCTGGCTGTTAAACTCATCTCTGTCTGCTTAGACGCCACAGATGGTATACATGCCACTGCATACCAGCATATTTTTTTGTTATGCGGAACATAAAATAAGATATATGGAAGAATGTTTGTAACCAAACAGTTTACTTTTATTGTATAACAACTTGAGGAGGAGTAAATGATGACAGAATTTTCATTTTTTGGGTGAACTATCCCATTATTAATCTCTATATCATGTATAGCACTACATGTATCATGCACTACATATGTCACACTTGTGGACCAGATGATTTTTTTATGTCCTGATATGTAAAACAATAGAATTCAAAAGGATGTACTTTCTTTTTCACATGACTGTATATATATTTTACAACAGCCAGCATATTAATAATGAATGTATGGTCTTTGATTCATGTGTAAGTGAGTAAGGCATGGTGGTAAATAGGAGCACTAGAAAAGAGCCAGTCTCTTCAACACATTAATTTACATTTACCAATTGAAACATAATTTAAGATCAACTTAGATCAATGTGATCACAGATTTTACCAAAAGGTAATTCCACATAAAGTGCCAATCAATATCTAACCTGTATGCCAATGCCAGAGCCCAGACACTGGCAGCGCAGTAGAGGGAGTCTCTGACTTTAGCATCCTTACAGGTGGAACAGGTCTTCACAGGAAACAGACCAGTGGTAGGGCTCTGATAATTCAGAATGGTGCTCTTCACTAGAAGAAATGAGAGAAGGAAAGATAGAAAAACAGATATTTACATTTACATTTATGCATTTGGCAGACACTTTGATCCAAAGCGACTTACATTGAATTTCAAGGTACACGGTATAAGATATAGTCTTGTTTTCAAGATTTCAAGGTACAAGATATAGTCTTATGGTGTTACTATCAACAGCTCACCGCAACAGCGGGTGTCTTCACAAACACCTACTGTACCTTCCAAGCCTGTTTACGCATCTTTGATGAACACCAACTTTTATTCCTGTTTTCTGGCATAAAATACCACTGCATGTATAATTAATCAAACTAAATAAATATTGCTGCATATTACTCAACAATAATATTATGAAGGATTTTTTTTTTTTTTTTTTTTTACAAAAATGGCAACACAGCTTTGTCCATCACTGTGCCCGACTGTTAAAACTATCTCTCTCTCGCTCCCTCCACTGTGATTTCTCTTTACTAATGTATAATCAGGCTGAATAGGGCACTTCATTTTTCATCAGCACATTACGGCAGCACAAATGAAGGGAGCATTCATTCCGAGCCATCATTTGTTATGTAGTGTTTGGGTCAATTCAAAGAGACAGTGCCAGCAGGGCTGGGGGATAAGGAGACACTGGGGGGAATTAGTCAGAATATTAATATACTCTTCAGAGAGACTGCAGCCAGGATTGCTCTGACTTGCATCGGAAGAATCCGGCATTCCAGACAAGGCGATAAATACGTATTTATCTGATTAGGTCTTGTACTGTAAGTGCGGTTGATGGCGGCAGGACTAAAAGGAAGACTGCGGTTAGAGTCTTCCATAATGTTTCAGGAAGGAAAGGGTCAGAGATCAATTAATCCAGAGAAACCTGCCATACAGCCTGATATTACTGGCCATTTGCTCCTGTAAAACCTTATATTACTAATCAAGAAAATCTCATTTGCAGTCATTTCGCAGTCGCTGTGGCACGTGGAGGAATCACCTGTGCATTGAGTGACATCTTTTGAGAAATGAAAAAAGGCAAATGACATATTATTCACACGCATCTTTGAAGTGAGGGACGGAACGCATCATAGCACTCTAGATGCAAATTCTTGGAAGACTGCATCATCTCTCTCTTATCATCTATCAGCATAATGCACCTCTAAATCAACCCCTAACACTGCACATACAATCAGTCTATTTCCACAAGGCAGACATTTTTATACACTAAGAAGAAAGGGAGGGGGTCCATCAGAGAGAGTGGAAGAAGACGGAGAAAATGGGTGGAGACTAAACCACACAGACAGAGAGAAACAGAGGGAGAAGACAAAGAAAGAAAGAAAGAAAGAAAGAAAGAAAGAAAGAAAGAAAGAAAGAAAGAAAGAAAGAAAGAAAGAAAGAAAGAAAGGAGAGGAAAAGACTCTTTTGCCCATTAAAAGTTAAAGCTTGTTTTCTCCAACCTTAATCTTGTGGAGGCAGAGGAAAGATAGCAGAACTGCATTCACAACAAACAGGCTGGAGAGGAGAAGAGGAGGAAATGAGAAGCACTGAAGCATTATGTCATTACCACATACAGTAAATAGGAAAACCCAGAAAGAGAGCGAGAAAGACCAAAGATAAAAATGACAATATCCTTCAGAGACAAGTTCAGAATAACATACCGTGCATGTTGGATATAATGTGCTGCATTTATATACAGTACACACAGCAATCATTGTAAGCTGAGATGCATTTCAGCTCTGAGGTAGAGTCTGCCAAAACTATTACTATCTGAATAGTGAAAGTTAGCACATTTATCATTGTAGGATTCGTCTTATAGGGAATGACATGGGGATTCACTTTCAAAATGGGATTACCCAGCGCTAACGCTGTACGTTTGTCTGCTTCAACCATGACTCAAAAGGATCATTGAAATGAGAAGCATCCTCTCTGTCACTCTTTACTCTTTGTTCTCTCTCACGTCCTCCCTCCCTCACCCTGCAGTGCTCTCATCTCTCAGTGTTGTCTGTCTGGGGATTTTAAATGAGCTTTAGGAACAGGCTGAATGTCTGGATGGAGGAAAGAGATTGAAAATATAGAATTTGTACATGCAGTGTTCAAGAAACAAGGTTTTTCCATCGTTTTTGAAGTGGATGAAACAAGTTCATCGAGCACTCGACTAATGAGCTGAGGAGTTGAATCAGGTGTGCCAGACAAAAGACTTAAGGTCTTCTTGAAATGTTCAAATATACCACAAAATTATACAATATCCCACAATATTTTCTGTCTAAGTCTGAGCATTGAACCATAAGGTCAATCTGTGATGTTTAGGTCCAAATCTACTTGCGGCTGCTGGCAATATTTGGCATGCATATATGTATATATCATTATGATATCATCAACAAACCAGCAATAAACAAATTGGAGATAATTCAGTGTTCTACAAATACAGGGATTCTGCAGGTTTTATGAAGGTAAATGTAAGACATTTTTAAGACCAAATAAAGAAAAATGTGTCCTCTAAATGTAAATATCTAGGGAGAAACTCAAAGAGATGTATTAGCAACACTTCGGAGTTTGAAAATACAACTTCTAAAAGATATCTATTACTTTTTTCATTCAGATTACACTTCAAAAAAATGTTCTTCATCAGCATTTTTCTCTTGTTTTCCAGTGCAACCGCCTAAAGATTCTTAAATCAAGACACAAAATATGAAGTCTGTGAAGTTGATCAAGTTTATAATATCTGGCAATGGGCTCAGAAAAAAAATCAACTTAATTCAAAGGGAACTTTTTGTAACTCATTGACAGATATTTGATTTTGTTATGCACAAACTCACTTAATTCTGTTCAACTTTTCAAGACTTACATTTGCTTCTCAAGTAAACGTATCAAAGATGTTTAGATATTTGTATTGGAAATCAGGATAAAAATACTGAGGTAGATAAAAAAATGTTTGCAATGCATGCAACATAATGCCATAACTTTTCAAATTTAAGATTTTCTGCTCCTATTAAGGCCTTAATACGAGTGAATTAAGCCTTTTTAAAAACCTTTTTAAGACATTTTTTAAGAAACCCTGCAAATAAGACATACACTAACTAATCTAAATTACCTCAAAAAGCGAGACTCTTCTTAAGAAACTATAAAAAAATAAATCAATAAATCTATTAAGAAAACTATTTTAATATGACATATGCCATTCATCTTGCAAAGCAGTATTTACTTATTGTCATGGTGAAAGCTAAAATGGAAAGCAAGATTAGGTGAGAAGAGAGAAAGAGATAGAGGTTGGGTAGGAAAAGAGATGAGTATTGATTAAGAGAAAACTGCACAGCAATGAGAAACTATACCAGCTCCAAATTAATCTTTTAGTGCTTGTACTCAAGTCATTTGCTGGGTATTATTATTAAATGTAATGGTTTGGAGACTTTTTGAATCCTCCAATTAAATTAGGAAACAATTATTTTTTAACATCAGTGCACTTAATATGCATGCAATGATCAACTATATTAGGGGAAACCGGAAGTAACTTTGCAATTTGTACACAACTTGAAACCTTAAATGAGTTGCTTTGCAAATGCATACTTTTGATTAACACAATATAATGAGGTTAAATGCAACATTAGAAACATAATAGAATGCTCAAGAGATGTCCGCCTACAATCCTGAGCCCTCCATACCATAAAATATTCAGTTTGGCCTAAATTCTTAAGCCTATATGAAAAACAAATTACATTCAGGGCATAAATTCTCACCTGCACAATAGAAGCGGTCAAGTTTCTCCCAAAGGGGCTCATCATCCCGGTGCAGTATGGATAGCTTAAGGGGTTCATAGATGGAGCCTGACCACAAAAAAACAGACATTGATGTTACAACAACCCATAAATCTGAACAGATCTGAAATATTGTGATGCTAATCTCATCTCTAGATGCAATTAAAGAATCCCTGGATGGAAGTGATGAGCATACACAGTCAGCATGGCTTCTTGATGATGCAACTGTATAGATTACTGACCCGCTACAGGCTCACTTACGGCTATTTAGTATGCTGAGGTTGAGCTGACTCACCAAAATCAAAATGTGCTTCAATTGGTCTCTGTAACCTAAATGGTTTTCTGTTCCATTTACAATGCTAAGAGCAGCGGAATGCAGATTTACCGGGGTACAAAGGCAGCAAAGCATGCCAGGAAAACAATCAAAGCAAAATGCAAAAGACTAAAGCTATTGTTCACCAGATGCATATATCAAATTGAACGTCACTGCAAACACACACAACTTGATTGCAAAATTGAAGGCACTGGCACAAACTCTGTGAATAATGGAACCCGACACAAGTAAATTCAGGGTTTTTTTTCTGTGAGGAGTGAAATTCAGGGGAACCCCATCAACTTGAGCACTATTTCAGACACATTTAACTTTGGAGCAATTTACATTTTAATAGAATCGACCCAGGGTCAATACCTCAGGTACTGAAAATTCACATTTCCTAGCAAATTAGCATAATTCCCATCAGCTTTTAAGTAGCAGGGACAAAGCCATCTCTTTTTAAGATAACTCCAGCTAAGCAGTGCACATCCAAATGGGCAAATGAAAGATACTCCTCATTTTAGTTTCACCACATTGATAGAAAAGTAACTTGCCTCAAGAACCATAAGAACCCTCTGTTAACAGATTTGATCAGACATTGACAGAAAGAGATGATAGGAACTGGACTTCATTACTGTTTTGATTAATCACAAAATTTCCCCCATGATATTACCAAGGTTTATTTATGCCTAACCCCTTTAAATGAACTGAAACAGCTAGAAACATTAGAGATCAAACACTAGAATTATTATTTGCTGCAATAAAAAATCAAAATAAATTAAGCACCAATTTTCAATTAGGCAACAAAGAGTTTAATTTCTGAACCAATACTGCTATGGGAATGTACTGGATTTAATTTTGTTTCATGGCTAAATTAGACAGTTATTAATAGTATTCTATCCAGATACTTCACACTTTATGAACTGCAACGCAGCTTTTCCATGGATCAGGCCCTTTACCCAAACTTACCAAATTTCCGGAGTTTGCGATGGACATTCAGAACCTCTTTGGCAGTGTTGGCCATTTTTCATTAGGTGAACTCTACGCCAGTCCTCTATTAGTTAACTACAACATTAGTATAATTCACATGGTTAGAGAGAAAAGACAAATTACACGGAATCACACAGATAAATTTTCCAATCTTCAGGCATGGTTATTGAATGGTCATGCAACAAATCTCATAATACACAACTGAAAGTGAGATGATTTGGTATGACTGATGTGAGAGGATGAGATGACAATTAAAATGTGCTGAAATGTCGATGACACTATACAGACTACAATCCCAAGCCAACTTCTAAAATTATGACTAATAATTTGTGATCTGTATCCACCTGATTTATTGTTTATATCACCAGAAAAAGTAAAGTATATTATTGCACAGCTCTATATAACATTGGATATACACTATACTATATACCCCCGCATACAATATACGTAAAGCGATATGCAGGCCTACTATATATACTATATAACAAATCTTAACTGTCATTTAATTGTTTAAATTGTTGCAAAACTATTTTCACCCCAACTCTAATATGCTCAATGCGGCTGTAAGGCATGACGATATTAAGATATTATAATCATTACCATGATGAATTTCTGTAAAGCTGTACAACTAAAATTGAAATGATTATTTTAAAGGAATAGTTCACGCAAAATATATTCTTTACTCACCCATGTTATTCCAAATCCGTATTGTGGAACACAAAAGTTTATATTAGATAGAATGACAGTGACTGGTTACATTTATTGGATCTTTTATATACAGGTTTAGAATAACATTACAGTGAGCAATTTTCCTTTTTCTGTGTGACATCCCTTCAAGAAAGAAATAAAAATAGCAGAGATAAACTATGTGTAATTTTACTTATCTACATAACCAAAAGTGGATCCTGAAAACTGTCAAGGGCTACTTGAGTTTTAATGTCAGTCTGAAGCAGATGCTAACAAGCACTGAATTAAGAGGCTTAACAAGCCTTTTCAAAACCTTAGACATTCCGGGACTCAAGTCTTTTAAAGTACTACTTCTTAAAAAATTCAAAGCATGACGCTCAGAGTGCAGTTAGGCTCTAAATATAGTCCTTGATCAGCGTACACTTCTCGTCTGACCTTTAGGCTTCGCTCTGTGCCACACAGACACGACAACTCATGTTAATGAGCGTCCGCAACACGGACAATGGATCAAAATGCAGCGAGAGTACAAATGTGCACTGTTTAATCGTGCCCAGTGCCATGCATCTCAAAAAGCCAAACCTGATCGCTTAGATCTGGCTTTGAACTCCAGCAGCTTCCAGCCGACATCTGCTAAGCTTGCCATGATGACAGCAAAATAAAACCATCACACTCACACTGCCGTTAAGCCACCCACACTGTCGCAAAGCCCAAACTTAAGACGCAGAACGTAGAACGACGTGCCGTGTTCCAGTTTGTGATGAACGAAGCTAACAGCAAAATGTTGCTGTCATGGGCTTGTTTTTTGACGTTATTATTAAGTTTTGTCGGACAATATGTCACGTTTGCATTGCAGGACGTTACTAGGGATTTATTTGCCTTGGAAAATTATGGTACAGTAGCGGCTTTCGGTGACTTCAACTCTGATAAACAGACTGACATTTTCATCATCAGGAAGAGTACGTAACAGTTCTGCTAGCTGACGATAAGATTAATAAGGTCTTAATATCACCCTACCCAACGTTTAACTTGTATGTTTTATGTAAGGTGATGCTTATTGTATATTATGTGTGAGCTTTGATAATATGTCAGCGGGGGTTTTCTGTATAACTCAACAGTAACGTTATATTATTGCTAATGACAGGGGGTGTGACTGAATACTCCACTAAAGTAGAGTACTTTGTACCCTACTTTAATGTATTTTTAATTATTTGTGTTACTGGTGATAAACATCCTGATAATGTTTTGTTTTATGGAATTTTTATTTCTTTCAGGATCTGAACTGTTGATTTTCTTGGCTGATCTTAAACCTCCTTATTACAAACCTAAAGTCAACCTGACTAAAGAGGTTATCTCTAGGTGAGAATATATATACTGACACACACTAACCCTATAGCATACTCTATT
Organism: Meda fulgida; assembly: GCA_030578275.1. NCBI lineage: Eukaryota > Metazoa > Chordata > Actinopteri > Cypriniformes > Leuciscidae > Meda > Meda fulgida. The sequence goes on from CM060622.1 coordinate 27,363,912, forward strand.
ACATTGATGCATGCATTTTTAAGGCCTCTAAACATGATCAAAACGTTGCTAAAACCCCAATCTTCTACATGCCTTTTTCCCTCTGACTTATAGTTCCAATGTCCAGCTTTAGCTCGTGGTACAGATGTCTTTTTGGTGTGACTGATTCATTTTAGCAAATGAAAGAATAACTTTTATATTGTTATTAATATTGCAAGATATTACAATAATATATAACAATACACATAATTTCAAAGCAGCTTTACAGAAATGCACCAGTCCATATTACAATTTAGAAAGTGTTCTGTTATCAGGGGTAACTGTCTAAGTTATGTATTTCAGAAATGTACATACCGGTATACGAAATCAGTTAGCTAATTAAAAAAAATTGTAATTTAATGCATACAATAATCTCATTGAAGTAATGAATACTTGTTTGTTAACAAATGACTATGACTGTTTACTTGATTATCCATATGTAATTTTTAGATAAATATTGTTAATAATGTATCATGCATCAAATATGATACAACATGCGTTTGAGGAATTCTTATTTGTAAATCTCTCAATCATCATTGGATTGCGCTAAATTATATATTTTGTTGCTTAAAACTCCTGAGCTTTGATAATAAAACTAGCCATTTAAATATAATTTTACAAAGTATAAACATAGTGACAGTTGATATTTACTATATAGTAATTTTATGTAAGTAAAAATCTAATTTTGACAACAAACTATCAGAATTTAATCTTACTTTTGGACCATATGAATAACAACATCTGTACCAAATTGCATATTTTTGGTGAATAAAATGTATGTTTTTTTCCCCTCCTCTAGTGTGAGATCCATATTTTCACTGTATCATACTAGGTGTGTGGTGTGTTGATATTGCAGTGTTCACGTGTTTCTCTGGCTCTTTCAGTGACTTCAGCATAACTAGTGTGGTCCCGGGTGATTACGATGGAGACTCTCAGATGGATGTGCTTCTCACTGGCCACCTAAAGGACTCCCCACTGACAACTGCCTTCATCTTCTGGGGACATAACCAAACTTTGGGTAAGATCTGAAAAGAATACATAAAGAAAAAAAATGTTTTGTGAAAGTGCTTTCACAAAGCATTTATTTATTATTTAATACATATTTTTGCCTTAATTGATGCTCATAGAACTCTACTACAGCAGCAATTTGCACTGTTTTTGTAAATGTTTTCTGTTCTCTTACAGATCAGAATGAAAGGGTAGAGATTAACAGGACCTTTAATGATCAGCCCCTTGTCATGGAGTAAGTGATTATAAATATAAATGTATAAAATTGTTTTATAAGAGTAGTTTGGGAACTAGAGCTGGCCATTGACACAAAGTTAATGATTCCATTCACAAGGTCATGATTTGATTAAATTGTCACTTTGGTTCAGTTTGATTCAACCAATTATTTTAGATATATAGCAGGTACAGTGCATAATTATTACTCAAGAAAAAAAATAGTTCTGTAGACTATACAGGGAACCCTGTCATATATGGTATATTTTGGCCAACTAAGGCAGTTTTTATAATAATTATGTTTTAATAATAATGTCTAAATGATGTAGTTTATACTCCAATTTGTTTTTTGACATATAGCCTAAACAGGTGTGCTACAAAAAATATTAAGTTAGGTTTTGTTCATGCATCCATGGAAAACAGCATAGACTAAAAGATTGGATCTTAGATTTAGAAATCGAATTTAGTTCATTTGGTCAGATTTAGTTAATCAAAATGAGAATCAATTAAAATCAAGAAATCAATATTTTCAACTCAGCCCTAGTGGTAATATTATATAATATCTATATATAATCTTGGTCTTTAACACCACAAATCACTGATGAGGATTGTAATAATTTTAAACACACTGTTCAAGTTTTGTAGTCCTCATCCCGTCAGTGTACAAATACAAGCTTCCCTTGTAAAGTTTCTGCTTTTGCAGAGGTCTAATGCTGCTTTTTCTTTTCCACATACAGCTTTAATGGGGACATGATTCCAGACATTTTTGGATCTGTTGGTGGTTCATCAGAGGTTTGCTATCTAAAAACAAGGTACAATTTATTTTGGTTTTTCTGCCTGTACCACAAAAACAAATGCACAGTGTACACACCATGCTGTTTTTTCATTTATCAGAAAACAAAAATGTGAGAGTGCTCTCGGATCTGATGTCAAAATGCGCATCCCTCATTCCAATGCTTTCATCGACCTTAACAAGGACTTCACTGCCGGTGAGTAATGCTACTTTGGTCTTTCCTCAACTAAGTCTTTTGAAGTGTCAGAGAAAATATCGAAAGGTCTGCTGCTCTGTGGGTTGATTTAAAGAATTGCTACTTCTCTATTCTGTAGCGTTCAGTTAGCATTGTTGAAGATGCAATGCTGACACCTATTTGCAGAGAAACGGCCTCGAGTGCTGCTTGATTTATTTATGAATTAGGAATGCTAGGAATACCTCTTTGATTGTTAACAGATCAGACACTAAACATGTATTAGAAAATACCTGTTTCTAAAACTGATTTTTGTTGAAACAACAGATTGTCACACATTTTACAATTAATTAAAATGATGTGTGTGCTTTAATGAAAGCAGCGCATTCATATAGAACAGAGAATAAAATGACTATAACTACCTGTGCATTAAACAGTTTATATTAAGTGTCTTACATTTTAGACAGTATTGGCTGTTTTTGCTCTGTTTAAACAAAAAATAGTTCCAAACAAAGACATATGAATGTTTTTTGCTTCTCAAAACAGAGGTGTTCCATTACTGAATGAACGAATTTGAATAAATGATTCAATGACTTACTCAACAGTCATACATATACAATGACACACAAACTTGTAGTACATATTTGCACTCATTCTTACATTCACAGTACAAGATCAATTAGGCATTTGCAACTTCTCTTTTTGCGATATATTAAACTTGTGCACTTGCAAACTCAGTGGCGGGGAGAGAGAACGGCGTGGCGTTTTAGAACGTACCCAAGGCCGTGGATGTCGTGACGACATGGCATACAAAAGATGTCCCATTTCATTGGCTAGCCGCAAACCTATAAAACGACTCCTTTGTGCTCTCTCGCCGCCACTGAGTTTGCAAGTGCACAAGTTCATTTTGCATCTAATATATCACGAAAAGAGTAGCAAAAGTCAGGGCTCGAAGATTTGAAATTGCAGTGACAGATTTGAAATGTTGCAAATGCCTATTTGATCTTGTGCTGTGAATGTAAGAATAACTGCAATTATGTACTAAAGTTTGTGTCTGTCATTGTTTTTCTGTGAATGACATTTGACACATTTGTGACTTCTTTACTGCAACTTCAAATTCAGAATACAGGTTTGTGATTATTGTCTCCGAGTGCAAATCTCATCATTCAACTTGAAAAAACTTTTTTTATTTTACAGGTTTTCACATCAGAGCTGTGAGTGTAAATTTTAGCGTACAAGTACAGATATTTATTGTACAAGTTCTCAAATTCACATCTACATGCTCTCGAGTTTTGCTACTCTTTTACCTTCATAGTTTTTGCTATGGTCTCGAAACTGGAATCAAGAATTGTGAAATTGCACTAGAATCTAAAATTGTGGTATCAGCCCCACTAAACCACCCCACATATCCATGCAAATGTAGGGCTACATTAGATCAATATTCAACATGACTGAGACCAACAGATATTCATCTTTTCTACGCAGCTGAACAGCTTAGTTTTACAATTATTCTTCATTCTGCAGGTTGTCTTTGTCAGGCTTTTTCTCTCCCCTTGTAATCCTGTCATCAAGATGGGATGCTTTCTGAGTGTTGTTTTTAGTCTGGGATATACTGGCCCATTTTTGTAGTAGGTCTAGTAGGGAGTGTGTGTGTGTGTGTGAAGTACTGCAACACTCTCGGTATTTATGATGTGTTGGGTTGTGTGTTTTAACTTTAGCATGCTGTGGAATTCATCATTTGTTTAAATGTGGCCCTAAAATTAGTACTTTTATTCAGCAAGGATGCATTCATTTGATCAAAACAACAGTTATAGACATTTAAAAAATATATCAAAGTTGAAAATGGTCAATTGAAAAAATATTAAGCTACACATCTGTTTTAATAAGGAATGTTAATATGAATAATATGAATGATATATGAAGGATCATGTGACACAGAAAGCTGGAATGTCCACCAAAAATTCAGTTTTCCATGACTGGAATAAATTACATTTTAAATTATAAAACATTATTTTACATTGTAATAATATTTGAAAAATAATATAACTTGTAAAATATTTGATTATCATGGTAATTCAATCCATCATGGTTCATGGGTAATTCAATTATGACTAATGTCAATTTCAGAAAAATCAACTGCAGTCTGAATGTAGCCAAAAAGATACTAGTACTGTTGCTTTCTTGCCTATATAATGTCGTTATTTGTCCTGTTGAAAGGCTGTAGTGTCTATAGTGGCTCAGAATCATCATAACTAGTGAAGCCAGCAGAGTTCATTTCAACCATAGACTGTAAAAAAAAGATGAATGACACCTTCACTCTCTTCCATTGTAGAAAAGACTCCTGCAGATTTGGTTAGTAGTTTACTGCAGAACATCTCATTATGTCGATGTGAAATAGTTAAACAGTTATGGAAATGTAGAAATGAAAGGTAAAGCTCTAATCTCCTCCTGAAGATCGCATTGGTCCCTTGGTGCCTCAGTGACTACTTTACTCAGAGAAGCTGTCAATTTCAGCTGTCGATCATGACGTCACACCCACTTTTTAATAGAATCAAATAATTAACTAAAATCAAACTTATTTTTAAAAAAAAACAATGGAACACTTGAACTTACATCATCATGATAAATGCTACCTAAAATGACAGAAACCAACTTTGGAAAAAATGTAGAGAGGGCAGGGTTTATGACCTGCATCCAGCCACCTGGGGGCGATCAAAACTTTTTGGCTTCACTTTTCAGGACTTGTGCGGCACACTTGATTTCAGCATCCCCTTTATTGCAAGGTGCTTCTGACTATCCTGATGTCAGGTTTTTTTTTCTGAACCCGTTTAAATCAAATGATCTCTCAAGAGCTGTTTATGAATTCAAAGCCGGTTAAGAGTTTCCTGTTAAGCTTGCCTGTCAGTCACATAAAATTGACTGTAATAATCCTGCTGCACTATGTGCTTCTAAAGGATGAAAACAGATTTGAATGGCCTCTTGTAGAATTATGTGAAAGTCTTTCTGTCCATTAGTGTATTTGAGACTTGGATTGGTCATGTGTCTGTCACATTGACCAAAAGAGACTTAAGCATCTCATCCCGGAAAGAGTAAAGAGGTCAAAAAGTAATTTACTAGCCAATATGGACCAGCACAATTCATCCATACTAAAACAAAGCCCCTGAGCCCCTATAGCACTTATCTCCCACCCTCTCAGTGGAAGACTGCCATCACTGCCACCCCCAAACCATCTGGAGGCTGTTCTGCTGCCACACGAACGGTCGTGCTGTTGGGTCTGATTGGCAGACAGGACCAAGAAAGCCTCTCTGGACCTCAACAGCTTTGAGAAAATCACAGCAGATTAACAACAGCCCAAGAGGAGAAAAAAAGAGCACACCCACGTCAAAATCATCCACCACTTACTCTACAATTATGGCTGTCTTCTGTGGCAAGAGTTGGTGTAAAGAAAATACCTCAGTGAGGATGAGTAGAGGCTTTCAGGAAGAGAGATCAGCTGAAGGCTGTGCCACTGCCTTCTGGCTTGTCTTGAGGTTTCCATAAGAGATAATTTGTTACTTTTGGAATGGAATCTAGATCTAGATGGTAGGTTCGTTTACAATTTAATAATAATTTTTGGGTGGCAGGTAAAAGCCGCACATATGAAACCATAACATCCACTGCATTGCTGGATCAGCTAGAAGTTGTTTCAAGGCCTCATTTAAACTTTAAAGTTTAAACTTTAAAGACATGAAAAATCAAATTTGCCTTGATCTTTTGACATATAAAAGGTCTTTGTACCATTAAAACATCCTGTGAGTTTCATAGCTTAAATGTCCTCCTCATTATAAATAAAGAATTTATTTAATCCAGCTCCAAAAACAGCACATTCTGATATTGGGTGACCTGTGACGTCACATCCATCCTGAAGATTTATGTACATCATCGTAGAACTTTCGCTTTGACGTGTGTCCAGTTTAAAGAGCTCGTTTGAGTCTTTGTTAGGGCTGGGCGACAACTCGAATGTGTAGTTTATGTCGACTTGTTTGAATGAAAATCGGTTTCCACCACTACCCTCTGGGCTCCCGTAGTTTCAAACAGGCTCAGCGTTTACCATAGAGATACACAAACAATATGGCAAATGAACAAGACCGCGGCAGCACATGCACACCCGCCAAAAACATTTACAAACTGAATCTGCAGGGCTGCCAACTCTCACAAATTCACCGTAAGACTCACACAATTGTTTCTTTTTACATGCTCTCACGACACATCCATTTTCTCACGCAGAGAAAGATCACAAAGCAAAGAGGACACTGACACCGACAGACAAGACAGAGAAGGTTACTATTGATATGAAACAAATTCTCAACTCTCAGATTCTGTCAATAATTACAAAATTCAAACTATAAACACCATTTTGGCGCTTGTAAATGTGACGTAACAGATCGGTGACATATCTCAGAACCGATCATCTGTTACTCTTAACTACTAGTTATTAGTAAATAAACATGGATGATCAATAGGTAATTTGAAAGATACAAGAGTAATTTGAAAGAACTTACTGAAATGTAATAAAATCGATCGATCAGCGTTTTTCAACCGCTGAAAGAGGTCCATAAAACAGCTGGAGAACAATGTCACGTAACGTTACATTTACCATTTAATGACCATAGCACGTTAGTTATTTTGCTAAATATAATAACTATATTACATATTTATTATATTTTTACCTATATCATTAAAATATTATAACGTTGTTATTATAAAAAAACGCATTATATTTAATTTGAGATGTTATTTTTAACCTTTAATAATAATACCAGCTGACAGGGCTCTGTATGTTTACAGCATTAGGTGAGAGATTTTTTTTTTTGGAGAAAGATTTACATAACACATTAAGGTATCTACTGTACCTAATATTTATCCAAAGAAATTGATATTGAATCAAGATCAGAATCAAATCACAAGAATTTAATTTAATTGAAATTGTGAAATTTGTGTTAAGCAATAATAAAAAAACAGTAGCATGGCAGTTGTACCATGTATCACTGAACTTAATAAAATTCTCTTTAGTTTCCAAATGTTTTGACAATCACAATACACTTATTGTGATGCAAGTTTTTTTTTTTACATCCCACCAATCCCAATCCACCCATTTTGTGTTATGTTTCGTTATGTTACATTTTCACAGTTTACAAAGGCAGGGCCTGCCATCTTCTCTTATTGGCTTGTTGTTTCTGATTGTACTTTAACCCCAAGGGGGAAATCCAGATCAAATCCCAGAAGGGAAAATAAAATAAAAAAAAAGTTAAAACTTGTTTTGAACAATGTAGTTGTCATCTGCAGATTGATTTTAAGTAGGGGAACCGTAAATCTGATTTTTTTTTGTGGAAAAATATGGGATTATTCGCCCAGCCTTCTGTACAGACTTCAGAAGGATCGGAAACAAGTGAATGGTTTATTTTAATGGCATTGCAGAACGCATTAAAAATTATATGTTTGTTCTAGGGGTGTTGAAACTAATCTTTGCATTAGACCGTCTGAAATCATTTGTCACTTTTCGTGATATATATATATATATATGATGATGTATATATATATATATATATATATATATAGTGCAAGTACTGAATGGTTTGAAATCGCTTGAATGTTAAATTGGTAAGACTTAAAAAGACGTGCAAATTATACATTTTAGTAACAATGCAACATTTTCCTGACTAGGCAAGTGACAATTTTGTCAGTTGTTCTGACTTGTCTTGTATCACCACGTGCAGCACATTTGTAGTGCAGCCATCTGTGTATTTTGAGATAAAGATAGAGGGAGTGAGAAGCCTTGTACTGGTACCGAAGAAACACTAACAGAACGTTTTCAAATTACTGATTTGATATTTTAATATGTGTGTTAATAAAGTGGATAATTGTTTTGGGGAATTTCCTGGATTATAAGCGTGACTCTATGAGAAAAATGATTCGCGATAACCCCAATCCCGCGCCTAAATTCAAGCCCTGTTTATATGTATAATGTTTTCAAAACACTAACTCGTGTGCAATAGTGAGGGGAAGTTTGATATTATTTCCTATGCAATGACATTAACAGCTGCCATTGACTGATAAGCCTTAAATGAGCCACCCCTAAAAAACCCAATAATTTCAGACAGAGGGTCTGAGTCAAAGACTATATGATATAGAAAGACTGTAAAAGAGCTAATTGCTGAAGTCATTGCGTCACTTCAGCTGCATTTAGATGCTCCGGTTCCCATAGAAACCCGAGACTCATGCTTGGGACTGCACATGCGCATTGGCTCGTCTAGCCTGAAAAATTTGAGCACAGGAAACAACTTCTATTGGACAGATCATGTCAAATTTTGTTGCTGATTTGAAATATGTAATTTAATTGAGGGAATCCTGAAATCTCAAAAACTGCTTGCCGAACTCACATTCACTCGGTCTTGGATGTCCGAAATAGCTACCCGAAGCTGTTGCAAATATGGCCGCCGAGTGAACAGACTTTCCTCGAAAGACACTTAGGTCAGAATGAACGTTGAAAATCATAGTTTTTCCACATTTTTAGTTTTTTTTTGTGCAAAAATACCTTTATTAACAATATAAGTGAACCTCAAGGAACGTATCAAAATAATAATTAAAAAAATCCATGTCATGGCTCCTTTAAAGTGGGATGTCCAGCCTTAACCCTGCGCCCTCAGTGTGAAATCTCCCTCTGATTTGGAAATCTACAGGCTCTGCATTAATATCACCTTATCTGATATCTGGCTTTAGTGGTTTATTACCAGCAAATACTTCAGACATTGGTGAATGATCAAGTCCAGTTAAACTTGTCCCTAATAGGCTAATGCTGTCGTGCTTGAGCATCTCTGATGGCTATAATGTGTACTGTAAAAAAAAAAAAAAAAAAAGATTATCGCATATACTTTTCTATTGTCAAAATTAATTTAGATGATTAATGTGATAATACAATGAGGATCGGTTTAATATATGGAAACTCAAAATATTATGTTCACTAAAAAAATTTTTTTAAGGCAACATGTAACTTACTTTAAGTTAAACCAACTTTAGGTTTTGTTTTTTTACAGCGTGTAGCCAAAGGAATGGTAAAGAGAATAGCAGCAAAATGAACATGGAGAAGCCCCTTACATTCAATAAGTCCTTCTGGTGAATTTTCATTCCATTTTTTTTTTCTTCTGTTTTATGTATCTCTCCATCAACATACAGATGCCACTGGCATCTGGATCACATTTTCACATCTTCATAATCTCCTCGATAACCCCCAGATTCAGAGTGTGCAGCCTCGTTAAAAACGCAGAGTAATTGCCAAATAATTATAAATGTCATTATGCGCAAATATGCACAAAAGACACCAATTCTGCCTTCTGACTGGTTGCTAGGCAACCTTGTGTTGCAATGCTCCAAACTGCAGCCAATTAGACTTGAAATCTCTCTGAGAATGAGCGACGAGTTAATTGTCGTGCAATGTAAAGGAAACAGATTTTCCACATTAGGGGACTGCTGAAGTGGGAAGTTCATCAAATCATTATCTACAGCAGTCTTCCAGACTAACACACGCAGTTGAACATTTAGGCTACATTTGGCCAAATGGACGTGATCATGAGCTGTGCCTCTCAGTGATTTTTATTGTTTTTTTTTCCAATGGGACTTTAATGCCTTTTCATTTGTTTTTGCAAAAAGAGAATCATCCAATAAAGTAGCTGAATTTTGCAGACAATGGCACTCTTTAACAGGGATAAATTTGGACCCATCAAGATGTGGAGTAATTTCCATGAGGGCTTATTGTATGGCACCCCAGAGACGTGTCGGCTAGATCTGCAGAACATAGCAGGTGGATAACACAATGACTGGGTGTTCCTCCCTGTACAGACCTGGTATAGCTTTACTGACAAATAGCTTGAAACAATGTGGGTAGAGATCTCATTATTTTTCAATATGTATGTCTTCTCACTGCCTCCCGGTTTTATAAGCAGTGAACATGCTCGGAGGAACAGGACTGATATACGGTGCCTTCCAGACAGTTGGCTGTAAATCAAAGAGCTAAGTTGTAGTATTTACATGATAAATAAAAGTCGAGGAAGCCAATGTGTTGTTGATACTGAGCTGACGTTGTTCCAAACAGTTGATGTCCAATGTTAATCTGTTCCTGAATAGTAGGCATGCTTAACACTAACAGATGAGATAGAGGCACCAAACCTAATTAAGTTCAGTGCTTATTAAGCAAGCATTTTTGGTAACGCTTCCTTTTACAGTCCAGTTACCCATGTACATACTCAGTACTTATTTTAGTAATTACAATTACTGGATAATAACTAGGTACTAACCCTAAACCTACCCCTAACCCATGTACTTACCTTATATTAGCCAGTAGGGTTGGGCGATATGGCCACACAAAATTATCACGATAATTTTTTTTATATCAGTCGATATCGATAATTATCACGATAAACGTCAAATCTTTATTTCTTTCAAGCAGATTTTTGCTCCTAAGTGAAAGTTGTAGAAACCAGAGTGTTAATTGTGGTTTTAAACTACTCCTTATTGTCAGAACATATCATGACAAACAAATCTGAGGTAGAACATTCAAACATTTTGTAATTTTTCCTTAACAAAATAAATATCTTAATAGAAAAAAATATTTCTTAGTTTCTGCATGTGCTAATTTTTATTTGGTAAAATGTAATATTCTGACTGAGTTTAATTAAAATTAGCCATTGGTCATCCAGCATCATGCATTTAGATCATGATAACCACAGATAAAAGCACCTCACTATGTTGGCTAAATGTTACTTTATGGTTTCTATGGTATTTGTATGAAAAACAGTAGCCTAAATACATTATTGAATACTGTAATTATATTCCATTAGTCCTTTAATACATTGTCTACAATAATAATATAATACAATTCAATATGTATATCCCACATTTCATAGTGCAGTTAATATTAGTAGGCTAACGTTACAGTAAATCCATGGTAAATGATGGGAGTTTGCAACCGGAAAAGCTTCTGACTGTATCGTTGCGCGCAGTGTTCCTCCTGTTCGTCAGCGCTGTTTCATCTGCCTTTAAACTGGTTTAAATCACTGAGACATTTGTGTTCTTCGCTGAACTCAAGCGCTTCTCACTGGATCTCGTGACGAGACGATCAGAGTAAACGCGTCTGCTAGTGAGCTCGCGCTGCGCTGCAGTTTGGACTTTGAGCCGAGCGGATAAACGGTCCGTGAGGCCCGCGGTTCAGATGAGTTTTGTTCCGCTATTGGCGCACAAACATTATCGAGCATTTATCGAACTCTTGATATCGTTTTATCGAGAAAAATGATATCGCGATAACTATCGTTATCGTTTTATCGCCCAGCCCTATTAGCCAGTACTTTCTAGGTAAGTACACTGTAAGTACACCGTAAGTACTGTACTGTTAAAGGAAGCGTTACCGCTTTTTTTTTTAAAAGGACTGTATCTTTATTCGTCCTCCACTCAGTGGTTGTAGTGGCTGTAGCTACTAGTTACTGGACGAGACTGTTTAAAAATGGATCAATGTCCCAGAAGACTCAGTCAGGTTGAGCTGGCTCAGATTCTCTTTCTCCCACTATCTCCGTCCTATCCACTGTCAGCCACCCCAGGGCCAGTTTTATCCACCCACATACTTTTTTTGGGCATTTTGTTTGTGCTCTGGCTGCTTGTTTAAAACTATTATGATTACTTGCATTATGTTGGTGTGTTGTCGCAGGCTAGGCATGTTATATTCAGTAGCTTGTGCAGAACCGGTGTGAAAGAGAGATTTTATAATGGCACATATGCATACTGTTGTACCTGGTGATAGGTAGACCATTCCAAATATGTGATGTCTAGGGATAGTTCACCCTTAAGTTGATCCAAGCCTGTGTTCTTTTATTTTTCCATTCAAAAGATAAATTGCTGAATTTTGAAGCTGTTCATCCACATATGGGCATTTCGACTTTTATTTCCAAAATAACATCACCATTCCTTAATAGCAAATTGGAGTTAAAATCTAAAACAAAAGTTATGGCAGAAAAAGGTATGCAATACAAATATAAAATATATATTATATAAATTAGTGGTATTAATAATTTTATTAGTTGACAAAGTAGCCAGGTGAAATGTTTACCTTCCATAGAAAAGAGGTTGTGTTACCTTATTTATGCTCATTTCCACATATTTAAAATGACATTCATCCTATTTGGAGAGATAAAGTGCAGGACAGACAACAATTTCAACCATAGTGTGTCAATTTTCTTAAGAGGGATATTTAAATAAAATGTTGAACACATGACTGACCATATGACGTGAGAAGCATATTTCCGGGGTTTGTAGGATCACTCGCTCCTCCACCATGAATAAATTGTCATCTGAACGGCTGTTTTTTTTCTGGGAAGCCATTCATATTTGTTTTACAGGCGTCCCCATGAGAAACCATTAACGTCTGAATAGAGCTCAAGACACAATGTGATCACATAATGAAAACACATTTGAAGGTGGTCTGAGACAGATTGTTTGAGCATGTGACTGCGCGTTTCTCCTTGTTTTCTATTGTTTCTCAGCGAATCATAGTTGATCATCATAAAATGTGTTTTCTATACAGAGATATCGACATCGGCCATAACAGCAATATTAATATCGGTTATCGGTATCGGCCACAATTTTCACATCGGTGCATCACTACCTAATATAATGAAGATGTGAATGCAAATGCATGTTTGTTATCCTCACTCAGCTGTATGCAGTGTGTAATGAGGTTACACCACTGCTATTAATCATGTACGTCAATTTGACTATTTTGCAGTGTGAAAAAAACACACTGAGCTCATGTAATGTATTCCCCTAAATTAATCAACAATATCTGATTTATGTATCAAATAGGAAACGCTTTTTGAATGTTTTTTTAAATTCTATAACTACTGTATCAGATATGTTTTAGTTATCACTATACCTCTTAAGTCAAATGTAAGTGGTATTGTAAGTCACACTTGAATGAAGGTGTAAATGCAGTATGGCTAAAAAAAATGATGCCAGGTGTACAGGGTGCCATAGTCTGCATAACTTTAAAATGTATTATCTACTGTTAATCTTCCTCTCCATATTTAAACATGGAGCATTAACTCATCACACAAGGTTTGACGTCATTGCTTCCCGTAATGACATTGCGATTTATTTAGAAATGTTAAAATGTGACATTTTATGAACATTCCTCTGAATCCCACAAATTTGCTCATCATGTGACAGACTGTTTTATTTTGTATTCCAACAAAAACAGACAGATGCGTATACATAATGCTGTCAGTGGCCTGAGCATCTAAGCTTGTTAGTGCAATAAGTTGGGCTGCTTTTCCCATTTCTCTCTCTGCCAGCATAATGTGAGCGAAATGGAATAAGGAATATGTGGTGTTGGCATAATCCACTCCACCTATGTTGGTCTCGTAATGGTTTTATAAGATTATAACCCCTCAGAATAGCATCCCTCCATTTTATGCCTGCGCCGCCATGCTCATGAATTAAGTGCTTTGGGGAGGAAGAAAAAAAAACGGGTTAGAGAAACATGGCGAAACATTTGTTGGCTTAGATATTGGCTTATGTAGAATCTATTTATAGGTTTCGATTCTTCCCTTGCCCTTGATTCAATTCCCTGCTTTAACCCTCAGACCCACCAAAAGTTTTTCCCTATACAGTACATTTCCTGACTGCCAGCTCGGTGAAGTTTGTTTCCTCTGAGATTAATTCCATTCAATATTCATTTAATTTAGTTCAATTCTCTCAACAGACTGTGAAGAAATCCTCAGTCAGGGAACTGCCGTAGATCTCCAAAATGTAGGTGACGCATACGATTCTGTTAACAAGCTGAAACTGGGTGGTTGCATGAAAAACCTTTTGAATCTCTGTTATCCTTTCAGTAACTCACTGAGTTTTATTATATATTTTCCATACAGAGAGTTTATGTCTTCTGAAGTGCATCTCGAATCTGCAAATGAAACGTCAGAATGGATTCAGATCCAGGATGCATGAAATACCCCAATTTTTCTGTTTTGCTGGGCTAAGGTTTGTGTGTGTGTGTGTGTGTGTGTGTGTGTGTGTGTGTGTGTGTGTGTGTGTGTGTGTGTGTGTGTGTGTGTGTGTGTGTGTGTTTGTTTATAATGGTAGAAAGAGATTGTGATGCTCATAGCTGTGGCATCGTGCAGAGATGACTCTGATGAAGGACTGACCTTGAGACAGAGGCAGCTTTCTCTCATGATGTTCACTGTCTCTTTTATTTTTCTGTTTCCGCCTTATGGCCTGTTTGAAGTGAATAGTGCACCTTACTGATTATAGTGGGACCACGCTGTGGTAATCTCAGAGGATATAGCCTGTGGCCTTCCACCAGAAAGGAGGAGTGACATGGTGTCAGCATGACTTTAGAATTCAGGATGAAGTCTTCACAGGAATGTAATTACAGATTTGCTGAACTGCCTCTGTCAGTACATTACAATGGTGCAGGCTGTTTTGGTGTACTGCCTCAAGGTGAAGTCATTTGCAAAGTCAGAAATGCTTTAAGTCTGCCATCTGAATGTAATTTGGCTGGGGTATCTGTTTCAGTGATGAGTGACATGACTTTTTTTCTGATAATTTCAAAGGCTGTCCTCAGCTCAATTGGAGAAGAGAGGTTAAAGACAGAAGAAACTCTTAGAGCTTTTCCATTGAAAGGACAGTCCAAAGTCCTTTAGCTTTGTTCTTCCAGCTCACTTTACAGTTTTGTCACTCTCAAAACACTCCATTCTGTCAATAGCCTATTTATCAAAGTCTCATTCACCTGTCATCCTCAAGTCGTGATCGTCTGATCTCATCGACAGCATTTCGGCCCTTTAGGACACAGCCTAGTGTAGCTCGTTGATTCCCTGAAGAGCATGAAAGATGGAGTCATGGATGGTTGGCTGAGTAACAGCTGTACAAATAAGCAGCATTCCACCTTTTGAACCTCAGGAGAAAGCTCTAGAAACAGCCCCGCGGCATCAGCCGAACCACATATAAGATGGGCGCTCTGATGCCTTCTGACAGTGGGCAGACTGGAGGTTTTGTTAGCTTGGTGCTAGCATTGGTGGCATGATTTTTTTTTTTTTTTTAATGTTTGATGTTGCAGCTGTATCTAAATTTAAAGGGGTCATTTCATGAGGCATCTCATTTTTCCATTGATCTTTTACAATGAAAGAGATCATTGTACTGTGAAAACATCCTTTATCTCAGGATGTCATTCATTCAGAATTCAAAACTTCCAGCCCAGAATGTGCTCAGGCGTCTCGTTCTTACATTTTTTGGCATGTGCTAAGACATAGGGAGAGAAAGCAATGGTTTCACTTGCTCTGACGGCATGGTGCCTCACAGGCGGAGGAAGTTGCTCACGGCAGGCGAGCCGATGATAATGGAGATCATTTGGTGTGCTGCATGTCAGCATTGTTTGGAACTAACGAGAGCTCAGAACTTGTGAATGCATCGTAATTAATTACCAATCAGCACCTTTGCTTCCCCTCTTTCGTCATTTAGAGCTGATGTGCTTTTGTCTAATGAAAACCTGCTTTTTTAGCCTCCATATTGAACAATGGCTATGTTCGGAATGGCATACCTCCTGTGCATATAATACTTATAAAATAGCTTACTGTATACTACCTATGTTAAAAAATAGTAAGTGAAGCAGTACCCTGAAATCTTGAATATTAGGTCTAAATATTTGTATGTATTTGTAAATATTTCTATATTCGAGATTTCTATTCCTCCGTCCAGATAAAAGTATGTCCTGTTTATATTTAAGGCCGTATGATTTCAGTGAAGCAGAGGGAATCCCGTAATCCACTCCAGTCATGAAAATGTAATTTACAGTATAACGCAGATGTCACATAAAACACGCAAATTGATGGATAGAGAAATAAATTGAAATTAGAGCTGTACAATAAATCAAATCGGTACATGGTCTAGTGTCTGTGAAAATAAAAGGTAAATATATAATCTGCTTGTTTGGCGTGTATCTGTGTGATTGAGCGGCACAGTTTCGTCTACTACATACTCAAGTACGCATGACGCTCATAGTGTTTTCAGTGTCTGCTGCCTTACAATATAAAAACATTATGAACTTCTCCAAAACTGCTCTGGGAGAACACTTAATGAGCATTTCGGCACTTTATTTGAGAAAAACATTTTCAAATACTCTCTGAAACTCAAAGGTCTTTGCTACAACCTGTCAAAATAAATGTTCGGTTTAAATTTAAGAAATTATAACATAAATATAATAGTATTGTAGGCTACAATAGAATGTACTTTTGAAATTAAGAATAATAAAAGGATACAAATTTCATTTGATTTACATTTTAAAACATTAATTAAATTGTTAAAGTTTATGCATTCATTTGATTACCACCATTTTTGATATTTGTATTGTCCTAAAATACAGAATCTAGAAAAATGAATACAGACCAACTAGAATTTCTGAATAAAATACATTTCATAGGACTCTATTATTCTTAATTTGAATACATGATCAATAATAAAAAATAAGTTGTTAATCTAATCTATAAGCAATTATTACATTTAATAGATTAGACGTTTGATCATTTAAATTTGAATAAACAAATCAAACAAATGCTTTAAAAAGAAAAAAAAAGTTTAAAGCATTTGTCCAACCCAAAAAACTGTTTTCATTAATATAATGTATCATTTTAACTGAAGATAATAATAATAATAATAATAATAATAATAATAATAATAATAATAATAATAATAATTTATTGTTGTTTATTGAAACAGTGATATTTTCTGAGACTGTTACCGTGAAAATCTCAAATCAGAAATTTGTTGTTAACGCTGCCCTGCAACTTTTATTAATAAATTAAGTTTGCAAACATCAATGACAGCTTTAACTTGTCAGTGCTGTCAAATGACCATGGTATAAGCGGGATAATGCTCAGCTAGCTGTGCGTTATACGATTTTAATTCAAGACGGGGAGGCAAAGAACCGCCCGCTGCAAAACGCTTCCGGGTAGTGTATTCAAATGTGATGCATATTTGTCTGAGTGAGATTTATGTAATGGTACAAATAAACTAATTGTGTAAATAACCATATGTACATATTTGTCATCAAAAATTCCAATTGATTATATGTAAACCAGTCTCATACATTTTAACAGGCAAAATTGAACCTTGCTTGTTAACCATATCTATAAATCGTGTTCATACCTTTAAACAGCAGTTCTGGCTTTCATAGAAATAGTTTTTGTATACATGTGACTTTTGTGTGTATATAAAACCGCACTCGTTAGCTTCCTATTAACATTAACATTTACATTTAGTCATTTAGCAGACGATTTTATCCAAAGCGACTTACAACTGAGGACTAATCCAAGCGAGTCATCGTGAAGAGAAAAACAACGCAAGAAGTGCTCAAAATACAAAGTTCAGATATTGCTCGGAGTAGCATAAGCCAGATGAGCAGGGATTTAAAGGAAAAGGAGTTTTTTTTTTTTTTTTTTTTATAGATATTTTTTTTATGTTAAATGCTCACGGAAGAGATGAGTTTTCAGTTGTCTTTTGAATGCTGTCAGGGATACTGCATTCCGGATGAGGGTGGGCAGATCATTCCACCAGCATGGCACCGTGAATGAGAATGTTCTGGAGAGTGATTTTGAGGCTCTGTGTGATGGTACCACGAGCCGTCGCTCATTGACTGATCGTAGGCTTCTGGTAGGGATGTAGACTTGCAGTAGTGAGTGGAAGTAGGAGGGAGCTGATCCAGAGAGCAGTGAGTGGTAGCCAGTGCAGAGAGATAAACAGAGGAGTGACGTGGGCCCTTTTGGGCTCGTTGAAGACCAGATGACCTGCAGCATTCTGGATCATTTGTAGAGGTTTAGTTGCACATGCTGGAAGTCCAGCCAGGAGAGCATTGCAGTAATCAAGCCTGGAAATGACCAGGGCCTGGACGAGAAGTTGTTGCATGCTGCATTAACCTAAAGCACTTTTAATGTTTTTAATGTGACAAAAAGTGTGAGGAAGAGAGTAAAGCGGTCTGCTGCAGAAAGTATAAATATATCCATATATCATAAATGCATTTCCTTCACACAAATATGTAAATCCAGAACGTAAAGTTTTTTTTGTTTGTTTTAAGTAATTCAATTGAATGTAATTATACATTACATATAATTAAAGTATTTTTTTATTATTTTAATGTTATTATAATGTTGTGTTTTTTAATTGGTTTAACAAAATTGAATTTCAAGTGCCTCCTGGTTTGGAAATCACTATATTAGATGCTTTAGGCTTATTGTCTGATTTAATGGCAGACAGAGAGCAGCTGTAGAATAACTCATGCACACAAACACCAAATCATCACAGCCTTGCTGTTTTTTGTGAGCTATATGTTAGTTTTGGGATGGAAGGTACTGTATGTGCTTATCTCTGTTGGCATGGAAACCGCCTCCTGTGAAATAGAACGGTGTTTGGGATTCGGGTTTTGCTCTCATGCTGAAATACTGCACCCACATCATAGCCTTGCATGTTTGACAGACAGATGTCGATGCACTCTGTGACAAAATCCATCATGACTTCCTCTCATCAGCATTGAGTTTGTCAGGATATCGTTGTATTAACTGATTGTGAACGGTATATGCAAATTTGATCTAGAAGTTTCTAGAAGCTAGAATTCACATGCAATTACACTTTAAATAAAATATTCAAACTTTTAGTCATGCAAAAAGCCAAGAAAGAGTGAAATGCGTGCTTATGATTTTTAGAATTAATTAAAGCTGACAAAAACATATATCCCAAACAGCAGATGACAACTGAGAATAGCAATGGAAGTCCATTACGTTGTGTTTCACTCTCTGTTAGAGAATCATGCTGTTGAAGGATATTATGTGTTATTTTCAAGCTATAGCATTTGGCCCCCGACTAGGAAACTTCCACGGTAATGGAACAATCTTAGTGGGAGAGATAGATCGAATGAATGTGTGGAAGTGTGAGGATGTCTTTTAAAGGACATTTCTGTGTATGTGTGAGAGAGTGAAAGGTCTGTTAGGTCTGTGTGTGGGAGAGTCTGTTAGTGGAGAGGTGGATCTGTCTGCTGAAACGAGAATGTAATTCAGTTGTAGTAGTATAAGAAAGTGAATTTTTTTGTAATCCAGCCACCTCAAGTGCAGAAGTCCTTTTTCCCAATGAAAACGAAACGTAAAAAATATGCAAGATTTCCTCTACTGCTTAGAATGAAGTGAATTTAATATTCCAAGTATTGCTACTTTTGTATTATATTTGTATCATACTGTGTAAGCTCGCATGTACTGGTAAAAGAAACATAAAATGTGTGCATTTCTGTATTTGCTTTAAAGTCACTTAGACTGTATGCGATTACAGTGTTATCTCAAATTATCGTGACAAGCCTACTGGGTGATATAACGTGATGTTTTTCAGCCTTTCAACAACATACAACATGTCAATGAGTGCGTTTACATACACAGTCTTAACCCGATAATTCTTAATAAGCCGACAATGCACCATGTATCATGTAATGCATCATGTAAAGCCCGTAAACCCGTGTTCCTTTATCGGAGTATGGTCATAAACTGCTTAAGCATAAACTGATCGTCACAGCTAGATTTTTGCCCCTACCTCTTTGCCCAGCATGTAAACACACTAACCTGCTTTCTCTTGGCTTATTGAAGTGTGAATGTGTGATAAATGTGACAGGAACGTGTCCTTACTTTGAATTTAAGCACATCCAGACAGAGCGAGCATTTTGCAGTAAGAGAGGAGGAAATACAGTTGGCTATATTGCAAACTCAGACTTTGTCTTGACCCCAAAAAATTATAAAAGTGCTTTCATTTCGTATACAGCAGAAGAATTACAGTCAAAATGCTGCATCTGTAACTGCATGAGAGTATAATATATGAGCCGTAAGTTTCCCCTTGACATGTTGCAATACTCTTCTCTGCTTTATTTAACATCACAACCAACATAACAACTTAAATATGCAGGGTCAGATACGCAAATTATTACGTTTTGACGTCACTACCAGCAAATAACCTGATTTTATTGATAAAGTCTTGTAAATGCAGTTTACTTGCGTCGTCGGGTTATTGGTTTGCATGTAAAACCAGACAACGGGTTATCAGCTTACTGGTGTGCATGTAAACGTGCTCAATAATTATGGTCTGGAAATCCTTAATGGTAATTTCAACCCAACAACAGTGGTAGTAGATTATTTAAAGCAACAAGTAATATACTTGTTACTTGTACTGTAAAATATTCTAGTTAAAGTCCCCGTGAACCAGGAGTTTGCAACTCACTTTACTTCAGTATTGTGACGCATTTCCAAGTTGAACGTATTATTGAATAGATGGCTGGTTTTACTTTAGCGCACCTCCTCTCTATCCCTCACTCATAGCAGACTGACGGTTGGAAGGATAATCAACTTAAGCCATCAAAGGGATGTCATTAGAGAAGGAACGCCATTCCATATTTTCAGATTACAAAGATTACCACGACAAACTTTCTTTTTTCTGTGTATTAACTTCCACAGATTATTTGTTTACCACAAGACTAATGTCCACTAACAAAGTAAGTAGTCAATTTTGATTTCATAACTAATTTAATTGTACATTTCAATATATGAAACAATACACTGCTGTTAAAGCAAATACTCTATCTAGTAACGACTAGTTAAGTGGATCAAAAGTGACAGAATGTACATTTATAATGTTACAAAAGATGTCTGATTCCAAATGCTGTTAGTTATTATTAAGAGTGTAAGTCTTCACTGGTCTCACAATTCAATTTTATCATGTCACCGATTCAATTCGATATCACAATGTGTTGCATCCGTAATTTTCATATTACTTAACATGGCTACATTTTCGTGAAATTAATACAAGCAGTCAATATGAACTCAATATGAATTTTATTTTATCTGCTCCATATAAGTCTGAACTCCGCAGATGACAGGATCATTTAGAACAAATACTAGGAAATACTAAAAGCGCATGAAACTGTCAAGTAGTTTACTTAAATAGTTTTAAAAAAACTAAAATAATGCCTTTATTCAACAATCTCTTCTCTTTTATGTCATTCTCATATGCTGTTTAAGTAGTGTAAACAGTGCAGCGATTCTGGGTTCTACATCAGAACGTCAGCTCATTATTGGCTAGCTCACACACATGACCAGCGTCGGCCAATAGTGAGCTTACATTCTGACGTAGAACCCAGAAGCGCTGCACTGTTTACACTTCGTCAACAGCGAATGAGAATGACATGGAAGAGAAGAGATTGTTGAATAAAGTCGTTATTTTAGGGGGGGTTTTTGCGCACTTTTTTTTTTTAGTTTTTTTTTTCTCATCGCTTCATAACATTAAGGTTGAACTACTGTAGTCACATGGACTATAATTCAACAATGTTTCTACCACCTTTCTGGGCCTTTTAAAGTTGGAATGACGTTGCTGTCAATGGAGGGATAGAAAGCTCTCAGATTTCATCAAAAATATCTTCATTTGTGTTCCGAAGATGAACGAATGTCTTACGGGTTTGGAACGACAGGAGGGTGAGTAATTAATGACAGAATTTTCGTTTTTGGGTGAACTATCCCTTTAAGTCGCACACCCTCGCAGGCTGTAAATGTTAAAATAGTGTACCAATATCTTGGTAGAAAACTGCTTTATAGCATCTGTCCTAATAAAAGAATAAATCATTCTGCCATTGTTTGTGACCTCACTCCAGTGTAAGTCTTCTGCATGTTTTGATGCTGGATTTGTTTTTTGGTGTGCTTATCAGTTTCATAACTTACAAAACAATATACTGCTGTGCGAACAAGGTCTCAGAGGAACTGAGTAGATTTTATTGATCTTGCTTTCTCGCTCATTTCCTCCTTTCTTTTCACTCTCCTCTTGTTGTCACATGTCTGCCGCTGAACACGTTCGCTTTGCTCTCTCTTCTTCCTTCCCTTTGCTCTGAATAAGAGGGTGCTGGAAAGGATGGCAGTAGCAGTTGAAGGAGTTTTTGAGACAGATGCTCTTGCATCTCTCCTCGCCTTTCTCTTCTTCCCGGAGAGCCTGTCTCTGCCTGCGTTTCTGCTGCTACCCATTCTGCCTCAGGAAAGGCAGTTAGAAAATAGTGGTTCTCCAACATTTCTCAGCTGAAAGAGTGCAGGCCACTGCTGTGCTTCTTACAGGGTGCTCGATTCAATTCTGTCATTAGACATAATTGAAAACTGTTCCTCCTCCAAAATTTCCCCCTCCAAATGCACAAGCCCTGCTGTGACTCACAGTATCACAGATTTGCAATCCACGTTAGCTAGTTTAAATGAGTGTGGTTTCTTTCCCTATGTTTTATGAATGTTCGAAATCTTACGTAATCACTTTTAGGGATGCTATTGTCATTTCTCCACTTGCCATGTTGTTCCACATGTGATGGTGGAAGATAAATGAGATCTGTCTCATTTTCCCTTCTGGCGACACGACTGGCTTTGTGTGTGCCGGGAAATAGAGGCACAGCAATTTTAGCACCACATTGTTTTGTAGCTTGTAAGACAAGCTTTATATAGCCTGAACAGTAACAATGTTTCTTTTCATGCAAAGTGATTTTTTGTGGCAGTAGTGTTTCATGCTCAGAAGTGGCCTTTTTTCCATTGGCATTCAGTGGTTCAATAAATTAAACATCAGACAGCTTGTTTTTGCATATATTTATTTCTTTAATCAGATTTGACAAATGTCTTTAACTTTAGTGTCATGTAATTTTTATTTGTTTTCTCTGAATGGCCTCTGAAAATCAGTCTGTGTAATGTTTTATTAACACTTCACATATAATGTATGTAGGTTTTCCTCCCCTCTGTCTAACTATCCTCCCTTCATGACACATAATGTAAAGGTGCTCCTCAATTATTTAACTCTGACGGCCCTCTCAAATATTAATACCTTAATGGAGGAACTGCGCCAACTGGGTAATGTAAAAAGAAAAACAGTAAACAAATAATGTGCACAAGATGCCATGCATTTTCCCATCGCAAGCTGGGAAAGTGAGATTGCATAGCAACAGAGTGACCTGCATGCTGTTATTGAAGGAAACGACAGCATGAAATGGATCGGAGTGCTAATCAAGGCATATTTTAGTACATTACTGCAACATGTATAATCAAATTATTTTGATTAATTGTCTGAGATTCACATTACTCTCTGTCACTCCCTGTTATGTTCTCCTGCGCTTCTGATTAACCAATTAAACCGGACATTTGTGTCGGAAAGGATGGTTGATTCTGTGCAGATTGGTTTCAATGATGAAGGCATGTAAACACAGCACACATGTTCAGCAACTAATCGAGCGTTTCTTTTAAATGACCAGAGTGCTTCCTGTGGTTTCGAGAGCTCTCCTACCCACCCGGGACTGCAGCATTGTTGCTAAGCTAAATCCTTTCCTGAAAACTGGCAATGAATGTTTAATTGAACTTTTTTTTTATTTTGTTCAATCTAAACAAATTAGTCCTAAAAAAATTAGTATCAAAATTATTTGAATCTAAACTCTTGGATATTTCATAGATTTTATGCTATAAACCCTCCAAACTGTGTCAAATACAGCAACCGGTTGCTCCTTTGAAGTGTCCGTTGTAGTAGCTTGCTGCCTTATAAACAAACTTTGTTTTCAGGTGGACCAGCATAGCCACTAGATTGGAGATGTCTGTTTTAAGCAGCTCTTGCCATTCTTGAAAAAACATATATCAGACGGTGAACGCTGAGTGGGGGTCCATGGCTATACCACATGAGGCCATCTTTCTTGTTAACTTTTTTACAAGAAACCCGTTTAAATTGGTTGAAACTGGCCTTGAGAAACAAACGTGTGTGTTTTTTTTAAAGGCTTCAGTGATAGTGAAGTCGTTTCTGAAAGGCTTTTTGAAACTGTCTGCCTCAGCCTTTGCAATGCACACATTCAATATGTCTAGCACTGTCATTATTAAAATATTATATGCTTTTTATGTTTGTAGAAGTAATATACTTTTTTTATTGATTTTAATGTTTTGTTGTTGCAATTTGTTGAATAAGTTGCTTTTAAACAATATTTTTTCCTTTACTTTTTAGCTGACGCATCTTTTAAGTTCATCCACTGCAGAATGTTTAGTTAATTAGATACAATTTATTCCGTCTAACTAAAATTATTGATTACATTAATTGCTGATGGTATTCACACAAATCAATTGTGAGAGAAATGTTGAAATAACTGATAATAATAACATTCTAAATTAAGCAAAACACATCCAATACCAGATTTGCTGCTTGTTTTTGCACCAGATTGTAAAAATTGTGATTTCAAAATGGCAGTCTGGAAAAGAAAAAAAAATGTCAGGGTCATGTTAGCATTTCACTTGTCAAACTGCAGAATGTGTTAGAAGCTTCAACTTTTGTAGTTTGCACTTAGAATGAAAGTCGCTATTTTTAGCCTAAAATCTTTGTAGTAGGTGTTGGTGTATGAATATGATAACGTACGCAGAGAAGTGCGTGTGCGTGAGAGAGAGTGTGCGTGTGTCTGTGTTTTGTGTGTGTCTCCGAGGCCCCAGACCTGAGTGTAATCAGCTGACTGTACTATTTTTACACATTAGCATACAATCTTTAAAGTAAACTCACCGTCTGTCTAAAGGTGTCGGTGAATGATAATGTATTCAGAGAAGTGTGTGTGTGCGCGTGTGTGTGCATGTGCGTGAAAGAGAGTGTCCGTGTGTGTTTTGTGTGTCTGCGAGGCCCCAGACCTGAGTGTAATCAGCTGACTGTACTGTTTTTACACATCAGCATACAATCTTTAAAGTAAACTCACCGTCTGTCTAAAGGTGTTGGTGTATGATTATGTATGCAGAGAACTGTGTCTGGGTGCTTGCGTGCGTGCTTGGGCGGGCGGGTGTGTGTGTCTGCGAGGCCCCAGACCTGAGTGTAATCAGCTGACTGTACTAGTGGCACTACTCTAAGTCTGATTAATGAAGCTGTTTATTCCGCACCTCATCAGCCACTGCCAGCGAGCTCTCCACTCCCACAGGGAACACCACTTTACCAAGAGAGAGAGAGAGAGAGAGAGAGAGAGAGGAGTGGACTGGACTGAACTGGAGGGATAAGAGATGGAATGTGTGAGACCTGGAGAAGTGAGATAGGCAGAGGAAAAGGTTTTTTTTTTTTGAGAGGACAAGGAAAATGACAAAATGAGAGGCAGAGGACAAAGGTTTACAGCTAGAGCACAAGCTCTTGAGTTCAGTATCTGCTCTTTATTTCGCTTCAAACATCTGTACCGGCCCACTTCAGGACACTGGTTTTAAAACTTACACAGCCTCACAAAGGAATAGTTCACTCCAAAAATAAAATACTGTCATGGTTTGCTCACCCTCACATCATTCCAAACCTGTATGACTTTCTTCTGCAGAACTCACAATATTTCTTGAAGAATGTTGCAAACTAAACAGTTTTAGTGATCATTGACTTCCATTTGTATTAACGACAAACAAAAAAAACACAGTGAAACAAATTTTCTGTTCTGCAAAAGAATGATAGACATGCAGGTTTTGAATGACACGAGAGTGAGTAAATAATGATAGAATTTTTAATGTTGGGAGGGAATGTATGTGTATTTAAGTTTGGTAAAAGCCAATGCACGTGCAGTCCCAAGCGCATATCTAGGACTGTTGCCATTTGTCTCATTCATAGAAATAGGAATGAAACATTTTGGTACATACAGTCTATATACAGTCTTTTCATTAGAGTGGGGCAAAAGAAAATGTTGCTTCAAATCAAAGATTAGTATAATGATGTAATGCGTCTTTATTCATGGATTACAATTCTTTATTGGGTTGGGTGAAGGGTGAATTACTTTTGTTAACTAAGATGGCTTAAAAGCGATAGCCATGCATCCCTGTCCATGCTGAAATATTATTAGTTCTCAAATCCATTAAACATTTTACAACATGTTACTAATTACAATTGTCTGTGATAGTGATGCACTTCTTAACTCTTATGTTTTACTCTGTGTGGACAGACACATGTTTTAAAACATTGAACTTGTTTGTTCAAAAGAGTTTAGAAAATCCTGTTTTCCATGCTACAACTGTCTCTTTCTGTTTCTTTTCTTCATGCATTTTTTTCTAACCCTCACACACCTGAAGCGTTGACAGCTGTGTTTGAAAGCAGTGTAAGTTTCACAAAAATAACATGAGGCTGTTACATGCCTCTTGCTCCATCTCCAACAACACCCAGCATCATCAAACAAAAGGAAAGAAGAACATCGACAGCAAGAGAAAATTACAGCACTCGTCTACGCCAATCAGTGTAATAACTCCATGTCGGACTCTGTCAGGAGAATCATGCTTGATAATACATGTGGTGTGTTCTGGTTATTGAGAGAAGGGCACACAACAGATGAAATCACACAAGTCATAATGGTGATGTAGGGAAGAACATCGATGTATCGAACATCTGAAATTGTCTGAAGTCACAAAGTGGAGGTGTCACCCGGTTTATATTGAGCTCAGGTTCAGTTTTACAGCTGGGCTTGTGTTTAATATGTCAATACACTGAGCTCAAGGCTACAGTTTCACGTGTGTATTCGATCTCCTTGGTTCAACTGTGCTTTTGTCTGTATCCTTCCATTCATTATCTGTTGTTAATCTGCTTGCTGATTCCTTCCATTTTCACTTCCCCATTTGTTTGATGAAGTCTCTTACTGTGCAATACTGTGTGTGTGACAGGACTGAACGAGGAGCCACTGCTGCCAGCAAGATGGCATTGGTCCGTTTCTCTTTCTGTCACAGGAATCTTTACTTCCACCTGTTGATGGTGGCTCTCACACTCAATGCATTACTAATTTGCTTAAATCAGAATCAAACTCGCAAAGCAAGGAAGTATGGTCATTTTGTGAACTAACTAATGATCTCTCTCTCTTTGTCTCTCTTTTCTCACAGATTTGTTCCTAACCACCGAATCAAATGAATTTGAGACCTGGATCAATAAGGTAGATTAGAGCATTACTTCCTTTACTTTAATCTTTAACTCTAGTGTGTTAACATTTAGGAGGGAATTCCCACTGCATCCAGTCATTTATTTGCATGGGCTGTCAGTGTTGTCTTTGCAAAGATTCACTGAAGAGTTATGCATATCAGGTAACGGCCACAAAGAAATTAGCAGTTTGCATAGTAATTACCAATCTTGCTTGTTGGTTTTAAGTGCTCTTTATGGGGGATGAAGCAGCCCACCTCAATCTGACTTACTTTACTGAAACTGTACAACATTACTCCCATCACAGGGATCTATAGACCTGAATCGGCTCTTTAAAACACTCAATGCATTCTACTGCACCACATGTCTGCATATGCACCTAGTTATAGCACTCCTTTCCATCATTTGACAAATAGCTCCCATGATCAATAGAAAATGAACACACGCACCTCTTTTTTTAATTAAATTCTTTCTGCGTCTGTGACATTTAATTAGAGCGCTCTTGTGAATAAGGCATGTTTGCATTGAAAAGAATAACAATAACCAAATTTAAATATTCACAGCAGTATTTGCTGTGAAATACATTTGATGTTAAACTGGATTGCGGGTGGTAGTTTATAGTCTAGGTTTTTGCAATGGAATATGTGCCAAAATAGCTGTTAATCTTCTGTTAATGTTCTGGTAATCTTAGTCATATGGGTACTATTTAACACATGTTTTAGAATGTTACTTGTTATATGGTAATTAAATGTGGGGTTTTTTTGCCACTTTATTTACTTATTTTTACTTATTGTAAAATATTATTACAATAAAAATTAACTTGTCTATTTTAATATATTTTTAAATGTAATTTATTCCTGTGATGTCAAAGCTGGATATTCGGCATAATTACTCCAGTCTTCAGCATCACATGATCCTTCAGAAACCATTATAAAATGCTGATTTGCTGCTCAAGAAATATTTCTGACTATTATCAGTTATGCTGCTTAATTTTTTTGTGGAAACTGAATTCTGATATATTTTTTGATTAATTCAAAGTTCAAAAGAAGAGCGTTTATTTAAAATAGAAATATTTTGTAACATTATAAATGTTATTACTGTCGCTTTTGATTCATTTAATGTGTCCTTTCTGAACAATGTATTAATTTCTTTAAAACAAAGTCTTACCCCAAATTGTTGAACGGTAGTGTATATAAAGGTAGAGAGAGAAAGGAAGTTATGGTGAGAAGGGAATGTAACAGGATCAGGAACGTATGTGCGGTCTTCCACATGCGCTAAATTCTAGGTCACAGCTTCGACATCAGTCAGAGTTGGTTTTAATGTGTGAGAGCCTGAAAAACACAGAGTCAGAGGTCAGAAAAAGAAAGTGTTATGACAGGCAGCAAAATGGATGGGAAGACTTAAAGTAGGAATAAAACCTGAAAATCAAAGGTGAAAGAAGTAGACACAGAGTTTCATAAAGGAGCATCTCTGAGCAGGTGGGAAACTACAGAAATAGCAGATGATAAATAGTTGAACACTGTGAGCGAGAGAGAGAATTGCAATGTGCCGCAGTGACCCAAGCCAACTGTAAAAGGTCAGCATGCGTCTTCTTGAAGCACTGCAGCTTTTCCGGAAGCATTTCCCCGTGCCCTCTATTCTTTCCCTGCGTCGCATGTGCTTCAGAGATACAGAGGGAGGGAGTCAGGTTAGACCGCCTCTCCTCCTCCCGCAGGGCTCCTCATTTCTTTCTGAGAGCGAGGGGCTGGTGACAAGTGCAGGGATGGATAAAATGACATGCTGTGAAGACAGACAGGCAGGGTGGAAATAAAGAAAAGGAGGAGATAAGTGGGTGGCTGATTAAAGAGGGGGAGCGATAGGCGATTGCTAATCACATCTGAGGCAGCAGCCATTTTAGACTGTGCTTAGTTCATATTCCTTGAAAGAGGCTTAACGGATCCGAATGAAAAACACAGCTGATTGGTGACTAGTCTTTGATTATTGACTCTTACACACATAAACAAACACACACCGCCTCTCACAATTGTACTTGCTCGCACACACACCCACACGTTACAGGGAAATGTCTCCCAGTAAAACAGCAGTAATCCTGCCACTATTTACTGTGAGGTTTTTGAGTTAACAGTCTTTGGTCACAGGCCAGTACCCTCTGCTTCCTGTAGCACAATCCGTTTTAATTACTTTCCTCTCGCTCTCCTTAAACACTTATTCCCAACCATGACACACGCACACAGCAGCTCCAGTGTTTGTTTAAATTGAAAAGCTTCAGCTGTAGACTGCATGCAAACTCATTACTGTAATACAAGACGCCATCAGTCATTTCAGCAGCTAGACAGAGCCGCCCGAACAAACAAACAAGCCAGAAAATATTAGCCGTCTGATTCTTTAGCTTTGTCAATTATTTGTTTTTCCTCGGGTTTAAGTTATAGAATTAACCTGCCAATTGGTGAAAACACCATGACTGTGTAATTATGACCGCCCTTGGAACATTAATGCGTTCACATGCGCTCACCTCATGATCCCAATCATGGCCGCCACACCAAACTCAATCGGTGCACTGCGCCACTTAAACATGTGTTGTGTCAGTCGCACAAGAGCCACACAATCCACAGCAGCCTGTGTTTACAATACAGAGCCTCAATCAGGACATCTTTATGCGCTTGCTCTACAATATGTATATAATATCAGGGGTAATACAGGGCTTCAGACCTCTGGATCTATAATAATAATAATTTGTTACATTTATATAGCGCTTTTTCTGGGACCTCAAAGAATGTGCAGTATCCACCTTGATGATGTGAATCTGGTGATCTGAAAACACAGACAAACATGTTAGAGTTTAATGATCTCCATTACATTGAATTAAAGAATACAGCCAGTCTGTGTTCCTTCAAGAGGCTGCTTGTGCTATTTGCTGGGACAGAATATTCTCAGTGACAAACTCTAATAAATCTAGACATGAATCTCGGCTTTATTGTTTGTGATTGTGTTTGATGAATAAATTCACTTATGCAACCTCTGTGCCACAATACAGTGTTTTTTGTTGTTTTAATACAAAAAATTAAACATAATAATTTTGAATTCCTGGAATTAATATTAGGAACTTCACTGTTTTAGCTTTTGAGGAAAACTTCTCAAACAATTTTTGAGCAAAAAAAAAAATCAGTTTAACGTATCAGTTTAAAGATTATCATTTGAACCATTATTTTGCAGCCCTGCTATATCCCTGTGTGTTTTGCATATAATATATTTAAAATACATGCATGTAGTGAGACCAGAGGGAAGCTCATTTATTCTGTCCTTCTCTTCTCTTTATTCTGTCTATTTATTTATTTACTCTGAAGTTTCCTCTCTCTGCTCTACTTGTTAAACAGCCTGGGATTTTACATGGTTATGGTACAGCAGCAAGAGCTATTTTGTTGAAAAACAATTAATTAACGCTATTCACTGCATAAATCTCTTAAAATGCATAGCGGCTATTATATCAGAATGCATTCTGTTTGTTAATGATCGTCAAACTGCGAGGTTCAGTATTTAGTAAGCGTTGGCAAAATGCCTCAGCCTTCAGAGAATGTTATGGCACATCATCCTTCATAGCTTTTACAATTTCAATAGTGCTGCCTGGCCGTTTTTTAACTGCCTGTAGCTGGGAGGATCAGAATGATTGTAAAACATTTCCTGTCTATAAGATAATCTAGGTTCAGGCCCAGGCCAGCTGAAACATTAATAAAAATATTAAAATATTTGTCCATGATCTGGCATTGCTGATATGGGGTTAGTGGACGTGTCTTTGGAGGTGAGCTTTTTTACAAATTGCCATGTAGATGATGGGATGGAGCTGGTCTATAGGGGCTTTCACACCGTTTTTTTTTTTTTTTTTAGGAACTAGCCACCAGGGTGGTTCCCCGTGATCTAAATGTTCCACTAGGGCCATTTTCCTGGTTGCATTCACACCGCCAGTAGGAACTCGGAAGTGACGTAAGCCGCGATTGTTGTGAATTTTATTTTGACGCCACGGCGGACTTTTATTGTGACAATGCTGAGAACGCCAGAGCCTAGTTTATGGTCTGTTTAACAGTTCTGTCTAATACTTTATTAGATATACTGTCTACTTTCTTTGTATAACAGTTCTATGAAAAAGTATTTGCTTTGCTTTGTGGTTGGTGTCCAATGTTGTTAACTGAGAAGAAATTCATAATCATGTTTTGCTTGTTTTAAAGTTGTTGGATTTTCTCCTTAGCATAAATGTTGAGTGGTTCATCTGTCACCGTTTTCCATGTTCGTAGAGTTAGTTTGTGCATTAAGTATATACATGCTATAATCTGTGTGTATGCATGGCTTTTTTTTAAATGGCGTGTGCTGGTGTTTATTGTGCATTCGGCCAATCAGCGTACACTTGTGCCACTGGTAGTTCCTATAGTGCTGGTTTAGAGACCCTACTCTGAAGTAGGAGAAGTAGGAGCTAATTTTGTTCCCCCAAAAGGAGTTCCTATAACTAAAATCGTCGCTATTTCCTGTGGTGCGAACGTGCCAAAAACCGGGTACTTCCGCCAATAGTTCTAGGAACTATGAAAAGGTTCCTCCGGTTAGAATTTTAAATTTCCTTATCACCTCACAAATTAAAGTCCTGTCATCATTTAATTAATCAAACGTTGTTCTGAAATGTACATCTTTTTTCTTTTTTCGTTTAAACAAAAAAAAAACTTTTTTGTCCATACAATGAAAGTAAATGAGATCAAAAACAACATTTGACTCCATTAACTTTCATTTTCAACATTTTTTCAAAATATCTTTGTAAGTAAATGACATGAGAAAATTACAGATTTTTTCAGTTTTGTTTATTATCCCTTTAAGGAGACCTGCCGTATATTTAATAAGCCAGAGCAAAATTAGCTCCAATAGTTCAGTAAGTTCTTAGAAATTTCTCTCTCACACACACAGACACACACACACACACACACACCCTTAAGGACATCTAGTCATTTTCCAGCAATGCACACACATTTACTCACAACCCCCTGAGGCCAACATGCCAGTGTTACAGCCCCTTCCTATTAACATCAGTGTTCAATCAATCCGATGACACAGACCCTGTGACTCAACACGGCCTCATTTTACCCTGAGAAGATTAGGGTGAGCAAGTTAAGTCACCATTATCTTTACATAAGCCACAATCACATTACTGCCTCCCGCAATCATACACCAATCGATATTGTACCGCCAGATGCCTGCAGTTTCAGAGCGAAGGCTCAAGGGAGTTTTCAATGGAGATGGATAAACACTGTCCACACAGAAGGAAGGAGGCACTTGAGTTTTGCTCTTTACAAGAATTATGAACAAAGCCCTCAGGCAAAGAGCTGCCATATAAACCAGCTCCGTTTATCAAATGGGACAACCACTACAAAAAGACAAATAACACACACCATACACAGTCGTGCTAAATATATATCTTTCTATGAACGTGCATTTTAAAATATTTTATTAGCACAATTGAATATTTTATATATTATAGGATTAAATAAATGTGCCACAGCTGACCTCAATGTTTCACGTGGCCCAGTTTGTTTCTTTATATTTGGTAGAGGTGGGACCAAGTCATTGTTTTGCAAGTCAAGTCAAGTCTCGAGTCAATACGGACAAATCTTAAAGGGGTCATGAACTGAGAAATCAAATTTTCCTTGTGTTTTTGATAAGAGGTAAGGTGTAATAGTGCAACTAAAGACTGCATTTTCTGCAGGAGAAAATTGACACCTACTTCTTCATCGCAAGTTTGATACATTCCACGACCAGTCGCTCGCTGGGCTTGGTTACAATATAAGCTGTTTTTAATGTTAGTGAGATGACGAGGAGAGAAGAGAGATACAGGATCACTCGACTAAAAACAAGATTACCTTCCAAAGGATCCTATAGGGATGTGGTTATTTATTTTCAACTATGTGAAGGTCTCAGTTGAGCATTATTTAATTGTATTCAGTACTTTTACTGTCGATTCTTTAGTAAATTATTTGCAAATTTGGCGCAGGCTTTGCAAACAGACTTTTATGATATGAAACAGTCTCAACAGTAATGCGACAACATGCAAGTAACCATGTTAATTATAATGGCTGATCTGTGACCAGTGATTTCTGATATAATGATTCATGTAGTCAGATCTTCTTTGTCTATGTGTCAGTAAAAGAAACCAGTGAGTAAACAATCAACTTTACATAGTTTCTCTTAATAGTATGAAAATATTCTGTTAATTAAACTGTGATTAAATGAGTTATAGAAAGCGATGAAAGAACGCTCCCTTCAATCGCTGGAACTGTCAATCAAACAGCGCGAGTTTATCAGTGACTTGTGCTGCCTTCACATGCTATTGGAATTATTGTAAATGCTAGTTTCCTGATTAAAAAAATTAGACATGAATTTCCTCTCAAGTCAAAATTTTAATGCCATGAGCTCGTAATCACTGCTTTAGAAGTGTGAAGTTGGAAATTTCCGATAGCACGTGAAGGCAGCATGAGTTATGGACTTTCGCCAAAACTGCCGTAATAATAAACAAATCTCTGATTTACGTCGTGTTTACTCTGTTAGTTATGATGAAAGCATTCGTTAAATCAGAGTGAGAACACCTGGCTGCAGCCTGCAGATCGTTCGCCCCACCCCATACCTGCTATTAGAGAGGCAGACTGGCAATCCAAATGTCACGGGTTCGATTCTCAATACCGGCAGCAAATGACTGAGGTGCCCTTGAGCAAGGTACCTAACCCCCTAACAGCAAAATGGCTGCCCACTGCTCGGGGTGTGTGTGTGTTCACGATTTGCAGTGTGTGTGTGTGTGTGTGTGTGTGTGTGTGTGTGTGTGTGTGTGTGTGTGTGTGTGTGTGTGTGTGTGTGTGTGTGTGTGTGTGTGTGTGTGTGTGTTTACTACTCACTACTCCTAATATGTGTGCACTAACCTGGATGGGTTAAAGCAGAGGACAAATTCTGAGTATTGGTTACCATACTTGGCCTACACATGTCACATTCACTTTCATAATAAAATGTTAATATTTTTATAATCCCAGGAGTTGTTAATATGTCGTGGTCACAACAAAACTAAGTAAACCGAACATGCCCGGCAACACACCGGTCACTGTATATTTTGCTGGTTTAGGCAATAATGCAAAATAATTCATGCTAGAACTGTACTTGATGTCCAAGTGAAATACTGAACCATATCAATTTCAACTTACCTCTGTGTGTGGGTTTTTAGTTGCCTCACAAAATTGGACATTGTTGATAAATGTTACTCACTCTAAATATTCATAAACTTGTTAACTAGATTGTAAAATATATGATAACGATATTCAGATTATCAAGTAAATGTATTTTGTGTTTTAAACAAGTTAAATGATCACAGTTGATCGCTAAGTTTAGGGGCTATAGTTGCGTGCTACCATGCTGGGTTTAGGCTACAACACGTGAATTCATCCATTTCTTCTGAAAGACATGAAAGTGAGTGGCTTGTTTACAGGGAGAAAAATAAACTATTTAATTATACAATGTACATTTGACGTTAATAATCATGTCTTCAAATTACGTTTGAAAGGTTAATCCTGCCTCTTAAGGTTTTTTACTGCCTCCATTGACACCAGTGTGTGTTTGTTTTAAATTATAAATGTTTGCTGGTACTTATATTTAAATGTCTGAAACATTATGTGATTGAAAACTAGCGCATCCGTCTCTGACTCAGTACCAGTACCAGCTAATCATACCGGTGTGACCATACGTTTCAGTTGCCAGCCAACTCAGTTGATCCCAACTCTGATCTTTGGTTTAAGAAGGTAGGCCATAAAGACTTTCCAAGTCACAGTGCTCAAGTCTGAGTCAAGTCTCGAGGCATTGGTTTTAAAGTCAAGTCTTAAGTCCTCAAATTTGGGACTTGATTCCAAGTCAAGTCCAAGTCATGCGACTCGAGTACACATTCCTCTTAGTCGGCATGAAATGAAAGTTGGGGTAGTCTTTTCTTCCCTATTGTTGATAGGATTGTTGGATGGTTGTGGTTTGCTATTACTGTGATCTGATGCGAGTGACAGGTTGTCTCGCCCTCATGCCTGTAAACACGTCATCAGACAAGAGATGACGCTGCAAAAGGGAGGGGAAGTTATTTTGATTAAAGATTACTAGGGCACAAAATAATAATAATAATAATATGCACAGATAAGTCATTTAGAATAAATACTGCAATATTCCTTAAATAAGAATTGTGTAAGAATTCCTATAATACATTTTGATTTTATGGTGACTTTAAAACCAAGAGTTTCCTTATTTAAAAATAATATCAGATAATGTCAGATTCGCAGAAACTGTTTTTATATTTTTCCCCTATTCCCTTCTCAAATTGTGTTCTAAAGCAGTATGTGTCACCACATATAATGAGACCAGTTACCACCCTGCCACCATGGTTTTAAAAGACTTTGAAAGCTGACAGAAACACTGCATCTGGTCGAGCTGAAGTGATTAGACCGAGGTGTTTTGTGCTGACTGAGCCTCAGATGGTACTGGAGGTAATGAAGCGATTTATGGTCAGTTACAGGTTGATATGGTGGAAGGGGGAGTGTTCTCGTGTAGTATTGGAAAACAACACTGCTCTTGAAATGCTTAATACACATTAATTATCTTAATCATTTCAGAGGACATTTCAAAAGGTTTTTTTTATATATAAATAAATGCCAATAGAAAATAAAATAATCTTTTATATATATATAGATATATAGATATATAGATAGATATATATTAGTAATTATTAATTCTGTGTGTGTATGTATGTGTATATATTTTGGCCCTCTAGCGGTTAATAAGCAAAACTGCATGCGTTTTGTGGAAGAACATTGGGTTCGTCTCAATCAGCTCCCTAATTCAGTAATCAGGACACTGATCAGAATCGGACATTTTAAGGGATGTCTCAATTGCAAAATCCTTCCAGTTCACTGAAACGTTCGTTCCCTAAAAAGTCACATGCACCGTGAATACCAGGGAGCATCGATGATTACTATTTTCCCTTAAACTGTGAAACTTCAATCATGTGAGCCAACTTACTACATAATGACACACAATAGATGTTTTTTTTTAAATACAAACCATTATTTAATTATATGTCAGCATAAACATAAATCACTAATAAACATAATCTGTCTTACATTTATAATTTATTTATAGCTGAAATGTTGCACATACGGTATCTGTAACAAGCAAAGTATCTATCACAATGTACTTTAAATAGCATTAAAAAATAAAATGATATAATAAAGATATTCGTTCTGCTGTTGTTCATAAATACCAGTAGTGATGTTGTACTGTGAGGACGGTGTCATGTCGTCGGAAATAAGCCATCAATGTCAATGTGTAGTGAGCCTGTCCTTACTCTTGCCTGAATTTGTGTACACGATACACTGATTCACGACCTAGGAAGCTTGAGTGTTGATTCAGACGCACCCATTGTTTTGTTTTGTTTTGTTTTGTACTTCGGCTCTGCGTGACCGTGTGGATGAAGATTATCCCACTGCTCATAAAACATTCACTACTAGGCTTCAGAGGTAACCAGGTTTCATGGAAAGGATCTCAAGCTGACAGCTCAAAACGATACTATAGCTTTACCCATTGATAGACACGGTACTTCCTTGAAAATAAAATTCCAGCGCAGCGCTACAACAACCATAATGAAATGACCCTTCACAATAGATACTGCCTTACAATGAACTCTGTTAGAAAGCTGCATATGGCAATTTATAATACCTCACTCACCTGGGCAAATGCCTTGCTTACAATCTGCAACTCTCCGTCGCTTTCAAATCCCTCACCTCTCATCTCCAAAAAGCTAAACCAGTGTTGATTCTCCTTTTTTTAAACGAGAATCAAGCGTTAAGCAAGCATGTTTGAGCTTCTGTTTACCACAACTGATGTTTGAGTTGATGAATGTTTATATGTGAATAAAAGCCTAAATTCAAATCTGTTCATCATAGAAAAGCGATCGAATTTTGAACTAAACCACTCATATCATATGGATTTTCAGATTTCATCAAAAATATTTGTGTGTGTTCAGTAGATGAACGAAAGTCTTATGAGTTGGGAACGACGAGTAATTAAAATTAAAGAATTTTTTTTACCAACCCATTTAAGGCTTGCAGTGTGAACATAAACATAGTGTAGGCTACCTATTTATTAACATTGACATTTTTTTTAAAGAATTATCAAGAGAGATAAAGAGATTGTGCATAATGTGAATTACCTGTCTTTGCAGCATCTCACCACTCTATGCATCTCTCTAACTGTAAAACTGTGAGTTTAATTGCTTGCGCTGCTGAGAAATATTATGTAGTAATTCAGTAGCAAAGCAATTTTATAAATTAAATGCGCAGGGCAGCATTGAAGACCAGATGAATAACGAATTCTATCAAATGATTGGAAAAATATTCAGCTAGATACAGTCACAACTCATGTTTGATGGATAACAGGTGAGACAGTAAAAGAATAGCATGATATTTTACATGGCTAAACCACTAAAATTGTTATGCTATAATGAGTGTGTAAAGTCAATGAGTGTAATCTCTTTAATGAAATGAGCGCAGCACGATCGAAAATCGAATAGCCATGTTGCCGTCTCTATCCGTCTTAATCAGAGCCTGCCAGGAGTAATATCAACTAAAATACTGCATCATGCTCATTTTCTACTATTTGATATGTAAGGGATAATGTAGAGCGAGGCGGTTGTTATTGTAAATACAACCCCGACAGGCTGATCAGGACCCCGGCACGAAGCGGAGGGGTCTTCGAATCAGCCTGAAGGGGTTGTATTTGCTATTACAACTGCCTCGCTCTACATTATCCCGCTTATTACATGGCTACCTACCAAATAAATCAATAATTTGACACAAAATATTGATTTAAAAAGGAGTTTATTGATTTAAAAACTATTGTATTGCTTCCGCTAAAGAAAATAGTCCGTTCCATCTCTACGCTTACAATGCTGCGTCCATAGCAACGCTCTGTTTTTCATGGCAACGGTGTGTTGTACTTAGCAGCAGTCTGTTATCAAGAAATAAAAAAATTCAACCAAGCCATTTAATAAATCTTGTTAAATGAGTGTAAACTCTAACGAAATGAGTGTAGCACAATAACAAAAAGTTGCACACAAAAAGTTCATACACATTTTTACTACTTTGTAATTTGTCTATTTAAATGTTTAAAACATGTACGATATGATACATGATGTGTTTATCTGTGTCACTCTCTCCCAGAGCTGACAAGCATTTATGACAAAAGCATTTATGACAAGAAATTGTTCAGATTTGCATTTACATGCATTGTAAATGCAAATAAACACAAACAACATAAAAACAACATCTGCTCTTTCAACTCTCTTCTCTGTCCGTACCCTGTAAGACCTGTAGTCTGACGTAATGAATGACTCAGTAGTAATGTGGCTTTGATCTGGTCCTTGTGAAACGTATGTGTCTCTCTGCTGTCTGCTGCATATTGTGGTGGACAGTCAGTTCACTTTATTGGATTTTGTTTAGTTTTTGTAGAGGCCTCTGTTCAGCATGTAGTCTCTCAGGTTTTTCCCGGACTCGCTTTGATCACCGGTGCCATGCTGTGCTTTGGCGTACATGGGCTAATCAATGTGCACAGTAGCCTTACCCTGCCCTCTGACCTCTGCACTCCATTTAGCCATCATTCTGTGACCCCTGCTACCTACCAGTCACTCACTCTTCAGTCCACTCCTACACTGCACGTCTGCCGTCAGTTACTTCTGCTCTCTTTGCCCCACTGCCTCGCGGTCTGTCAATCAGATGGAAACCTTCCCTTTAAATGCTGCTGGTCAGATTGTCAGACCACACATTGTTTTGTCTTGCTGCATTGTCTCGTAATGTCCATCAGGTAGCGCAGACTCCAGGCAACCCTCCCCCACCGTGTCAGTCTAGGCTTCCTCACCGCCATGCCCACAGCGGCTGTGCTTTTCCGATGCACTAAATTATAAGCTCATTTCCGACAGCTCCGCTGACACTTTAGAAATTAGAGCAATTTTGTTCCTGTTGCTAAAGGACAAGGTTTTTTTTTTTCTACAGTTGTAAGCTCTGCATGAAAGGAAATGTACTTTTTAAAAGGAATTGAAAATGTGTTTTAATCCTGTTAAATCTTTCTGTTCATTAGGACGGGAACTTCATTAGAAGCCTGTTTGGAAAAGCACCGGTGAATGCAATGAAAGTGGGTCAATCTGCATTCGTAGACTTTGGTGAGTAGCAGATCTCTGTTTGGGTTGTGTTTAGAGGTGGCATTACATGCATTCACTCCGATACAACCAAAAAACTGGCTGTGATTTCTGGGATGATTCATGCATAATATGTTCAATTCTGATTCAATTCAGAATCTGAAAGTAGCCCTTTGTCTTTAACGGCAATACATGCCGTCAACTCACACACATGGTGCCAAATTGAATATAAGCTCCTGTGGGAGCCTATTAAATATTAACAATACAAATTTCCCCTTTCCTAAAGCATCCCACTGATAGCTGGGATGACACCGGCAGTGAAATCACACATGGCATAAATGATTGATAAGCAAAGTGAAATGACCTAAAAGATTGAATGTGTTCAACTGAGCTGCGTCTCAGGGGCTTGGCCTTTATTTTCAAAGCTAACTTATCTGACCAAACAAGAGCCCTTCTCGGCACTCTTTAATCTGTTTTCTCTGAACTATTTCTTTTGTCATTTTGGAAAATGTCACTTCAAGCTGTTATGGTGTTTTCACTGCAAAGAGCTTCAAAGGATGATAGTTTTAAGCAGGATGGGTTTTTTCCCACTGATCTATATAGAATGACTGGATAGATCATGACATCATAAACAGTGAAGCTACCGTGCCGCTATATTGGTATTCCCTAGTGAGCTCACGCGTTCTATTGAATCAATTGGAAATTGTATGATTTGACTGAGGAAACATTGCCTAAGTAGACGCCGTTTTAAAATCTAAAGTCCCCCTGTACATTATTACAACGCAAACACCCTAAGCATTTAAATGGATATTTGTTTAAAGTCGAAAAAAAAATTTAAAGAAAAATTCCTATATGTGCACTTAAAATATTGCTCTTTCTGATTGTGTTTTATAGATCAGTAGTTTGTTCAAAGTTTGTAGTTTGTAGCAAGTACAGGAAATGCTCAAATTGTATGGGTTAATGTAAGTAACGTTAACTGATCTATATAATGACATAGATCAGTGTCAAGTAACGGTAAAAAGACTTTGCACAAAGCTCTTTTTGAAGCTGTCAAATGGTGTCGCTATTGGACACTTAATTGTGATTATTGCTGCTCGGAGGTTACTTATAGGCTACTGTTGAATGTTTTATGTTTTTTTTTTTGTAGAAGCATTACTCTTGCCTCAGAGAAAACAACACAGGAATAGCGACAATTGTACATATAAATTACTACTTATAGGGCTTGAATTACAACCTGTGGGCAGTTTTTCTACATCCTTTTGTGAACGTCGTTTGACAGTTGTATGCTGCACAGCGGGTCATCTTAAAAGGGCTGTCGGAGCTACCAAAATCTGTATAACGCCCATTGGAGCCCTCTGCTGGTGGGGAATCGTAAGATGGCCGCTCAAACACTTCCAGTGGCTTCACTGCCTGATGGCAGTTTAGAGCGTCATGAGCTATCCAGTCATTATATATAGATCAGTGGTTTTTCCCCATTTAACTCAAAATCAGTCATGTTATGAGGCTTTTTTGTGGACTGTTGGCATCAGGGTTATTAAAGTTAACTAAAACTGTAATAAAAACATTTTCATTACTCGGAAAAAAAAAATGTTAAATGAAATAAAAATAATTAATTAATTAATTGCCAAGGCAAAATTTCTCATTTTCATTTTAACTTGATGCACTAAAATTACTAACTTAACTATATTGTCACGGTCTGTGGCTGTAATGAAGCGCACAAAGAAGGAGATACTGAAACAGGTCCAAGAATTAAAACATTAAACTGGAGAATAATACTAAAGAGTATATGCTTATACAATATAAGAAAACACAAACACACTGATGTTAAACAACAACAATGCAAGACACCTGAACTGAGAACTCCAATAAATCTATAACCATAGAAACAAACAGACACGGAATGGAGGAGAACTGAACCCATTTACAAACTAACAGCAAACACTAGAACAGAACAGAAATATAAATCAAACAATACAAGACGAGAGAACAGACTCAGACAGAGGTTTTTTTTTTTAAATCAAAATAACAAAAACAAAATTAATAAAACCAAAATGAACACAGAAAATATAAATATAAAAACATGTTTGTATATGATTATTTTAAATTAATTTTAGTATACTTCAAAATATGATCTCAATGACACTAAGTTAACACTGGTTAGCATACTACTCCAGCTGGAAATCTAACCCAAAAATATTGCAGTATTTTCAAGGCAGCTATTAAATTCCTATTATCTCATCTTCATTTTTATTATTCATTTTCTGCAGTTGAGCTCAAACTGCTTCACTGTTAGGTGTACTGTCCATTTTGTTTTTTGTAAAATATACATTGACATTGATGGCTTTCTGTCATGCATTTATTTAAATACTGAATCATCTGCCTTTTGAATATGTTGCCTGAGAATAACAAGAAGAAATCAAAACAACCTTCTTAAATTTAGGAAATACAAGCCACCACAAGTCTCTGAAAGTTTTACTCTTTTTGAATAACAGGAATATATGACATTTACAAGCAACGAATAACTTAGATGCCGAAATGAAATGAATGTCACACATAATAAATACAAAATAATGCTGCATTTCATTTTCTTAGTTTCTATATAAATTTTCTATATTCTGTGTTTTATTATCTATGTTTATTTATTTATATAAAAACACTTTTAAAATACAATTATTTTACATGAAATATTACCTTTAAAAGATTAAAATGTTTTTTTGTTATAATTCTTTCAATCCATGCATCCAGTTACACCAAGCTTTTATTTGTGTGAAGACCTTTTTTTTATTATGTGTGTATTTTGACAACAGTTTGTAATAAGCTCCCCATTTTAAATGAAACCCTGAAATATAACCTCACTTACTAATCTGTTTGGTGTCATGTGTAGGTAAAATCTATGTTAGACTGTGTCCTGGTAAGCAGGAGCTTGGGACATGCGTGGTGTTTGTAAGCTGCCCTATGAGTATGACATCTAAAACCTTTGAGATATATCATCTTATGACCTTTACCGCTTCACAGAAATGATGTCACAGTGACGGTAAGGGATGCAAAAGCAAGAGGTTGGGGGAGTGGATAGAGAGAATGAGCTGTAGACTGTGATTTAGGATGATAAATGATGTTGGGGATGGAAAGAGACATGCATGTGAGACGAACTCTACATGTATGTGCGTGATGTGTGTCGTGCCTGAGTCAATAATATGGCTCACACAGAAAAAGGCTTTGTTGGATTAGTATGAGGCACTCCTGGAGACAGGACTGCAAAGATCTCTGCCAAACCCCAATGAACATCTCTCTCGGCTTTGTCCTTTTCCATCCTTTGTTCCTGTTTTTCACCTGTTCTTTTTGGTTACCTTCAAAGCTTTTAACTTCCCTTACCACATGTGCATTTCATCACCGTCTAGTACACACACGCAGGCATCAAACTGTCTGCACCAATTAGCTACAGTAGTGTGTGAGTGTAGGAGCCTGTACAGTCATTATGAGATGATTTGGTGTGAGGAACTGGCTGCAGCTTCCTGATGGTGATTGTTTCTGACAGGACAGAGCGCGGTAGCTGATGTGCGCTGAGGGTAAAGACAGATACACACCGGCTTTAGCTGCATTCTCACCCCCTCACACACAATACAGGTGAATCATAGCGATGCTGCTCCCATTAAGTGGGTGGTAATGGGAAGCGAATGGCTTCTTCTGAAGCCAAGGACAGATCCTGACATTATACTTTCGGCTGGCTTGACTAGGCACTGAAAGCACAGGTCCCGCTGCTTGTCGCTTTCTATAAACAGCTGAAGGCTTGGCCCCTGGGGACGTGGGCTTGTTTAAATGGTGTAATTGTACTGATAATCAAAGTCGCAACCTTGATTTATACTTTAGTTATTCCTTTTTCACCGCTAACATTTGAACTTGTTCTTAATTAGAAAAATAAATGTTGGGTTTGCGGCACCTGCGAGCAGACTTAATTATGGCACATTAATATGACCTATAGTGAAATGCTGAGAGAAATCGTAAAAGTGAGGTGCTTCGAAGACTCATTTCAAATGAACGAAATGAAAGGAATGTGGTGTGCAGTGAAAGGCATACCTTGTGTTGAGAAGTGAAAGGAGGTGGGAGGACGGTGGGAAGATGGAGAAAGTGAGTGAGTGAGGGAGGGAGAGAAGGGAGGGTCTGCTTGTTTGATTTGAAATGGGTGTTATTCTGATCACACTCCTGCCTGTCAGTTATGGCATGGCTCTCTTCTCCGTCCCGCACCTAAGTGCCAGATCAAAGATACACCCCAGTGACCTTCTCTCAGCTCCTCTTCTAGCTCTCTCTCTCTCTCTCTCTCTCTCTCTCTCTCTCTCTCTCTCTCTCTCTCTCTCTCTCTCTCTCTCTCTCTCTCTCTCTCTCTCTCTCTCTCTCCGTTATTATTCTCCAGCCATCCCTCTCTGCTCCAAACACTCCAGCAAAACATTTACAGCAGTTACTGCAAGAGGCTTACGGTCTGGTGTAGAATAACCTGCTCAATAAAACGAAGGAAAGCGCGATCCTGTTTGGTAGCTAATACTCTCTCCCACCTCAGATGGTACAGAACTGATCTCAGATCAGATATTTCATCATGTTTAGTCAAGCCTGCCAAGCAGTGATGTAAGCTCTGAGGCCCATATTCCAGCTCCTCTGCGGCTATCTGAATCTGGACTGATGTGCGTTGGAGATCATTATAGAATTTCAGAGTTCAAAGGTGTTCAGTTTGTCTAGTTTTACTTGCAATACAAGGGTGAAGTTCTTTTCTTGAATTGAATTTATGGAAGTAAAATAATGCCAAATGTTTTTGAAACAAAAAGCTTGTTGAATTGCACTACTTGAAAAAAATATGCATTGCATTAACCCTGCTTGTATTTTAATGCATTTTTTTTAGGACTTGCATTTTTTATTGGCTCAAATTCGACATGGTTGAATATTTAAGCGGTGAATATTTCAATTCAAAACTTTTCAAACACATTTTCATTATTAAAAAAAAAAATAATCCATATTCACCTTTCATATTTCACTCCCAAAATATTCAAACTGTTTAAAAATACAACCTATAATATTCAACAGATAATTTTCGGTCCATTTTATTTCGCTTTACAAATTCGCTTCC
Source organism: Meda fulgida (assembly GCA_030578275.1). Taxonomy (NCBI): domain Eukaryota; kingdom Metazoa; phylum Chordata; class Actinopteri; order Cypriniformes; family Leuciscidae; genus Meda; species Meda fulgida. The sequence goes on from CM060622.1 coordinate 27,408,436, forward strand.
ACAAATTCAGTGGTTCAAATTCGACAGTAAATTCAACATTGACATCCAGGAACTGCAGGAAAAGCAGTGGATTACCGAGCGTAATCTCCATCTGCTGTAAATCTAGCTCACCAGCAGGGGGTGCAAGCGCGTATTGTTGACGAAGACCCAGCAACAGTTAGAGCAAGCCATTCATTCATAAAAACTCATTTATAGAAATGTAAGTGTATTTGTGATATCTTTCTCTACCGTGAACGAGATTAGAATGTTATTCCCCCGATGCTGATGTACAGATCAAATGTTAGGCCTACATTTGAGGTAGACATATTTCTCTTGGTTGTTTAGTTGCCTTAACTTTATATCTTTATATATGCTGCAGTACTAGGGTTTCCCTCAATACTTCACGATTGCTGGACATATAAAACGCGTAACGTAGCTTGACTAATACAGTGATCTAAAAGACCAAACTCGCACCTTATTGAGAAGGCTGTAGGCTATATGGCTATAGGCAAGCAGACGGACTCAGAATATGAAATTTACACACAAAGTTTCACACTAAGTGTTTCCCAGTGATATACTGGCATAGTTGGCTTGACATTGGACATTCGCAAATTTAGGGACCGTCTGTAAAGTTACACATTGGTACACACGTTTCTAACTTCAATAGCATTGGGTGAGAACGACTTACAGAAAAGTGGTAGGTGTCAGGCATGATGCATACCCTTTTATATTTTTGATATGTATTCAAATAAATGAGTTTGCTACTGAAGTTAGAAACGCGTGTAATGTTTTGTGTAACTTTAGAGACGGTCCCTACGCGCGAATGTCCAATGTCAAGCCAACTTTATGCCAGTAGGATATGCATAGGCACAATTTGCGGCCGGATATTTTCCCCACCACTTTTGAAACCACTTCTCGCAGCACGGATGTACAAACAAATAGCCTAAATAAAACATCTCCAGTTAACTAGCAGAGCATTCATTTCGTTCGTCTGTTAAATAAGAGGCGATCTAGCGCCGAAATGTGTTGTTTATGAAACCAAGTGCTCGTTGCCACTGCGATCAGTGGCGCGGATACAGTATCTCTTGTGGCTCGCGCACAGTCTTAACTCGGACGCGTGCTTCAGTCGGTTGCGGAGACTCTCTTCTCTATTCGTTCCGGTGAAATCACAAAACAAACTGCACACAAACGTGTCCCTGCTTGATATACAGCCACTGATAAATATAATCGGTTTTGATGAGGGGAAAAAACTATACGAGTGCATATTAGAACCCAGAGCCTCTCTGACACGCTTGGCAAATATTCTCGGCACTAACAACATATTAGATCTCATTAAACACGAAAGATGAAACCCAATGTACTACTTAAATTATTGTACATAGCCTACGTCTGATTTATGATTTAATATTGTATTAGCAACACACACACACACACACACATTATGCCACTGAGTATATCACAGGAAAACGCTGCGTGAAACTTTGCACGTTAAGTTCATTTTCTGAGTCCATCTGCTTGCCTGTAGCAGTATAGTAGCCTGCAGCCTTCTCAATAAGGTGCGAGTTTGGTCTTTTATATCACTCTATTAGTCCATTAAGATACGTTAAGTGCTTCATATTCCAGCAATCCTGAGGGAAACCCTTGTATTGAAGCACGTCGCCGCGATATAAAGTTAACAAATACACTTATATTTCTATAAATGAGTTTTTATGAATGAATGGCTTGCTCTAACTGTTGCTCGGTCTTCGTCAACAATACGCGCTTGCACCCCCTGCTGGTGAGCTAGATTTACAGCAGATGGAGATTACGCTCGGTAATCCACTGCTTTTCCTGTAGTTCCTGGATGTCAATATTGAATTTACTGTCGAATTTGAACCACTGAATTTGTGGAAGCGAATTTGTAAAGCGAAATAAAATGGACCAAAAATCGCCTGTTGAATATTATAGGTTGTATTTTTAATCAGTTTGAATATTTTGGATGTGAAATATGAAGGGAGAATATGGATTATTGAATTTTTAATAATGAAAATGTGTTTGAAAAGTTTTGAATTGTAATATTCACATCTTAAATATTCAACCATGTCAAATATGAGCCAATAAAAAATGAAAGTCCTAAAAATACAATGCATTAAAATGCAAGCATAGTTAATGCAATGTCTATTTTTTCAAGTAGTGCAATTCAACAGGCTTTTTGTTTCAAAAACATTTGGCATTATTTTACTTCCATATGAATTGCAGCACTCAATCCTCAGCTTGTTAAAGACTGGTTGGAAATCATGACATTATTTTATTCTATTGGCAGCACTATTTTTTTAAAGAACCCCTATGGTGAAAATCAAGTTTTTTGATGTTGTTTATATGTCTGTGGAGTTTTTAATATGCTTTAAGACTAACCATGTGCAAATTCACAAGTCAACACCATTGCTGAGTAGTATCCTCTTAAAACTGCAGTGATCTCAAAAATCGCCAGTGTTTTTTACGTCACAAACTACCTTGTAACCAATTACGTCAACGTGTGGGCGGGCTTTAGCATATCATCTTGCTCTGAAGAAGGGGATGATTACGATGTCATGATGAACTATATGCCTTCCTCCACTGACGTTCTGAGTTGTTCAAAACTTTTTCTAAGGATGCTGATTTTTAGAAGGGAGCTGACTCTGAGATTGTGAACGGGAACATGGTTTGTGTAACATTAGCAGCGCATCATTAGCTGATTGATAACATAGTCAAGTAGAAGGCTAATCATATTAATTAGCGTTATGTGTCAGAAACAGAAAACGCATTACCATTATGATACATCGACTTGTAGACGAGCCTGTATAATTCACTCTTCCACTTCTTCTGAGTTAGTTTCTGGTTCAAACATATATAATTTAACCAGTATTTCCACTTGCCATTGTGCAGCGTTAAATACAGAGCTCATATGATTGGGGTTAATTTGCATATTCATGGGTCCTTGTATACTAAATGAAGCAGGGGTGTAGTTACATTTAAGCTATTTTAAGGCATGAAGAACATTTTTGATCAAAGATTAGTTTTAAGGGATGAAATTATTCACAGGGGGACTTTAACACAAATGAAATATTCACTAACTTGTTTTGTATTCACCAACCAAATCTGTGTAGTTTTGGGAATAAAAAAATGGTTGTGCTAACGTTTATCTTTCTGTTTTTGTTACATACAACAGTTTAAAAGTTGGCGGTTATTACTTTTTTAAATGAATACTCTTTCAGGAAGGATGAATTAAATGTATCAAAAGTGACATTAAATTAATTCATATTCTGTTTCAAATAAATGTTTTTCTACTCATCAAAGAATCCTAACAAATGTATCACAGTTTGCACAACGATATTAACCAGCACAACTGTTTTAAACTGATAATAATAGATGTTTCTGGAGCATCAAATCAGCATGTTAGACAGCATCAGCAAGTATCATGTGACACTGAAGCCTGGAGTAATGATCCTGAAAATGCAGCATTTTATTTATTTTTTCTTTAAAAATGTAATTCTCTGAATTGGGTGAGTGATCAACTAAAATCCAGTTGTGGTCTAATAAAGTGTAGAATCCAGATAAAGCTGCAAGAACAGCGAGAGTCACACCCTTCAGCACGTGTACAGTGCAAAAGTATTCTAATTCATGAGTATTCACTGTCAGAATGTAGTCAGTCTTGACATGGACATGTCATTATGAATGCACAACATATGTTAGACAAAATTCTCCATCTGCTCTATCAGGATGGTAATTGCTCTTTTCTTTTTTTACACGCGACAGCCAAATGCATTATTCATTAGCTGAATTATATGTAATACTACAGTGCTGTTAGGGAGGTAGCGAATGGCAGAGATGTCCTCTTTTACCATTTTTTTTTTTCTTGCTTGAAGTCAATGTGATTTTTGCATTTAACACCCAGTCATCGTGTGCGTGTGTGTGTGTGTGTGTGTGTGTGTGGTGAAGGACTTTTGTTGTGTTTCTAGAGCTAATAGACATATGCACGTGTACTGTATAGCAGGAAGCAGTAGTCATTAGCAGCAATAAGCAACTTGCTCACAGTAGTCCTCTACTACAGTACGCTTACACATGCTTTGATTTTCACACAGACACACACACTGTCACATTTAGTCTTTCCTTCTGCTGATGTACTTAGAGAGAAAGCTCTTAAATATACAGAAAACATAAGCCAGCATAGATTATCTATCTCAAGTGTGAAAGGCAGACTTACTCTGATTGCTGGTGATAAATGTGATTTATAGAACAAACATCCCTTGAAATCAGCTACACTGTGGAGACCGGCAAAAAGAAAATGTCATTAAATTTTATACAATTTTACTACATAATAATGTCGGGAACACTTTATTTAGATAGTTCTACACCTTCTACTAACTGTAAGTAATGACTGGTAGTTTACATGTTGTTAAGAGTATTAGTAGACTGTAGTAGAGTTTGATGGTCCCCCAAAAGACATTCTACTGACTGTAAGTGACTCTAAGAAGAGTTAGCTGGCATGTTCTTGCAAAGTTACTTATAGTTAGTAGTAGAATGTCTAAGTGGACTATCGAAATAAAGTGCAATCACAATGTCAATGTCAAACTAAGGGTATGCAAGGAGGGCAAAAAGAGAGGTGAAAAAAATATGTAGCACATGAATTAAATATTTTTAAATGCAATAAAAATAACACATTAACTAATTGTCTAATTTACAAATTGTTTGTTTTATGCTGTTTTCTAATGACTTGCCAGATATATAACTTTTTATTCTTTTGACAGCCATAGTGTTCATCTCTCTTTCTTGCAACATACAGTACATCTGTTTAAGAATAATTTGTTTTTGTGTTCTCGACACTATCACCTTAAGCTTATTCACTGCGATTTGGCAATATTCTCTGTTAAACAATTTTTTAAAAAATGTGCAGTGTAGGGAAACCTGGGTCAGGCTATGGGGATATGTATTCAAAAATTAGTCATTTTTCAATTAATAATTATTCATACGGGTGGACCCAGATAATCATACATGTTAAATCTCCCAAAAAGGGATAATATTTTCCCTGCATCTATATTCAAATGTGTACATAGAAAATTAATCACAAGGGATTATGATTAATGGCATATGTAGACTATATTTTACAGACAGGTTATTATCAGCTCAATTGTATATTAATACTTAGTCACAACGGATTATAATTAAATATTTAATTTATCAATTATGTCTATCATAGATCTATCGTCAGGATAATCCTAAAGGGGATTAATTTATAATCGAATCATCTGTTTGTCCAGCAAACCTGATCATATTCGATCTAATCAAACCTCACCAAAATTATCCTACTTATAGACTTTCAAGAGAAGTTATCCCTCTGGCTACAAGGGACAACCTTCCTGGTCTATAATGATACTGTTTAAGTATCAATAAATGTTGTAAAGCACGTAGCTTTGGATCTTTATACATTAAAGGGACTTGAATGAGCAAAGACAGAAATCAATAAATGAATATAATGTATTTAATAAAGGAAAACTACGTATACAGTTACTAACGTTTCAATAAATGTATTTACAAACACAATAATGGCACAATGAAAGAGAAAGCATTAATAAAGAGAGAGAGAGAATCTGGAAGGATCAGTGGCAAATTACAGACCTTAAAACCTTTGAGGGACAACACGGGGAAACACATCTTAATGCTCTTAAAGCCCAGGACGAATACGTGCGCTGGCTCGTTGTGTGGCTGCTTCGAAGGCATGTGGATGTGTTCCGTGGAAGAGTCACGTGGCCTGCGGATGGGTCCGGAGCACGCACTTTCGAACGAAGGCTTAAAGGTCTCGGGCGTAAAATTACCAAAGAAACGATTCAGGCAAAGTTCACTTACTCGTCTGAGTAAATGAACAAAGTAGAAAGGAAAAATAAAACTTAAAAAAACAAAAGAAAAAGATCCCCGGAGGGGGATCACGAAGGAGTTACATGGTGATGCGAGTAAGAGGAGGAGGAGGAGAGCGAGAGAGAGATCCGTAAGGATCACAGTTTTGCAAAATTCACATGGACAAAACCCTCTGAGAGACCACAAGAAATTAACATCACCCTAAACGGGGGTAAACAAATCTTAATGCTATGAAAGCTTAGTAAGCGAAATACTTGCATATAGCTCTTTTTGTGTGGCTGATATGAAGGCGGCGTGTGTGTCTCGATCCTGGGAGCGTCACGTGTTCACTCGTTCTTCCAGAGCGAGCCAAGCGCGGCGATTTTGAATGTCCGTTTGAGGTGAAGTTGCCGGTTGATGATTCAGGCTAAGTTCATTTCACTCGTCGGTGTAAATGAACAAAGGAGAATTCGAAAATGGATTCGAAAATGAAAAATAAAAGACTTAAAGAAACAAAAGAAAAGATCCCCTGAGGGGGAATCGCGGATCCGTTACATGATGCCAGGAGGAGGAGCGAGGGTGAGAGAGAGAGTAGGAGCCTGAGAGATTGGAGGTTCAGTTCTCTTAAAGGAACTGAAATCCACGCCTCTCTGGAGCGAACTGGCCAATGACATGCACCAAAGCTTTTGGCGACAGAATTCCCTTTGTCTTGTCGAAGCTCGATTTATGACAGTGTCAGAATTGGTCCTTCCTATCCCAAAAAGCTGGTGCACATAGAATCATACACTTTACTGTAATCTTCTGTATCTGACCAAATCAATTGGACCGAGAGAATTAAAACGGTACCAGACAAAACATTACACATAATAGGAATACAAAGAAACATCTTTCTGCATAATTACACATACTTATGTTTCATTTAATACTATAATAAAATCACATATATCCTACTATGACGTGGGTAAGCTGGTCCACTTAAAAACATCTCAACTATATCTCGGTAAAGTCTTTATATGAGGAGTTTAATGAAAGATTGTGAATTGTGTGTGTGTGTGTGTGTGTGTGTGTGTGTGTGTGTGTGTGTGTGTGTGTGTGTGTGTGTGTGTGTGTGTGTGTGTGTGTGTGTGTGTGTGTGTGTGTGTGTGTGTGTGCGTGTGTGCGTGTGTGCGTGTGTGCGTGCGTGCGTGCGTGCGTGCGTGCGTGCGTGCGTGCGTGCGTGCGTGCGTGCGTGCGCGCGTGCGTGCGTGTGTGCGTGCGTGTGTGTGTGTGTTCGTGTGGGGAGGGGTTACAGTCGAAAGACATTTCGATCTTCAATGCTAGTAAAACCTATCAAAGAACGTTATGTAAAAGTTAACGGGATATACAGTTACGTATATTTAAAATGCATAATGAAGGTATTTATAATTCACTTTATGCTACGATAAAATCATAATTCCAGTGTGACATGGACAAACAGACGCACATAAAAACGCATCAAATACATCATAGTAAAAGTCTTTCAGTGAGGATATCGGAGAAAGGTGTGTGTGTGTGTGTGTGTGTGTGTGTGTGTGTGTGTGTGTGTGTGTGTGTGTGTGTGTGTTTGCGTGTGTGTGTTTGCGTGTGTGTGTTTGCGTGTGTGTGTTTGCGTGTGTGTGTGTGTGCGCGCGCGCGTATGTGTGTGTGTGCGCGTGTGTGTGTGTGCGCGTGTGTGTGTGTGCGTGTGTGTGTTTGAATGTGCTCTGGTCTCCATTCTGGCCTGGGTCTGAGGAGATAACTATCTCTTTGAGCCCTGACCCCCTGCTGTGTGTCGTACACAAGTTCCTTCTCGTTGGAAAGGGGGAGGCTTGGTTTTAACTCAGCACGCCATGAAAGTGTCAATGAACGCCATTAGGGGCAGACTCTGTGGTGCCCAATCTGAGTTATGAACCAGAGTCAGAGAGGTTAAAAGTATTCCTACATGTATAAGTGCATGAGTCGTCCTGACACAGTCCAGATACCCTACAACAGTGTATATATATTGGTATTTAAACATGTAAATGACATAAGAATCAAGTCCAGAGCTATGATAACTGAGCTTTAACAACACAAGTAAGACCTTAATGTAACATTTCCTGTTTCAGGGCTAGCAAACTTGTAAATGCAACTCTCTCTCTCTACCATGGCAATATCTGCATTATGGAGGCAAAAGTTGGTGAACAGGCTGTGGTGATGAAAAACATCACTCTACAAACCTGAACGTATAAACATACCAACATCATATCACATCGGTGCCATACATCTCTTCGCCCATCACATCACATCATATCACTGCAGTTTGCCCCATACACACCGTATACAATATACTTTCTCTCCAGGAAATACCATTTAGTGTGGTTTATTCATTCAATTTATTGCACTAGGTATAAAAGATCGCTTATAGATATTCCTGTTTGCCAGAGGCACTCTGTATCATCGTCCTGAAGGGAGCAGCTCAAACTCAATATGGAGGGGGTGTTTATTGTCACCAATGATGCTCAGGGCCTTTCTATATAGAGCTGTACTGTAAAGGACATCCAGTGACTTTTGTTGCCGGCCTATTACCTTTCCTGCTGTTTTGACTATCCTGCCCAACTTTTTTTGTTTATAAGTGTTAGGTGACCAAACCAGACCGAGATATTAAATATGAGAATACTCTCTATCAGGCTGACATACACTTTCTCCAGAATGTTTTGACTAACACCGAACTCCTTCAGTTTCCTAATTAAAAACGTTCTCTGCCCGGCTTTTTTTTTTCCAGATACAATCAGTATTTTCAATTAAACTCAATTTATCCACATGTGTACCTAGATATTTAAAATTGTTAACTACTGTATCTCCACTGTTTGACCAGAGAGAGTAAGTGACAGGGATGGTTCTGCATGATGTAAAATCAGCTCCTTTGTTTTCACAGCATTAATTGACAGAAAGCTAGACCTACACCATTGCTCCAGCCAGGAAACCTGAGCAAAATAATCAGACACAGCATCATTCTTATAAAAAAGACCAACTAAGGCCATATCATCAGCATATTTAAATAGTTTATAATTGCTGCCTTGCAGTGTCATCTTATTAGTTTACACAGAGAATAATAACGGTGATAGAACACAAATCTGAGATGCTCCTGTGTTTTGGACAATTTTCTTCCGATACTGTTCCCCTGACACAGACTCTCTGTGGGCGGTCGGTTAAAAAGTCCTTGACCCGATGTACAAGACCCCCATTAACACCTAAGTGCAAAAGCCGTTGCAGCAGAATATGGATCAGCATTGTATTAAAAGCAGAGTTAAAATCCGTGCATGTGTTATTCTGCTGTAATTGACTAGAAACCATATAGACTAGACTTAAATGTTAACCATGGTAAGAGTAGCATCCTCAGTCCCCCTATTTGTCCTGTAAGCAAACTGTAATAGATTGACTTGTTCTTTTATGCATGAGGTAAGATGTTTACTGACAACCTTCTCCATCCGCTTAGCCAGTATGGGGGTTAAAGCTACAGGGCGGAAGTCATTCAGGGACTTATACCTTGTTTTTTTGGGTACTGGTCTTATGATAGAATGTTTCCATGTCTTCGGTACAGTGCAGATATTTTATAAAAAACTGGAATAATCTAGTCAAGACAGTTTTTAGCTGGCTGACACACACCTTCAGAGCACGCCCATCTAAACCATCAGGTCGCGGTGCTTTGAGGGGCTTAATCTGTGAGAGACAGATGCCAACCTCCTGCTCTGAAAGATGAATGATGGTGTTTCTGTCTACACCTAGACAAATGGCGTTGCTCTTATCTTTAAAATCTGCAATGTCAAATCTTCCATAAAACTGGTTAAGATCATTCACAAAGGAGGGAGTGTCCAATAAGTCGTCGTCATCTCCTCCTTTGGACCTCCTTCCCATCATTGTGTTAAGTCACTTCCGTGCTTGTCTGGGGTTCACTGTACAAAACTGGTCCTCCACTTTATGCTTAAAGTCCATTTTGGCCCTTTGTATCTTGGCTCTGAGCTCCTTTTATTTTTAACACCTTCAGTGTCTCCTCTCAGAAAAGCCATATTTTTGTCAGTAAGACAACTCTTCATGTCTTTTGTCAACCAGAGGTTGTTATTAGGGAATACTCTTACTTCCTTGGTATTAATAATTGATTTTACAGAGACCTGTATATATGAAGTGATGCAATCTGTCAGTTCATGTGGGTCTCTGCATGAGTCAAAGAACATGTCCCAGTCTGTGGTTTCAAAATAGCTCCTTAGCTTATCCTCACTCTCTCTGTCCCAGACCTTAATTGTCTTGACAATGGGCTTTTCCCTCTTCACACGTTGTCTGTACTTCGGCAATAAATTAATGACATTATGGTCTGATTTACCAATGGGAGGTCTACATATTGCATTATATGCATCCTCGATATTGCCATAACATAAGTCAAGGATTCGTGATGAGCGGGTTGGACAGTCAACATATTGTTGGAACATTGGGAGATGTATTGCTAAAGACAGTGTATTAAAGTCCCCAAGAATAAACACAGGTTGATCAGCTGATCGTGAGAGCACGGTGTTCAATGCACTCGGCTGCCTCTTTGTTGTTGGAACCTGGAACATACACTAAAATAATTGTGAGCTGCCCAAATTCACGGGGTAAATAAAAGGGTCTAAAAGATACCACCAGGATCTCATAGTCTCTTGTGTATGTCTGTTCAACCACGGTAAATTGTGTTGCCCACATTTTGTCAACAAACATACAGAGCCCCCCGCCAATAGTTTTTCGTGATTTTTACCTTATCTCTGTCCGCTCTGATTGTGTTATATCCTTCTATATTCACATTATGGTCCTTATTTAACCATGTCTCGGTGAAACAGATGAGATTACTGCGGACCCTTTGGATGTTTTGACATGCACTGACATTTGTGCTTTTTTCAGTTATTTATAAACATGTTAATGGAAAAGGTGTAAATTCACTCTATATAGCACAAACGGGGCTACCATAATATACGAGCAACATGCATGTACATGTTTGTATTTTTGAGAGAATATTGTTTATGTGTGGTTATTGAAAAAAAAACTAAAAAAATAAAGTTTCTGAAATAAGGCCACAAAACATACTAAATATGTGTCCACAAGACTTTTGACTAATGGAAGTTGTCGCCTAGAGTTTTTGCTTCAAAATGGTCTGAAAATCATCCTGCCTTATCATTCACATATATATATATAATATATATATATATATATATATATATATAATTATAAATGAAAGTCAAAAGCACATTTTTAGTCATACCTGGAAACAAATCCTGTTCAAATAGGTTATATGGGCCATTCTACAGAATTGGTTCAAAGTTACGAGTTGGAAACATCTTGAAAAGATAATTGTCTTTTTCCATAAATGTCTTAGTAGGCCAATACATCTTTTATTTCGTCTGTAACAGTGCGCATCTGTGCGTTCATTCATTCTTTCACACACACACACACACACACACACACACACACACACACACACAGAAACATGATTCAAATTTAAACAGTATGCTATTTTTGCATTTACAGACACTAACGTTATTCTATATCGCGATTAGAACAAAGCACAAGAATAAAACACTTGCACACTTCTCAGCTGGATCTGTTGCTCCTCCTCAAAGTGAAAATAAACCAGCACTTGTTCTGAGGTAGGTAAATGTCCCAGGATTATTCCTCACAGCCGTGCAAGACGACAGTACAATAATCTGACTAAGTATAGTGTGTTCACAGAATATATGTGGGCGTTTACACTCTCAATGTGTTGCTTCAGATAATTTGCGTTTGAATAGCGCGCGCTCTCCGTGGGCGTGTCACATTAGCGGAATAATGAGATGCGAGAACGATAATGAGAACGGCTGACACCTCTCTCTTTTTATAAAGATTACATAAACGGAGAATATTTATTTTAGTTTTGAATCAGATCACATAAAAGTACAAACATAAACGATTTAAATGATATATTGCTCATGGCTGGGTGAATAGTATTCGCTGAGTTTTGTTTAAGACGTGCTCCAGAAAAAAAGTTCACGGAGACGGAGAGGCAGAACGCACACCCTGTTTATTTTCTTTATTTTTAGGGTTAGGGTTAGCACAATATTTTATTTCGATTGTATGTGGGCACATAAAAAGTACACATTTAACAGTTTATTTTCTCATATTTCTTAACTCTGTATGACCAGAAATGATGGTAGTACTTTAAGTCTATTTTTCTGCTATGTGAAAAAAATCTGCCAAAACGCGCCGGGGCGTTTTTGGTCCCCAGAGGGTTAACACGAAGTATTACCTCATCCAGCTTGTTGTTAAGTGATCTCAAGTTTGATAGAGTGATTACTGGAAGAGGGTGACGACTTCTCCGTCTCCTTAACCGGTTTCTGATTCCTCCTTTGGAGCCTCACCTTTTAAATTTTTTCCCTCTTTCCTCCTTCAAGGGGCAACTGTTGAAGATGGTCCCGATTTCCAAGCTGTTTGCATTATTTCTTAGAGAGAGCAAAAACTCCCGAGAGTAGGTGATAGTGGATATAATCCAAACTTCAGTATTGTCCGAGTTGACAGCGATGCTTCCAGGTATTACTGACAAAACTGCCAGGACAGCACAGACAGCGGAGAGATTCATGGCGGTAAAGCGCAAAACGCTTAAACAACACAACAATAACACTTAAAAACACACTAAAACGCTAAAAACGTTTAAACCTAATAACGTTAAAGATAGTAGAGGTGAGACACAGGGTCAGTAGCGTAACCGTGCCCCCGGAAGTCATGCCCCCTTTTGTCCTTATACTGTTGATAGGCACTTCCTGCAGACTGGGCTGTCTTAACACCCCATCTTTTTTAAGGAATCTATAAAACTCCACAATGGTGAGCTAACTTTTTTTCCATCTGTCATCTCCTCTGAAATGATTTTGTGCAGCAGTAGTAACTGTACACACGTCGTTGACATCTTTTTTTCAGTTTTATGACGGGTGGCAACCAGTGTTGCAATACTGCCACCTACTCTGTTGAAGTGTGACTGGTGCTGGATTATTTATGATATTAAGTATGTGCAGTAATAACATGATATAAATTTTTCATTTTTCAAACTGGTCAATACCGGTAATATATAAACTGCGACAACCTAATATATATATATAGATACCTTTATATCGTGAGCATCATGCTGTACAGGTTGCACTACAGGAATCTGAAAGTGGAAACAGTCCCCACCATGATGGAAAAGCGTGTGTATTTGTGCGCATGTATTTCTCTGTCTCTCCGCAGGCTGCCAAGTCTTATCTACGTGGCTATTTGGTGTGTGGTAAATCCTATGAATGTCATTGCATATCTCCTATTTTTTTTTTTTTACTGAGTTCTCTTTTTTTTTTTTTTTTTTTCTTTCCCAATTTATTAATATTACATATTAATAATAGTTGCTTTGTGTCAAGCATGCAAGTGGTAAACATGAAGGAATAAAGACTCAGGGACATAATTTTGACACCAGGACCAACTGCTTCGCACCAAGCTGCTACACACTTCATTGCACATGCTCAAGATCACATAATGTTATCTCCATATGCTGGGTTCAGGAGCATTATAAAGCAAATTAAAAGATGCATTATTGTATCATATACCTCATTTTACACCTTCCCTTCTCACATAACTCTCTCTTTTTCTGTTTTTACTCAGATGGTGACGGCTCCCAAGACCACCTATTGCCGGTCTGTATGGATGATGCATGTGGCAAAAGTGCAATTTACCTAGCCAAGACTGAAGGGACAGAGGTACGCAAGCCTTCCATTATTACTCTGTCACACTCCTTCACTCACCATTTCATTCATTTGCATGTGATCTGTCAGTGCAGTCGCTGGTCAGTGAGGTTTCAGAGGTGCTATGTGGACAGTGACAGCACTGTTTTAAACATTGTCACTGTTGTTTTTAAAACCAATGGGTGGATTTGAGAGATGAATGAATTGTTGGGAATTGGGAATTGATACAGATTTACTGATTCACAACCTCTTGATATTATTTAATTTGATTCAGTTTAATCTGGGTACACTACTGTTTAAAGGTTTGGGGTCAGTAAGTTTAAAAAAAAAAAAAAAAATTATATTGTAAATAAATGCTGTTCTTCTGAACTTTTTGTTCCTCAAAGAATCCTGGAAAAAAAATTCACAGCTTTAACAAAGATATTAAGCACCACAACTGTGCTTTTCCCCACTGATAATTACAATTGAAATATACTTTATTTTCCCTGATAGGGAATGTGTAATGGCCTCAATAGCCAGCATTTCGACAGAACCTGATACATTAAAAAATTACACAAAATATTCATACACACCATGCACGTGCACATAAGTATAGGTAGACGTCGGTAATCCAAGTTCAACAGTCTAATTGATACCGGCACAAAAGAGTTTTTAAACCCGTTCTATACCTTCTTCCAGACGGTAAGAGTTCATAACAGGGATAGAGTACATGATACGGGTCACTTAAATTCCTTTTAGCCTCATTCAAAATACATTGCTCATACAGAGTCTCAATACTGGGACAGTCTTTCTGTCCAATAGTTTTCATAGCAACCAATAATAAGAAGAAATGTTTCTTGAGCAGCAAATTAGCATATTAGGATGATTTCTGAAGGATCATGTGAAGACTAATACTGAACATTCAGCTTTACTATCACAGGAAAAAATCCCATTTGAAAATGTTTTGAAGTGGAAAAATGTTGTTAGAAATTGTAATATTTGTACTTTTATTATATTATACCAAATAAATCCAACCTTGGTGAGCAAAAGAGATTAATTTCAAAAACATTAAAAAAATCCTGCTAACCCCAAACCTTTGAACTGTAGGGTATATTTGTGATATAATATTAATTCTCCTCAAATATGAAAGACATTCTTGTAAATTATACAGGTTAGTGTTTCAGACTGATTCAAACCGATAATTTGTTTTGGCTACTTTTTTAGCAACGTTGCTGGGCAGTGTTGCTGAGCGATGTTGTTTGGGCACTTTCCCATTGAGAATGGGCAACAAATTTCTATCTATATAATTTAGATCGGTCGTGGCCCCTGTGTCTCACCTGGTTGCCTGTTGACGGCAAACATTGTCCAGCAACATTGCTCAAAAAGTTGCCCCGTGTATCATCACCTTAAGAGTATGTTCTCAACTGTCTGGTTTGTTTAGATTAAAACAAACTCGAGTACTAATCAGTGTAAACGCTGCCATCCGAACTTTGGTGCATGCCAAACAAGCAGATCGAGACCCCTGAAAAGGTGCACTTCCAAACAAACTCTGGTGTGATTCGATTCTTAAATATGAATCCAAAATGGACCAAAGATATCTAAACGGTCCAAAAACAGGACGTGATGTCTAAAGATACATTTAAGTACAGGCGTTGGATCTGCATCTTCTTGTTGAAGATCTTTGTTTGTGTGTGTAACGGAAGCATTTTTAGCGCTGGTTTGACGGTGTGAACGCTTAGGGAACCAGGAATAAATGCATCATTTTCTTTTTTTTGTTCTGGACCAAAAGAACCAGGATAACCAAACTACAATGAACAGTGAACACACTGTACTTTTACCCAGCCCTAATTTTGTATGGATTGTCTGTAAGTGAAAAATGAAGTGGTGGATTATCAGTTGAATGAATGGAGGGATTGTCAGTTGTCAATTGATGGTTTGATCATTCTTTACAATGGATCTCATAAGGAACATTCAGGAAATCTTCGGGAATGCAGAGTAAATATTATTCACCGCATATATGAATATTCAAAATGAAGATTATAATAGCAGTTTATAATAATAATGGCATATAGTTATTTAGAGCTCATTGTGTAAAGGCCTGCTATGGGCTGGCAGCTCATGCTCTTAACTGAATGTCAACTTCACAGTGGAAGGCAGCAGTTATCTCGCTGTCCTCGCACATATACACACATAGACAGTCCGCCTGTCACAGGCCTTGGGACCAGAGAGAAAAGGGAACAAAGATGGATGGAGACGAGGAGAGGGTAAGAATGTAAAGGGCGGGGAACACGTGTCAGCTTTTGTCCGCCTGCCACATGCGCTAGTCTTCACTATCAGATACACTGAAAGGAAAGGAAAGTTGGACTCTTTCATTATTTTCCCATTTGTCCATCCCTTTCTCTTTGTCCATTATTGGTCTTCTTTTCTTTCTTCGAAGTTCTCCTTCCATTCTTTTTAGCGTTCAGAAAACAGCAATCTGCATTGGTTTGAAAGCACTTATTCAATGCTGCCAAATAATGAACAAAACTGATATAGACATAGCAGTACACATGGTGTATTGAAAAGACAAGGTACAAAGAAAACAAACACTTGACAAAAGATAGAGAATAACAAAAGACGCGCTTGTGTTATAGTCAAAGAACTGCAGTCTATGATTTAATTGGCCCAGGGGTTTCTCTGTTTTTAAGGGTTTCTCTGTTTTTAAGCATGTTTGTGTGCTAATCACACAAATGCTCTCTCTCACATACACAAAGTCTGCTAAATAAACTCATTCTCTCTGTTTTCCTTTCCAGCTCATCTGCTTAATATTGACAGTGTAAACACATGTAACATCACACTCATTAGAGTGATTGGGGACAGCGATTGTCATTACACTCACTCACACACACACACACACACACACACACACATACACATATTTTACTGGCTTTATAAACGTGCTTTTCCCAGTCACTTGTGTTGTTATTAAAGATGGTGTACGTAAAAAAAAAAAAGTTAAAATTAAAATGTTTTTTCTATTTTTATATAAAGGGGACCTATTATGCAAAATTCACTCTTACATAGTGTTTGAACATAAAGGTGTGTGATACATAATGGTCGGCACTGTGTGTACACAACCACCCTATAATGGTAAAAATCCACCCATTATTTTTTTAATCCCTTAAATCATAAGCAGTCTAGCAGTGTGATGTCACAAATGCTTAGGCCCCGCCCACGACTGCTGATGGACTCCACCCTATTACCATAGACCCCGCCCTGAGTGAGCTGTACACATTCCACCATGTTTATCTCCTCGCCAGAGCATTTAACAGCAGCATTCAATTAAGAAATGTATTCTTATTAAATCTATTACAGGTCCTTCTCAAAAAATTAGCATATTGTTATAAAGTTCATTAATTTCCATAATGTAATGATACAAATTTAACTTTCATATATTTTAGAGTCATTGCACACCAACTGAAATATTTCAGGTCTTTTGTTGTTTTAATACTGATGATTTTGGCATACAGCTCATGAAAACCCAAAATTTCTATCTCAAAAAATTAGCATATTTCATCCGACCAATAAAAGAAGTGTTTTTAATACAAAAAAAGTCAACCTTCAAATAATTATGTTCAGTTATGCACTCAATACTTGGTCGGGAATCCTTTTGCAGAAATGACTTCAATGCTGCGTGGCATGGAGGCAATCAGCCTGTGGCACTGCTGAGGTCTTATGGAGGCCCAGGATGCTTCGATAGCGGCCTTAAGCTCATCCAGAGTGTTGGGTCTTGCGTCTCTCAACTTTCTCCTAACAATATCCCACAGATTCTCTAAGGGGTTCAGGTCAGGAGAGTTGGCAGGCCAATTGAGCACAGTAATACCATGGTCAGTAAACCATTTACCAGTGGTTTTGGCACTGTGAGCAGGTGCCAGGTCGTGCTGAAAAATGAAATCGTCATCTCCATAAAGCTTTTCAGCAGATGGAAGCATGAAGTGCTCCAAAATCTCCTGATAGCTAGCTGCATTGACCCTGCCCTTGATAAAACACAGTGGACCAACACCAGCAGCTGACATGGCACCCCAGACCATCACTGACTGTGGGTACTTGACACTGGACTTCAGGCATTTTGGCATTTCCTTCTCCCCAGTCTTCCTCCAGACTCTGGCACCTTGATTTACGAATGTGATGCGACCACTGAGCAACAGTCCAGTGCTGCTTCTCTGTAGCCCAGGTCAGGCGCTTCTGCCGCTGTTTCTGGTTCAAAAGTGGCTTGACCTGGGCAATGCGGCACCTGTAGCCCATTTCCTGCACACGCCTGTGCACGGTGGCTCTGGATGTTTCTACTCCAGACTCAGTCCACTGCTTCCGCAGGTCCCCCAAGGTCTGGAATCGGTCCTTCTCCACAATCTTCCTCAGGGTCCGGTCACCTTTTCTCGTTGTGCAGCGTTTTTTGCCACACTTTTTCCTTCCCACAGACTTCCCACTGAGGTGCCTTGATACAGCACTCTGGGAACAGACTATTTGTTCAGAAATTTCTTTCTGTGTCTTACCCTCTTGCTTGAAGGTGTCAATGATGGCCTTCTGGACAGCAGTCAGGTCGGCAGTCTTACCCATGATTGCGGTTTTGAGTAATGAAACAGGCTGGGAGTTTTTAAAAGCCTCAGGAATCTTTTGCAGGTGTTTAGAGTTAATTAGTTGATCCAGATGATTAGGTTAATAGCTCGATTAGAGAACCTTTTCATGATATGCAAATTTTTTGAGATATGAATTTTGGGTTTTCATGAGCTGTATGCCAAAATCATCAGTATTAAAACAATAAAAGACCTGAAATATTTCAGTTGGTGTGCAATGAATCTAAAATATATGAAAGTTTAATTTTTATCATTTCATTATGGAAAATGATGAACTTTATCACAATATGCTAATTTTTTTTAGAAGGACCCTATAGTATTATATTATCAAGAGCAGTGAGTGATTTTCTGTTTTTCTTTTGTTTTTTGATTCATTTTAAAGGGGTGGTAAAACACGATTTCACTTTTCTAAAGGGGGCGAGGCCATTTTATATTGCTTTGGAGAAGAGTTGTTGTGGTATAGTAGGCTGGAGTGTTTTGCCGGAATGCCGTCGCAGCGCTGTTATTTTCATCCGGATTGTAGGTCCACTTTGTTCAGCCCTCCTAGGGACGGGGGAGTTGGGGATCAATGGTTAAAATGTATTTTTACCTCGGCCCATCATAATTATTACCCAAATCTCGCTCTCTGTGCTGCACATTTTACGGAGGAAAGCTTCCACAATTTTCGCGAGTTCAATGCAGGATTCGCACAACGGCTTGTCCTGAAGATGGAGCAGTTCCAACTTTAAG
Organism: Meda fulgida; assembly: GCA_030578275.1. NCBI lineage: Eukaryota > Metazoa > Chordata > Actinopteri > Cypriniformes > Leuciscidae > Meda > Meda fulgida. The sequence goes on from CM060622.1 coordinate 27,427,325, forward strand.
AACAGAAGCTGTTGTTTACAGGCCACAACCTGTAAGTATGATTTATTTTTCCGTCAGTGTGTTTTCCTGTAATATTTCGTATTGTTAATTGTACGTTGTAGCAAGGAAGTAAACAAATGACAATGCTGTTTGGCTCTGCAAACCAGTTTGTTAAATGCTCATTCATACTGAACGTGATCCGACAAACACCTAACGTTACAAACTTTTTTTTAATCTCAACAGCGAGCTTGGAATTAGTGTAAATTATTCTTTGATTAGAGCTTTTATGTATTGTTTATCTACATGCTTGTTATCTACATGCTTGTTTATCTACAGGCATGCTAAACATGGTTCTGTGTTTGATTTGGCTACTGTAGTAAAGCCAATGTTTAGTGTTTGTTTTGGGTTAATAGTTCTGGCGACAGATATATGGCTACAATCGTTCTAAAAATACAAAAGTAATGGTGCCATACAGTCAGTCATAACAGCGCATCTAAAAAGTATGAGACGACAACAACAAAAAACAAACCATTCTGAAACGTCGTTTAACAGCCGTTCTTGAACAGGTTCTGCTCGATCATCTTCACTTACATTCTCTGGGTCCGATTCGGGCTCAAAGTGGTATGGTTTTATTGACGCCATTGTTTATAATATACCAAAGCACAAACTACCAGTAAAGGTAAGGGGCGTGACGTTTCAGAAAAACGTGCACTAGGCGGTTAGTGAATCACAACACACTGGGCCAGCTAACTATTCTGAGCCCATTGTGTATTTTTGAGGGACTGGCTTAATAGAACCCGCAAACCATCAGACCGTTTTTTACTAGGTGGGACAGATATAGGAACAAATATATGAAAAATAATGCAATTTTTAAAAGCGAAGCATGAACACGTTACAGTGCACCCCACAAACACAATCAAGCCTTCGAAAAAATTTGCTGACATATAAAGCTTTGCATGGCTTGGCTCCACATTAATTATTTTAATTGTTACATTTCTATACCCCAAATCGCAAAAGTACTATCCAAACACACAAATCCCTCATAGACTTGCTTTAGATAAAGGAAAAGCTTTAAAATTGTGGATGGCAACAGGTAAGGGAGGATTGTTTAGAGATGATTTCAAGGCAAGGGGCATCTAAGCCAATTAAATTTACCATTAACTAAGGCTTACCTTTAACCTGAAGTACTACCATAAAATAAAAATTAAAAATTATCTTTATGACCCATTTCTTTTCAGGTTTAACCCCTAACATTTGAGACAATTTCAGTAATTTTATGTTCTCAAATTCAGTAATTCCAAGTTCAGTAATCTCAAATTGTGTTTTGTATTGAACATTTTGGCGATGAGACATCCATTTCCCCATTTTTGCATATGGTTTACACCTGTTTGTTTTTCACCTTAAATGGGTGCCTGGATCATAGACGTGGTTCCCAGACTCGAAAAGAATGAGAGAAGGACTTTGGGATCACCACAGAATTAAACTATTCCTTAAGCTGCAATGCAGCAAAGCAGCATCCATAAAACATGGCGGGTGAGAGAAAGAGAGATGGGGAGGAAATGATGGAGAGCGAGGCAATAGATTGTCTGAGGTGGTGGAAGTGAGCGTCTGTGTACGTGTGTATTGAATTTCAACAGAGTCATGAGGGAGTGAACGGGGGAAGGAGGGAGGGATGGACGCCTTCATAGGCTGGTCTGCTCTCTCTTTCAGCCCAGGGCGTCTCACACTTATTCATTTCATTTTCATGTACTCTGTAATAGCAACTTTGTTTCCTGCTTGGCAGCATCATCTGAGTGTGTCAGGCCATTTATTTCATACTTTTTTCTCAGAGTATAAATAAAATTTGAACTCACTATCATGGCTCACACTCCGAGTACTGCTGGCCCTGTGTGCATATGTGCGTGCGTTTGTGTCTGTCTGTCTGGATATTTGCTACCTATGTATCTTGTGAGTCTGAAATCACCTAAAGCGCAGTCTCTGAGCAGTTTTTTAACGGTATTGATCCGTGTAAGTGCAAATGTGGCTTTGTATCTGTGTATTTCCGTTTATCCTGACACCTCTAAATGATCAGAAGGAAGAGTCCTGTGGGCAAAGCTACTAAGGGCTACATTTTTCAGACATCCGTATAAAGACATATCCTGTACTGAGCCATTGCCGCACTCTGAGGAGGTTAGATTGGCCATTATCTGCTTACAGAGCACTGAAGCCTTCATTTTCTCTTTCGCTCAGGCAGCTGGTGTTTCTGTCAGTACTCATGCCGTCCCACTCCCCTTGTGTCACAGCACCACCTGTTCAACTTGTGTGCTGCCACTCATGAGTTGTTAGTGGACCCACACAGAATCTGAATAGTTCTTAACATTAGCTAAACTGATTAAGGGGGAATGTGTGCAGATTTGAATATGGTCAAATTTGTTATGGAAGCTGTGATGGCTGTGCTTTTATTGGCAGCTGAAAGCATTATCAGAAATTAGCCAAAACAGAAGTTTTACCTGATGGGCAGAACCTCCTAAAAGAGTTTTCCGTGGATTTGATAAGACACGCACGTTTTGATTCCACTTATTGATTCCTGTGATTTTAAACCATTAAAGGTCAAGAAGACGCTAAAGAGAACTCAATTCAGTATTCATGCGCTGTTTTCTGTTCTGTGCATTAGGGGTTACACAGACTAGTCGAGTAGTCAGTTTTAATGCTCTGCCATGATGCTTTAAACTTGACATCGACTAGTCGCTGATCATGACTATAGAGGACGCATCAGGATAGGAAATCTTTTAAGTCCTCTTTTACGCTTCGTTTCCAACAGTTAAAATGACAAATAAATGCATGCAGTACTCTGACAGCACTCCACAAGATGTTTGATTATACCACCTGGATGCTCAAAATGCATTGGGTGAATGCATGTTTTAAACAGCTTATACATGTAAGTTTCTAAATGCGCTGCTGCTTTGTTACGCTCTCACATATAGACAGTAGCTTGCACATCACGTGAGCTCTTTCGTGTCATCTTGCACTAGAATGGTCAAATACACACAATTGTCAAAATATCCTTACGTGAACGTAAACATTTGAGAAAGAAATTTGATGTTTGTCAGTATATCGGATCTGTGCATTCGGTCTTAGTGACAGCAGAATTTCAAACACAGCCCTTGATTTTAACCATAGCTCTTTCCTTAAGTGGCTCAGTTACCTTCTAATATTTTGTGCTTTAACATTCACAATTGGGGACAACTTTGTCATTCTTTTTGACAGTGAAGGGATGTTTTTGACAAGCCGATCAGGCACCACTGCAGTTGGATGCAGCACCTATTTTAGATTACCAAACTTCAAACGCCTCTGAAAGACATTTATGCTGTGACCTGTACAGATTTGGGTTAAATGGTTCCCATAATAAACAAACAAGTTCACACCACCACTTCTCATGTCTACACATGCCTCTTGTCAGGAGTAATTATGGTAATTCTCTGTCATTGAATAAAAGTTTATCCTGCAGTAACCGCATTGAGATGCCTTCTTTTCCTTCTTTTCTTCTCCTTTTTTATCTGTATATGTCATAATACTTTTAAAAAGTGTGGCAAAAGAGGCTTATAGAAAAATAAATATAGGCAATTTAATCAATATTAATAACATAATAAATAAAATGTGTGTGTGTATATATATATATATATATATATATATATATATATATATATATATATATATATATATATATATATATATATATATATATATATATATATATATATATTCTTTCATGTGCCACAGAAAAAAGACAGTCAAAAGGTTTGGAATGACATATAATTTTGGATAAACTATCCCTTTAACATACACTACTGTTCAAAGGTTGCACCAAGGCTGCATTTATTTGATCAAAAATACAGTAATATTACCATTTAAAATAACTGTTTTCTATTTTTAAAAGTATTCAGTGTCACATGATCCTTTAGAAATCATTTGAATTTGCTGCTCAAGAATTATAAATGTTGAAAACAGTGCTGCTTAATATTTTTGTGGAAATATTTTTTCCCCCAGAATTGTTTGATGAATAGACTGTCTTTAAACTGTCTTTACTGTACTTTTGATCAATTTAATGCATTCTTGCCGAATAAAAGTATTCATTTATTTGAAAGAAAAATCTCACTGACCTGAAACGTTTGAATGGTAGTGTAATATTAAAATAATTTTATTTACACATTCATGCAAATTACCTTAATGCTAATTATTAGGAAACTGACCATGGCTAGAAATTCTCTGCCAACATGTCGCAATATCGCAATCTGACATTGCAACACAAGCTTGATCAAGCCACCAAAGTCATCCACAAAGCTTTGTCCACAAAAAATGTAATGTATTTTTATCACATCGGTTTCTTGAAGTGTCAAAAGGATGCTAAACTCACTTTGTTTCACAACTCCCATCCCCCAAACCTGGCAGATCCACCACCAGTCCTTGTTGCAGCCCTCCTAATTTACAAATTAATCACTGCCTGCAGGTGACCTTCAGTTCTGGACACTTGGAGGTGCCGTGTCTAGTCTTTTCTCTTCAGACGTAATCACTGCATGCCGTAATAACAGCCTGTCCTGTTCCCTTCCTCACCTTTCCTGCCATTAACACCTCTGATCTGACATGCTCGTCTCCTGATTCTTGTACCACATTTCATTACAAATTGTGCTTCTCTCCTCTAGGGAGGCTAATGAAGAGACCGTCTGTTGTATATGCTGTTTCACATGCAGGGTGGAATGGCATGCGTTCCCTGTTATGCGACGAGCAATGAAGCTTTCTTTCCTTCTTTCTTTTTCTCCCGCAGTGTCATAAAGATGGCAGTTCATTAGACGTCGCATTTTCATATCATCTGTCAGTGGCACCTATTGATGTAATGGCACCTCGTCTGGTGTCTTCTCGCCGGCGAGCTCTGATTTTAATTTCTTGGCCTAATGAAGCGTCATAGCTGGGATGTGGGAGTGGTGGAAAGCATAGCTCGGCTATAACAGGGACTTTTTGCGCTTTAGTAAACAAAGCCACAGGGATGGAGTCTTGGCACTGCGAACGTGATGATGTCTCTCCGACTGATATGAGGGAGGAAAGAAATGGGCCATTTGTATTCTGTGCACAGCATCTCCTCTATCTAAGGTGTCCCATTACTTTTTGCTAAGGAAAGGCTATCATGGCTTTCTGCATTAAAGAGATCATTCCCTCTCTCTTCCCCTCTCTGTCACTTTGGCAACAGTGATATTGCCTAATTTGCTGACATATCGGCTTTTCGGTCGTATGGTGTTTGCTGGGCTCAAGTCGTCTTTTACACAAACGAGACATTTCAAATGATGTAAGTGGCTCATAACATGACAAACTGTCATGTGTGTCGTAAACAAGCAGAATAAAACTTATAAAGCTGACGTAATCGCTAGTGCTGAGGTATCCCATCATCCTTAGTGTCTAGACGCTCATGGCGTTCTGCATTTATGCAGGTCTTTCACAGCTGTGTTCATCCAAAAACATCTTAAAGCAGGAAGCCAAATGAGAAATTTCCGTGTTTTCCATGGTAGTTGGTTAATTACAGTGTCTCATTATCCGGGATGACACTGATTAGCTTCCATCTCATTTCGTTTGATTGAACTTAAGGTGTGTATGTGTGTGCTTGTGCTCCAGTTCGGGTTGATTTGGTTAATCAGTAGTGCAGTGGATAGCTGGAAGGGAGGCTAATTCTAGCAGAGAGTTACCTCTTTCTTCTCTGTGATCAGCAACAGGCCCCGTCCCATCGCATATACACTACAAATTACCCGTTCCACTCATTCTTTTCATTTTCAGGCTTTCTAATCGCTTTACTCATCCGTCATGCACACTCCAGGATGCTAGTCATAGTCTTAGATGTGCAATAGCATATTTTTGTACAGGTCATGTCACAAGATCACCTGGTCTGTCAGGTGGACTTTACCACGAGCAGGATGATAAATGTGCAGAGTCTGCATTAGAAAGGCCTGACTGATTCTCAGATTAGCTCTCATGACCTTTTAAACAATGAGTGGCGTACGCAGGCTTTCTAGGCACTTGCTAGAAGAATAGGCCAAACCGTCCCTGACCTGTCAGAAAGTCCAGATGGTGGGGAAATACTCTCCCGTTGTATGACGGCTTAAAATATAATCTGTTTACTAGCCTTGAATTATTGACTTAAACTTGTTCGCATTTCTCTAAAAGCTGCTGATAGGCAGTACATTTTGCCAGTCACATACAGTCAGGCTTATTCCTGCGTGAATTCTGCATGGTGCTTTTTACATCCCTCTCTGCGTGACCCTGCCGGCCTCCTCCATTCTTCCATCAACATTACAGTCAAGGGATGCTGCCACATCTAGCATAATGATGTGTGCTGTGCTCTTTGCGAAATGGTACAGGTCGACAATGCCAGCTTGGTTTTCTGCCAACAGTCTTCACTGGCCAGCAGCTAATTCCGCCAAAACCTATTCCACACGGCAGCTGGTTCAGGTTATTTTTAAACTTTGGAAGGATGTTTTCAATGTAGATCAAACCTGCTCATATTCAGGCTTATCATCTACATGCCAAGTTTGGCACATGCAAGCAGCTCTCTTTTATCTGAAAGCAGGACATGTCTAACGCTTGATAGCTTTACTGACTCAATCATCTCTTAGTGTTTTATGTTTGGTGTTTTTCTCTCTTGCTTTCTCTTAAACCTCTAAAGGCTTGTTCACACCAAGACGTATTTTCGCTGTGCAGTAAACAAATTCAACAAATTCAGTGCAGTAAACATTTTCAACATTTCGTATTAACGGCTGTTAATACGTCTGTTCAGACTGACACAAACATTTGCATGCCATCAATGCAACATCTTTTTTTTACAGTGAATTTTTGTAATCTCTTTTCCTTCAAACTGGGATTAAACCTGACCAACCAATAAGATTTTGGTCACATGCACAGAACCACTGCTGTTACTTGGTGGCGCCCCTGAACAGACCATTTTACAAATGACAATGAATAGTAGATGAAGAATCCGAAAGTAGCTCTCTTTTATCTGTACTCTTGTATTTGGTATTATTTTGATAAATGCCATAGTGAATAGAAGTGTGTACCTGGGTAAATTGCGTATTTCTGCTTTTCTATAAGCGCCACCTGCTGTCATAGAGTAATTTTGCATTTTCATTCAGCTTGTCTGAAGTTTTTTACGTATTGGTCTGAACAGACAAATTGCATGTGAATATTGGGCTGAATTTTCTTGATGAATATTTGAGTTGGTGTGAACACCCATCTTTAGAATAGCAGTGATCTCAACCTTGCATCATTTTGACTGTAGCTATCAGCTAGGGTGTCTTGAGTAGACCTGTTGTGTGTTCACCACAATGACAGCCCACAGCTTTGTGATTTCCATCTACCCTACCTAATAAATCAATAAGGCTTAGCATTAACTGGCAGTCAGCACTGATATAAGTCAATTTACACACGCAGACACAGAATGATGGAAGCTGATTGTAGATGGCCACAAGGGCAATGACTGTTTGCATAATCATTACTATGTTGAATGAAAAGAGTCTTCAATTCAGAGGAATTCGGCTGGGAGTTAAGGCCATTCTGTGTGAATGGCAGAGAGAGAGAGAGAGAGAGAGAGAGAGAGAGAGAGAGAGAGAGAGAAGCTTATAATAGTAGAATAGGAGTGAAGGACTCTGTGATAGCTCTCACACACAGAACAGAACTGAATGTGTGCATGCATTTTATCATGTACCAGCATGTACACCCACTCAGTGTCTTTTCATAAGGGTCATTTGTTTTATTTGAATTGGTATTGAGGTGTTCCACCATAATGACCCTAGTTTGGAAATGGTTTGCCAAGCATGTTCAATTTAAAACCCTGTCTAACATCAGTATGTGTGCCGATAAGCTGTCATAACATCTCATAACCTATTTTAACAGCCCATCAGTCAGGACTGCTTACTTAGGACCTCTGGTGGGGGTTGAGGTCTGGCTCAGCAGTCCTATGGGAGGGAAGCACTCACAGGAGCTTGGGACAGTTCATTAACAGAGAGAGAGAGAGAGAGAGAGAGAGAGCTCATCATCTCACGTGGTCTAAAAGACAGTGGAAATGTGTGCTGTGGTCAGATGAGTCCACGTTTCAGCTTGTTTTTAGGAAAAACGGACATTGAGTTATCAGTCCCAAAGACAAAAGGGAATCCTGACTAATGGGTGCAAAAGCAAACCTCTGTCATGGCATGAGGGTCCATCAGTGTATGGGTGACTTGCAAATGTGTGAAGGTACCAATGACGTGGAGGCATATATTGGGATTGTACAGTGAAATTATTGCCATCAAGATGGAATCTTTCCTTGGAAGCAAGACAATGCCAGGCTTCGTTTTGCACATTTCTAAAACAGAGTGGCTTCTAGACTCTCTACACCGTAGAAGGGATGTGCTTGACTAACATCCCTGTTGTCCAGATCTGTCTCTTATTTAAAACATATGGCACATCATGAAGAGGAGAATCAGACAATGATGACCACAGACTGTCTTGTATCAGACGAGATTGGCCAAAAATTCCAGATGCAAAACTGCAACAATTAGTATCTTCAATTCCCAAACTATTAAAAAGTTCAATTAAAGGGAAAGGTAATGTCACAGTGGTAAACATGGTTCTGTCCCAACTTTTTTGTAAAGTGTGTTGCAGCCATCAGTTTCAATTAAGTTGGTCAGTGAAAACATTGGAAATCTTTTCTTTGTACCTTTGCCAGTTAAATAAAGGTTAAAGAGAATGAACAAATCACAATATCTTGATTTTATTGCAATTACACTATGTCCCAACTTTTCTGGAAATGGGGTTGTGTCTTAAATGTTTACTTTGAAGGTAAGTTATTTTTATGTCGTTAACTGTTTAAATGTTGGTTATTGTTATGTGTCTAATGTTTGGGGATTAGTTATTATTATGTCTGAATAATTTGAATCCAGAGAATATTTAATATAATATTTGAATGTTAGTTATTGCTATGTCTCTAACTGTTTGACAGTGTATACATCTCTAGCAGTTTTAAAGTTTTTAAATTTTTGAAGGCGAGTTATTGGTTCTGATGGCATATCAAATAATTTTAAACCACAGTTCAACAGAAATAGTCCTAGATAACCTGTCAAATTCTTAGCGGGAAATGGTGCTGCAATATAAACAAACATTGCAGGACTCTTACATTTGCTCATAATGAGGCAGCTAGGCCGACAGTGCACACCATGACTCACGAGTTAGAGTTCTACTTTCCTTTTCAGCGTAGAGGAGACTGACATCAGTTAGTTCTTGTTTCATAGGTAATGGCAACATTAGCTTTAGCAATATTATTTGTGTACAAATGCAAAATAGTTTGTACAAATAAACAAATCAGACCTGCTCTCTCTCTCTTGCCTGATCTTCAGCATTGCTGATTCTGGTTGTGTGCCAAGGATCAGGAGAAAACCTTATTAGCTGCCATTACAGAATGCTCTGCCTTCTTTCTCTTGTATTCTCTCTTTACCACTTCGTATCCATTTCCCCCTCCCTACATCTATAGCAATCGCTCTCCCTCCTCTCTCTGTGCCTCTACCCCCATACATGCAGAGATGCACCTGGCTCTCTGTTTTTCATTCATGAGTGAGTAAGGCCTGTACCATCTGTGCTTGTGCAACCCACACACACGTGCAAATGACCGATTCCAGAGAGCAAGAGGACCATAATGTTGTATTCTGCCTAGAGCCCTTCTTTGGTTCTTCAGTTCATCAAAACATTATTCATTTCATAATGTCATTTAATTTGATCATATTTTGCTATTTTATAAAATCAGAATAACTTTGGACTTCCAGTCTTATGTATTAGCATTAAATTTGTTCAAAATTTCAAAACATATCTATATCTAATGTGCAGTAATACATATTCTAAACCAATTTAATTATGTACTCTGTTTAATACTTTATACAATATAGTGATTCATGTCAAGGGCCACATTACACTAGCTATGTTTCCATCCACCTATTTTTGTCCGCATTTTGGGATATCGCATAACAAACTGGTGGTTGGAAACGCCAAGATGCGCATAAGTTCTAAAGATGCGCATTAAAAAAGTACGCGCTCGTTTGAGTCAGGATAACTGGACTAACCAGCGGGCTGATCTTTTTGAACAGCATCTGATATGCTGTTTTGGTTGTTCTGAAATACCTGAGTCAAAGTCTGTTGTCAAAGTGGTTCGGTATAATTACCTTCCAGAACTGTCTTACACGACTGCATTCCAGAACAGCTGGCATCTGCCTTCGAAAGCAAGATAAAGAGTTTATTGTGCTTCATCTGAGCAAGAAATTTATTATATACGAAAATTATTTACAGTGACTTCTTTTACATTTCTTAGTGATATGTTACGCCAGTTTATCAGGAATTGACGATGTTGTTCTCTTCCACTCACTGGATGGAAACGCTGCTTTATTTGTAAATGTTTTATGCAATATTCCAATTTTGCATACAAGTTAAATTCGCAACTTATATGGATGGAAACATAGCTACTGTGGTGTGACTAAAATAACTTAGAACTACATTGCTTTTCATGTTTCTGTTTAATTACGTTTTGGAAATGTAGAAGAAGCCACTGTAAAAATTCATTTTCATATATACCGGTAATAAATTAAAACAATTAAATGTGCATTTAGGTTTGCTATTAATATGCTTTTCTCAGAAAGTTATGTTGACTTTTGATTGTGGCATTGAGATTTTATTAACACTAATGCAAACTTATGGATGTTTTGATTTTTTTATTATTTTTCCTGCAGCACCTTACCCGTGAAATGCGTATCAGCTCATGTAACTGAATTGTCTTCCTTTGCAGCTCCATTGGGTGCCGGTGCTGTTGGACTTCAGTAGGAAGGATTCTGTGTGGGGCTTTGTGCCCCCTCAAGACAGTTCCACTTTGGGGGAACTGCAAATTCCCATCACACTGCACTTAGGAGACTATAACCTGGATGGCTTTCCTGATGCACTTGTCATCCTCCGTAACACCAGCAGCGGCAGGTGAGTCAGGATCAGTGCTTGGTCGAGTAGCCAAAATCTGTACTCAAGTACAAGTAATATTGTTTATTTATATCAATAATTACTCAAGTAGGAGCAACGGTAATGATACAAATGATTTTTTGAGTAAGAGAAATTTAGCTTCCATTTGAAATTACTACTCAGATAATGAGCACTGGTTGCATAGGATCTTAGCAAGCATTTCAGAGCAAGCACTGGTTATGGTGATAGTGACATGGTGAAGTCTATGAATGAAGTCATTGTGAAATTGTTGGTCAGAATTGTTTTATACTGCAAACAGTCACCGTTTTTGTGATTTTTAGGAGAGGTGTGATGTATACACATCCTGGGTTTTGGATGAAAAATTTTAATCATATCTCAGTTATAAATCACAAATATTTTTCCAGCAGACAATAGATTTGCACATTCGTCTTGAGATGGATATACCACACCCACATCCTCAAAAGATGCAAAAGAACTCTTTCCAAATAGCCAAATCCCTCGCTCCGCTCCCAAGGCTCTCTGCCCTGCTTCACGCAACAGAAGCTTTGCCCCAAAGTTACTTAAAGGGATAGTTCAACCAAAAATGTTGTCATCATTTACTCACCCTCAAGTTGTTCCAAACCTGTATGAGTTTCTTTCTTCTGTTGACCACAAAAGAAGATATTTTGAAGAATGTTGGTATCCAGACAGTTGACGGTCGCCATTAACTTCCATAGTAGGGAGAAAATATTATATGGAAGTCAGTGGCTACCGTCAACTTTCTGGTTACCAACATTCTTTAAAATATATTATTTTGTGTTCAACAGAAGAAAGAAACTCATACAGGTTTGGAAATACTTTAGGGGGATTAAATTATGACAGATTTTTCATTTTTGGGTGCACTAACCCTTGAAAGAAATCTGTCAGGGTACAGAGTTATAACCCGCCTCTGGGCGGCAATGACTTAAATGTTAAAATGGTAAAAAAGGGAACTAGGTTTTGTATTTAAAAGTAAAAAATTTAAAATACTTTCCTAAACCACAAAAAGTAGTGCTTATTGCATTTTTGCACTCGTACAATATTTTTACTTCCTAAGAAACAAACCAGGGCTGAAGCTCAACATTTATTACTTTTCCTTTTATCCAAATAGAATCTTTTAGATACTGCTACAGTACCTGTTTTTCAAAGCACAGCAGTGCTTTTTCCTTCTCTTTTTTTCCTCCTTGAAAGAATTTAACTTTCAGTTGGTGGATTTCTTGGATGATCCTGCAATTTTCTACAAATTTTTCCCCCCTCTCCATTTATAATATTAATCGAGGTTTCTTTCACAAAAAGTCGTTTAGTTTTACATGATCATATTCCACCCTTTTTCTGACCATGTTAAATTCTGATTCATATAAATTTGCTTATGGTTGTGCCATCACAACCATGACAATTTTTGAATGACCACATTTTTTGCAGCTTTCTGTAAATGGTTTGGGTGGACTGGGCAGATTATTTGTATGGTGTTGCAGTATGTCTTTCATGCATCAAACTTTTTAAAAAAATCTCTAAAATAGTATTTTTCATTGTACATTACACTTGATTCACTAATATGTTAACAATATATAAATTGGAGGGTAAAACCTTACCGAGTGTCTACAAAAGAGAGAGCTGGTAAATTTTGTCCGTCTTCGATCTGGCCTGACCTGAGTGATGACAGGCAGGCCTGTGAGAGAACAGCAGGAAGGGCATGGATGGATTAACAGCTCTCTGATTGAGATAAGATACCAGAGGCTCTGCCGCTGGCCTCCAGGTGGCTATGAGAGATGCTCCAGATGCTTTTAGAAAACAAAGACAACTTCATGTCATCCTGAAGGGCAGGAGATTTGTGTCCAGACTCAGAGAATCACATCACATGATATGGTTTAGTCACACACACAGAATTCTTGAAAACCCTTTTGTTTTTATGATCTACTTATTTTTAGTCTTTAGTCTTCATGCTTAATACATTAGGTCAACCTAATCTTTAAGTCAGAAGAGGCTTAACCTTCCCCTTGTGTCATAAGACTTTAGTGCTTGCTATAGTCTCCTTTAATCACCCCACAGCCAGTCTCATCATCTCACTTCAACAGTAATCAGGCAACATGCATCCAGAGACCTCAGAGATACACCAGAGTTTATTCAAATCGGCCTACTGTCATTAATGGCTCACATGCCAAGGAGAGTGATTTGATTCTCATCAGCAAGGAGCTGGATGTTAAAACCTCCTCTACTCACAGCTGGCCACTGTATCTAACATCAATCTGTGCTTGGATCGCTCTAAACACTCTCATGAACCTTTTAATTAAAGACTGCTGCATCTTTCTCTGAATCTTTGGTCTTGTTGTGGTTCACCTCTCCTTCTGCTATTATATCATTAAGGACGTGGTTGCCTTTAAAAAAAAATCCTTTTTCATGTTTCGTTTTTCACGCTCTTGGTGGAATCACATTAGCCTCGTACACGCTGCAACTGAATTCGGTTGTCAATTCACCATTCAGTGCTTAATCCTGTTCTGTACACACTTCAGTGATATTCGGGAGTGACAACCACATTTACAAAAATTCTATGCATGTGAACATGCAAACGGAACAACTAGTTATTCGTGATGTATTTTAACGTGATTCAGAGATGTTTCTCTCTTCTGCATGTGCTTAAATCACAGGGAAAGTGGTATGAGCCTTGACTCATTCATGTTGCCAGATCTTGCTAGATAAACAGTGAACAAGAACAACCCCACAATCAACTGAAAAAATCCAAATGCTTTATGCTGAAATTAAGAACAAAATATCGCAACCTCCACATGATCACTTTAATAAATTCATAAACTCGATCACTTTATGAGCCAAGCTTAAACAACAAGCCCTAAAAACAATTATAATGAGTGGAAATCTGTGAAGCATCCTTTCCGAGCATAAGAGAGACACAACGCCTCTGTCGACTTTGCTTTAGTCAAAATTGCTAATCATATACAAGTATTTTGTCGCTGTACTATTTCTTTGGTCAGAGTTGCAGAGACCAAACACGTAAGATGCCAGAGCGTTGCCATGCTTACCACGGTGTCAATCATGCAGTTCCGGGGGTGAGTTGTGTTCCATACATACATGGAAGATGGGACAAAAATTTAGGGGACTCATTCTCATATTTAAATGCAGTTGTCACTCCTGAAACTTCACACCATGTATGTGGCCTTTAAGATTCTTGCACCCTCTACTTTTTGCTATTTAAAACAAAAAAAATATATTTCATACTACCTTTTTTACAGATAGAATTTGTATTTGAATGTTGAGCAGGGACCAAATGATTATCTCTAAAATAAAATAAGTTCAAATAAAAAAGGACAGCATTTAATTGACAAATATAGGTTTTAGCATGTTCTTTGGCTGTGTTGAATGTAGGGGCCTAATGGGTGTCTGAAGGGGCCAGTATGTATATGTTCATGAGGTGAGAAGCAGCATGCTGATATCCACCAAACACATGGGCGTTTTTCCGTTTAGAAATAAGTGACGGATTTAGATGTGCCATTTAGATCTTGTGCCAGTTTCTTTTCTTGTTCCCCTCAAACGCTTTCAGTCGGCTCCAGCCCATTTTGTCAGCAAAGGTTGTCATGGTTTCTGAGGTGATAGTGTGTTGGAGTTGGTAAGTGAATTTTTTTTGTTGTGGTTTTTTTTTTAGCGAGTGGGTGGGTGGGTGATTGAGAGAGTTTACCCAACCAGCCAGAGACATTTTCAAAGTCAAAATCGTTTAGAATTGAAATGAGAGCTTCACACTTCTTTTAAATGAGCCAAAAATAGTCATCAGCAGATATGGTGATAGTGTACAGATTTATACTTGTCTAAATTTTTCTTAACTGTGGATTAACCGTGGATGAATGTTTGCATTCCATTCGTATTATCTTATCCTCTTCATGTTCAGACCACATCATCAGCCTCTCTCCACTTCACTTTGGGCTCCTGTCATTTATTCTCTCTCTCTCTCTCTCTCTCTCTCTCTCTCTCTCTCTCTCTCTCTCTCTCTCTCTCTCTCTCTCTCTCTCTCTCTCTCTCTCTCTCTCTCTCTCTCTGTCAAATGCTCTCTAGGCAATATAAGATAAAGGGATGTAATTGGCAGAATAGGTGTAGATGCTATTTTTGGCTTCTGTTGTTCCTTCTCCCTCCAATCTGAATGTTTGCAATTTAGTCTGAAAATGTAGATTTTAAATCACAATCAACATTTTTAATCTCAATCTTAGCAGTTTATAGTCATGTGATAATTCAATATTTCAATAGGGTGTCCTTTCTTTAAGAGGGAAAGTAGCAGTCAGGCGCTGCTAATCAAATGCCTTTCAAATGCCTGATTAATTGATCATCAGCAAGTGTGACCAACTCTATAAAAGCAGAAGTTTTGGCAGTTTACTGGTCTGGAGCATTCAGGTGCGTGTTAACCTAATGCCAAGCAGGACATCAGTATCCTATGTGTTTTCTTTTTTGCAAAGCCTTGCAGAACCACCAGTGGCATTTTATGCATAGTGTAATAGTCTTTAGGGGCAATTCACCCAAAAATGAAAATTCTGTCATTTACTCACCCTCCTGTCATTCCAAACTAGCATTCTTTTGTGGAACACAAAAGAAGATATTTTGGATAGGTTTTCAACAGTTTTTTGTCTGTAAAATTAAAGTCAGTGACTGACTTTCAAATAAACACTAAAACATTTTTCCACAAAAGAAAGAAGTCATACAGGTTTGGAATAATACAAAGGTGAGTAAATGATGGCATAAGTAGGAAAAGTATGCTTAATGTCAGCAGAACTGATGAGTCTTGCACATTAAGTGCATAAACCTTGAGAAAGTAAATGAAGTCAATTTTGATTTAAAGTGCCCCATTATAATTTTTTTCTGAAATTACCTTTCATGTAGTGTGTTATATAGTTTTTTGTGAATGTAAAATGTCTGCAAAGTTTCAAAGATAAAAGTGCAAGATAAATGGAGTTATTGTCTCTCAAATGAAAGAACCAATTCTGAACTGCCTGAAAATGAGTCGTCAGTAATTCCAGTCTAACTTCCTGCACAAACCTACGTAGGTAGCCACCCTATGGTCTTCATTGGCTGAGACCTGGAAGAGTTTGGTTCGAGAAGATGCTGTTTTCTGTGCTGCAAAGCAAATCCACTTTGCATGCATGGTAAAATTGATACGGTAAAGCTGATGCCATTGCTGCTGTTTGTATCACTAAATGCATGTGCTAAGGAAGCCTCCGGAGCTCAAATTCAGATATGGTAATGGTCGTTTTTGTTTCCAACACGCGCTGTAAGCTCTAGACCAATCACAACACACTGGACCATCTGACCAATCGGATCATAGTAGGCTCTCGGAAAGGACCATTTCAGACACTGAGGAAAGAGGTGATTCTGCAATGTATAAAATGAGAACATTTAAGTGTTTTTTTTACCTTGGATGCATGTAAACCTATTGTAGGAGACAATAGTTTTAAGGACTGAGGCTCTCATCACATCATTCACATCTGCCTCCTAGTCTTGAAGCAGAGAATATTGCATTGTTTAGATTGTTAGATACCTCCATCTAAAGCACATGGTTCTGTGCGGACATATAACTGACTTACTGCTGGAGTGGTAATATTTAAGGGAATGTCAGGCCTCGGTCCAATTATACGAGTCTATTAAGTCACTATATGTTTCTGTAAGTCTTTCTCAATGACTGTCTTCTGTACCTTTGACACACACACGCACACATTTTATCCTTCACTGTATATATATATATATATATATATATATATATATATTTAGAAATCATTTTGTGTTAGTGTGTGTCACTTTCTGAGAAAGTGAATGTGGAAAAGGAAAAGTGAAGTACAGTGTCTTTTTCAGCTGAAACAATGTCAACATTTTGAGAGATTTGAAAAGTACTTTACAGCTTTTGTATCACGCTGATCTCTTTCTTTCTCCACTCTTAAACTAGACACACCAGACCCAGAGACATTGTAAGTAGGAGACATTCTACAGCTCAATATGGCAGATGTTAGAATGGAAGTCTTGTGTTTCAGCTAAAAGAGCCAATCACCTTTTTAAAAGATTTAGATTTTACTTCAAGCAAACATGTCCAATAATTAGATCTACTTGACAAATACATTTGTTTTTGGTTTCGTTTGTTTGTTTGCTTGTCTAAGTGTGAATTTCAGAAGTCAGTAAAGTGTATATAAGGGGCAAATATTTCTTATTTCAGGAAAAAAAATGTTTATTACTTAGAAAAGACAAATTAAGAAAAAATCAAAAGCAACAGAACAAAGAGTGTTGTGAAGAACTGTAGAGGCTTATTGAAACTGCTAGTTATCAAGACGAGTACATTTTCGTTAGTTTCTTTCTTTCTTTCTTAATGCTTTTTGATTAAAATGGCATAATAGACAATGGTAGGTTTGTTACACTGCAAGACACTGCAAGACAGAAGTATTTTGCCATGAGATTTTCACTATAAATGGTTTCACTGACATAACCAACTGTTTTTCATTAATATATTGCCAAGACAAGCATTTTGACCACAAAGTGTATTTAACATCAAGGGATCGCTCTTCACAGAGCAGCTGCCTGTTAGTCACGTGTCCTGAATTGAGTATCAGAACTTTTACATCCTAAATTGCTTATTTGAAACACATTATTGACTCATAATCTTGACATAATCTGTCTTTCCCCATTCAAGTTTATAGGAGCTGTGTATGTATGGGCTATATAGAAAATAGCTGCCTGGGGGCATTGCTAAGATATCTGCAGAGTGAATGGACTTGCCTTGAAGAGGCTTTGCTACATACAGACCTGATTTTGTTGGCACATTCTCATACAATTTACACACATTCACTATGGATGTTTAACATTATGTCTACGCACAACTACTTTGGTTTCAAGAGAACAAAGCGTGAATTCCCTTATTTTTGTCATTTTCTTCCACCTACTCTGCTGCTTCTGTGTCCTTCTCCAGCTTTGTTTTCCATCACTGCTGTTTGCCTGTTGAATTTGCCCTTGGTCTGATTAAGAGAGAGAGCGAGGATTGTTGAGCCAGCTAAGCAAGCATGCTTTTCAATCTTCTCTTTATCAGCAGATTACATGTCAAATAGCTGGCCCATCTCCTACACACTCACTCACTTCCTTTCCCATTCCACTCTCTTCTGCTCTGGGGTCCTGCCCAGGTGCTCGTTTGGCTTTAGATGAAATGAAGAGCAGCAGAAGAGCTTGGTCATCAGCCCTCTGACTCACAAATGAAATCGCTTTAAGGCTGAGAACAGCACTTGTTTTGTTCATCTTCTCACGGCTCTCCTCGCATTGATTGTTTTTATTCACTTCTGGCCGTCTAAATGATACACAATCACATCGACTTGGTCTCATTATATCACACATTCTGCTGTAAGAACACATTGATCAGAATCCTTTAGCTTTTCCATGAACCCAAAGCTTTTCTGCTTTGCTTCAGATCTCATCATTAGTGACACTGTGATCACGTCCTTCTGATACAGCTGTGTTAAGAAGTTGTGTAATCATTTTCCACTCAAGCATTCTGCACTGATGCAGAGATTAACCATTGTGGATGCCTCAAAAGCAAGAGAATGGCCTCTGACCTGAGAGCAGAGGTTGAGATTATGTAGACAGCAGTGAGACTGCTCCATCACTCCTCATGTGTCAGGCGAGGATGTCGTTTAGCCTGATAAAACATCTGGACACAGTGTTGTTCTCTGGAACGCATCCAGAATCTCAGGATCTTTCCCTTTTTTAATGGTCACATTCAGCTTCAGCTCAAGTATTCCTATTTACTGTGTGAGGAATCGATGTATATACACTACTGTTAAACATATTTAAATTGGTAAGATTTTTTAAATATTGTAATTTAATAAGAAATGTTTCTTAGGTACCAAATCAGTATATCGTATGTTTTAATGTACATGAACAACTGATCTGTTAAACATTATAGAATACAACAGGGTTTGCTCTTCAGCACTCATCGCTCGTCAGCAATCACGCCGCCGACCTCGTGCCGTTCTCTCACGGCCCTCTGCCTCGTCCTGCTCGCCACGAACATGTTTCAAGAAAAAAGCTAATTAGAAGGATTTCTACAAGAGGGCTCAGACTTTGAGAACAAAACTGAAGTCCATCTTAGCTTTAGGAAACACTTCATATCAAAATGAGATCGCAACAAAAGTCTGTCTAATCTCTGGCACATCATCTGTTATTACAATCAAAAAATGCAGCCTCGTGAGCTTTATTATGTTTACTAAATCACATTTTTGTTGTCCGTATTAAAAAATAATGTGTATTTCATCAAGTTAAGAGAGGAATAGATGATAAAATTTTGTTTTTCTATTCATTTCATTAATTATTTATTCATTGTATTCATGTTTTATTAGTCTCTCTCAATCAGTCTTTTAAGCAGTACAGATCACAACATAGAGCTGCACTCTGCTCCTGGCACACAGTTAACCATCCTCCGGAAATGAAATGGCTGCTAGCTGTAATTAAATCAACTTTCCTCTGTCTGAGAGGGAGAGAGAGAGACACACATTAAACAACAGCTCATGAGAATAAAGAATGATAATGGTGAAAAGACATGGGCAGAGAAGAGGACTTTGTTTGTTTTTTTTGCATTAAATTGAAAAACAGTGAAATTTGTATCTCTACACTAAAACAAATATTTTAGTATAGTGTGTTTGTGTTTAAATGTCCCTATACCCGTCACTGACTGTGTCCATGTGTTGGTTTGTGTGTTGAGATAGAAGAAAGTAAAATAAACTACATTCCCATTGCCGTGTGCTGAAGTCTCTGGCTGCAGTCGTACATGATTGAGTTTGCTGAAGGCTACTCCTGTTCCTCACCTCATCCCGTCGGATGCGCCAAGCTCCTACACTAACAGCCAGAAGCCCCTTTCTCAGCACTCAAGAGGGCCATTAACGGGGTGTTTCCCAGCTCCTCTGTCTTGATATTTTATTAGCTCTCTCTTTCTCCCCTGTCACTTTGCTTTGTAGATCAAAGTCGTTTTCCCGCCATGCAGATGACCCCCTCGATAGGACCTCTGTTAGGCCGTGGGCTAATGGTCCCACCTCCTCCCCAATCCAGCCCATTTATGCAAAAAATTAATTAACGTTCTGCATCAACAGCCTCAGGATGCCCACCAGAGCTTGTCAGGGAAGAGAAATTATACACTGATCTACGGCAGAGATATTTGGATGGACGTAAGGAAGTGCACGCCCGTCCAAAAAAACATAAAACTGACTCATTTCAGTCTTATTTTATAGATTTTTTTAATAGTAATTGGCCGTGTTCCACCAATGAGGCCCCACCGTTAAGGCCCGCAGACCTAATGAATTTTAATGTAAAGGACGCCATTGAAAATCTAATTTATTTTCATTTGTCGATTCAAATAGAATCAGCAGAGGAAAGCACAGCTAAACAGCCGGAGGGGCAGCACTGAAAATCCATTTGTCATGTACTTGAGGCTGCTCCTCTCTCTCTCTCTCTCTCTCTCTCTCTCTCTCTCTCTCTCTCTCTCTCTCTCTCTCTCTCTCTCTCTCTCTCTCTCTCTCTCTCTCTCCACCTCTCGTCGCTCTTCCCTACCCATCACCTGAGCTGCCAAGAACACTTATCTAGTGATTAGAGTGGACTTGATCCAGATGTTACAATTATGAAGTGCTGGATCACATTTTTCCCTACATCTTTCTAAAATCTTTATCAAGGATCTTTTCATGGTGGTTCAGATATAGAGGAGCTCCATAATAGATGTGTGGTGGACTCCAGCTTTCTCATGCACACAGGTGGAGTGTAGAGGAGTAAGCTGATCTGTAGTCAGGCAGCAGGTGGATGCCCATCTTGTGTGCCGGCAGGTGTGTTCTGGTTTTTGCAAAGCTCATGAGAGACTTTAGAGCTGAAAAGAGACTCTCGCTCGCTCTTTTTTTGTGTGTGTGCGTGTTTCTGAACTGCTCTAATCACCTCTCTGCTTCAGTGTGCCTCTTCAATTCCTCACATCGTTCTCTCTTCTGCACTACAGAGCTCCAACTTGCACAGGCACAGAAGGGAATGTTTCACTTCTTTAAGTGGTCAGACTTCGAACAGCTGAATCCACCTCAGATGTTACCATGTTTGACTTTTATTTTAGAGCTTCCTCGTCCACGTCAATCACTTTTCATATCGGAGCCATGGTCGCAGTCCTTTCAAACCAAGTTAGTTCACCTGCCAGCAGTCATGCAGAAAAAGCATCTATCGACTTAAAAAGGGAAACAAAACAAAAACTGTTCATCAACTGAATGGTTCAGGAATATGTGAAATCAGTAATAAAATTCATCAACACTGGAATTTGTCTAAAAATATATTTTTTCCTGGGATGCCATTTAGCAATCATTTCATCTCAGTCTTTTTTGTACATAAATTTAAAGTCATACAGGATTGGAGTGACATAAAGATGGGTGCATTTTCAAAAAAATGTGGGTAAACTTTCCCTTCAATTGCCCTTCTAAATTTAACTGTATCTGATTAGATCAGGGCCTTTAATTGTGATTATGATTATGGCATTGTATCGCATAGCTATAAAGCCATACAATGCAGTACTTAATGTTATTACAGAGGAAGGCATACTATTTGAATTCAACCCACCTACATAAGGTGAGAAATGAACAAAAGAACAGTCCCCAACGCCAGCCATTATTCCCTGAAAAACACGTCTTTAGCAACAGGAATCCCCTGCACAGCTCAGCGAGCAGTATTGCCTCTTAAAACCACCTGCTGGGGTGAAGTATACCTGTACAATGCTTAGAGAAAGAGAAAAGGATAGAGTGATCAGCCATGGGTCTCCAGGAGCGTTGAAAGCTGTGCTAGACGGGACGAGGGAGATCACAGAGATCCATTATGCTGAGCTAATGCATGTATAATCAAATGCCATCAGTCGCACACTTCTTTATGATGGCAGGATTACCTCTTAATGGAAGATGCTTGAGTTTTATGAGGGACGAGACAGAAGACTCCCATGAGGAGCATGGAGGAAGACCTGGACACACACACACACACACACACACACACACACACACTTGGACGTGATTGCATTCGCTATTAGCCTCTGCAGTCTGAGGCAAATGGGTGTATGTTTTTACTGCGGTTAGGCTGTTCATTGTTCATACCGAGTGCAGCTCACACCTGCAATACATGACACTTTATTTATTTTTTTCTCACATAGGCAGTGATCTCTTTATTTACCATATATATATATATATATATATATATATATATATATCAATGGGGAATTATTCGTAAATTGAATTATTTGTTCTGTCTGAGCTCGGGCTCAAGCTCAAATCTATAGCTACTGCAGCTACACGGGGGTCTGTTGCTAGGCAATGGCCATCCATCTCATGAGCATGTGTTTTGAAATACTTGTCTCGTTGTCAGTCAGGATTAGTGGCAGTTCCACTAAGAGTAAAAAGACGTCTTCGTTTTGCGAAGATAGAAGATAAATGTCAATAAGTGTCAATATTTTTCACTCCTGACAGCATCCGATCCATCGTAGTGGACTGTATTCCCATTTTCTTTTAATGGCATCTGGAAATGCAGTCGCGATTAAAGTTTAAAGGCCTGTCAAACATTTAAGCAAAGATTTATTTCCTTCACTTTAGATAGAAGGGATTAATTTGAAAGGTCTCTAAAAATCTACATCAGCTGATTGGGGAAGACATGCTTTCTGGTTATGTTGCTCTCTGCATTAAATGACACTCTTTTCTAAACTGATCCACTTGCCGTACTCTTGTAATGATGTTTCTGTTCGTTCATGCAGTCTACATGAAGTACTCTGAGTCCAGGGAGAGGTTGTAGCAAGCATGGGCTCATGAGTCATGTCAGAGCTGATTAGCCCAGCAATGCATGCTGAAGCATTAGCATGTCAGTTGTACTAGCTGCTGTTTGCTTTCTGGATCTCTCTTTAACTCAAACTATTGAGTGCCACTAATCTATCTATCTATTTGTCTATTTATGTCTATCTGTCTGTCTATATATCTGTTTGTCTCTTTGTCTGTCTGTCTGTCTGACTGTCCGTCTATCTGTCTGTCTGTCTCTGTTTGTCTGTCTGTCTATCATTCTGTCTATCTATCATTCTGTCTTTTGGCTGCGTCTACATTAATCCGTCATAATCCACATAAATGCTCTCTGTCCACAGTAGCGTTTTTCAAAAGTTTCTTATCCACACTGAAACATCGGAAAACACCTTAATTCACCTTACTGTGCATGATGCGGAAAACCTCATAAAAGCTCACTGAGATGATACAGACGGAACAGACACATTTTAAGCAGCTGTGTGAAAGTGAATAGCACATTACAGGCGCAATACCGGTATAAACATGAATATCTATCGGTACAAAATGCAGTCATGACTAAACATGCGTCATCGTTTTCAAATACCACCGTTTTCACAGTTCACACTACAACGCGAAAAACATCGTATTCAAATGTATTCACTTTGGAGAGCTTTTTCAAAAAGCTTTGTTTTCGTTAATAAAATCGTTGTCTTTCTAACTGTCATTCTGTCTGTCATTCAATCAGTCAGTATGGTTATGTCACTCTGTCTACCTATCATTTTGTATTCTCTCAATTTAAAGGCATTGTAAAGTTTTTCAAAACTTTCAAACAAACTTTTGGCAAATCAATTTTTTTTTTCAAATGTACATTTCCTTAGATTATACTTTTAATTGTATTTCGGTGTCCTGTTTTCTACCTGGTTGAAGTTAAAAATGACTTCTTTTAGCCTCCTATGTACAGTATTTTCTGCATGTCTATCAGTTTTTTCTTCCTTATTCAGGAGCATACTATTTCCAGAGAGAGAGCAGAAGTAGCGAATGATTGAAATGCCATCCACCCTTCAGACTGCTTTGTTTTTGCACTTGAGAGCAAATTGAAAAAGAAGTAGACCAACACATACAGCAACAGACAGAGCGAGAGAAAAGCCTTAGGAAGAGTGGGTGGACCGGTATTGAAGAGATGCCTGGGGGGGACGAGATCTCTCTGCTTCTGTCATCTTGCCCCTCAGAGAATCTCCAGACCTGCCGCCTGCCGTCCCTCTCAACATGCCTTTCTTTTACTCTCTCGCACCCTATTTGTCCTCTGGATAACTGATGTCTTAAAAAATTCACGTTTTGATGCAAGGCCTCCACAGTGGTCAGGAAACAGCACAGTAAAATCATTCTTTTGCTTTAGAAAGAGAGAAAAAGCAGAGGGAGGTTGAAAGAGGCGGAGGGAGAGATCAGCCTGCAGGCTTGCCTCTGGCCTGCTCTTCCCTGCCGGATTTGCCGTGGTGTTGGGTCCGAAGCTCCCAATTAAGCGAGGAACGTTTGTGTGCTCATGGGTGTGCAGTTGGCACAGCGAGCCACCGGTCACGACTGTGCTCCACTGAGGGAGCAAAGGTATAGGAAGTTGGGCCTGCATGGCCACTGACCAGACACACACTCATAATGACACATACTGTACTCACACGCACATACCCTAAAATACCACTCTGGTTCACACACACAAATTCTGGCACATACTCTTCCACTGTCTATGTGCTTTGAGGACAGATGATTTCCAAATGCACTGGTGTATTTTAACTTCTAGTCTTTAAATTGCAGCCATGACAGTTGTACAGCCAAATACAAGGACAAAAACTTTCCTTCTGTGTGCGGCCGCCAGTTAAACCTGTGAAAGCTTCAGTAAAGCATCTGTTCTCCGTGCAGCAATAAGTGTGGTGTCATTTAATCCTGTGAGGGGACCAAGTCTGTCTGCTTAAAAATTGGCCTGCACTGATGGGTGGCCAGCAAAGGTGTACAGGGGCTTTGGCTATGAAATGCAAAGATTAGTGCACCAAGCTCCAGACTGACCGAGACAATCCGCACAGGAAGACTCATCGCCTGCCAAACCATCCCGGACAACTAAACTGGGAAATTAATTTTCATGGTCCAACTTGAATATGAGTTGAAATAATTAATCACATTATTTGTAGTCGTAGAACATGTCGAGTCCCATCTGCGGGTGTCTATTGAACAGAGTAGTGGTTGTAATGGGGTCCATTGGATCAACTAAATCTGACCTGACAATCATTTGGGTTAAGATGGATATAATTACTGAATTGAACACACTGTATTGTTAAACACTGTGAGGGGTATGTGTCTGTTTCACGGTTCATTTTCTTATTGTGAGGCCTCATTTCTTGTACTGTAAGTGTACACAAATACTGGCAACTTTGCACACACATATACAGTGTAAAGTGAGAGAAAGTTTGAGCTCTTTAGGGTTTTTTTTTTTGGATTAATTAATGTGTTTATTCTGCAAGGATGCATTAAATTTATCAAAAGTCACAGTAAATTTAAATAGTAAATAAATGCTTTTTTTAATCTTTCTATATAAATCGAAGAATCCTGAAAAAAGTAGCATGGTTTCCACAAAAATATTAGGCAGTACAACTGTTTTAAAATTGATAATTATAAAAACGTTCTTGAACACCAAATAAGTATTTTAGAATAATTGTGTGACACTGAAGAATGGAGTAATGGCTTCTAAAAATTAAGCTTTGCCATCACAGGAATAAATCACATTTATATTTAGATATATATATTTATATAGAAAACGTTTCATTTAAACTGTAATAATATTTTACAATTGTATTGTGTCTGTGGTAATCGGCAGTATGTTGACAGAGCTCAACTTGTTTCAAAGCTGGAACATTGTTTATGCAGCTCAATCTTTTTATGCAGCTCAACTGGAGTATGTGCTTTGTGATAAGTTGGCAGCAGTTAACACGCTTCAAATGTATGTTTTGTGCACTTCTCATCAACATTTCCTTCTCCTGAAACCCAGGAGAAACAGCAGAAGGAAGAAAGAGAAGAAAACCTTCATACAGTTTCTATTTTTAGCCTCACGCATGCCCAGGATGAAATTAGAGTAGTTCTGAGAAGTGTCACTGGTAAATATATATGGGGAAACTATGGGTAAAAATGGCTGTGAAATGAAGGTACGAAAAGGGGTCCTGAATAAAGCAGAGGCCAGGCAGATGGGTTGTTGAGCAATGCAGAAAAGCATCTCATTTCAAAATTCACTGCTGTCTCCCAGATCCAGCTCCCCCATACTCAGCACTGAATTATGGGGAGGAATAGGTTCTGCTTAATTGCCTTTTTTATTTAGGGATCGAAAAGTTCAGTGCATAAGTTTCAGGCATTTTTTCAGTCTCACTCAGTCATCAAGCCCTCTGCTTCTCCACTGTTCTCCGCAGTGTGTGTGTGTGCATGCATGCAGATAATATTGTAATTTAAGTACTGTTCACTGCTCAGACATGCTCTTTAATTGGTCAGAGTTCAGTGATTTGCTATATGCTTGCAAACTTAATTAGCAAGGGTTAAATTCAACATGACACAGTGTCTTTGCATACATTTTAGCATTGTGTTCCTCATCTACTCGCATTAACAGTAATTTCTCCCTTTCTTTCTCTCTCCGCAGCACGCAGCAGCAGGCATTCCTGCTGGAGAACGTGGCGTGTAATAACGTGAGCTGTCGGGAGGTGGGCCGCATGTTCAGTGTGCACTGGGAACAGTCAGACCTCAGTGCCATCCCCAGGGCTGTTGTGGCCACCTTTTTTGACATCTATGAGGACGTAAGTGTTGGTCTTTTCCCCTTGCTTTTGGCACTTTAATTAAAACCCTGCCGCTGCTTTAATCTCCCTCCCTTTCTCTGTCCCCGATCACTCTTTCTTCATCTCGTTGATGTCTCTGTGACCCGCATTATACCGAGCTTTAGTTATTATCTGATTTACTCTGACTGCAATCTTGCCCCAGTGGTGTGGCGCAGGCTCTCTCCTTTTGACATTGAGAGTAGAGAACTACACCCTCTACATTTCCAACAAACCCCAGTCTCTGATGCTTAACACCCTGTCATCCTATAGTGTAGCAGTCTCTGTAGTCTAAAGATTTATATTGAACCTGATGTGAATACGCGGCAGTGTTGTTGTTAACTAAAACTATTACAAATATTTTTCATTAATTGCTATAAAGCTGAAATAAAATGAAATATGAATATTAGATGAAAAACTTAATCATAAAAAAATTACATGAAATTTAGAAATTTTGCATGGCAACTAACTTGTAAAATATATTTGACTTAATACTTAAATTAATTAAAAAAATGAATAAATTAACGCTAATTAAAATGATTAAAAAATAGCTAATGAAAATGACAAAAACACTACAACATTACTAAAATCTAAACTAAATGGAAACAAAAACTGAAAATATAAAAGTAAAATCTAATTCAAATTACATTAATATTAATAAATACTATAGTAGTATAAAAAAATACTAAAATAACACACACAACATCTAGAAATCCTGGTTCTAGACACATGACCCACATTTTGTTGGTCTGTCATTTATTATGTTTTGACACCCAAACAATTGAAAGTCAATCTACCCTTCAAATTGAAATGACCATGCCATGACCAATTGATGTCTTGTTACATTTCACATTCTTATTTTGCCAAAAAAATTCTACTACAGACTTCAGATTGGCTGTGTAAAGACTTGCCTCCTCTTTTTTTCCTTCACTGCACTGTTTCTGTTGAACAGAATTAAGGGTGTGCTTATTGTTTGGGGTCTTCACCTCTTATTTTCGGCTCTTTAGCAGTCCAAACGTATAGCTTCCCTGCGAGAGCTCTATCTCTCCTCCCTTGAGCTGTTTGTATCTCACTGATTTTTAAGGCTTGTTATATATTGTTATATTGATTCTGAGTGTCCTTCAGAGTCATTGAATTGGACTGTTCATTTTACACAAGATACACACATGAATGCGTCTGGCTATTGTCTATCTTGTCTAATTCCCAGTATCTGCATACAGTAATGGGTTAATCTCAAATGTCCAGATCACATTTCAACTAGGGGTGTGTTATATCACGATTTTTGATCGTGGATGATTAAAATGTCTCTCCAGGGTCTACTTTTGAAGAAATATCGTAGTATCATGCTACAGTGAATTCTATAATTTGCAGTTCTGACGCCTGCGTCTCAACACACTGTACAACGAGACGTACATTCACATCACATTAACGCAAAGGTAGAGTTACACTCACCGGACACTGCAATTCACAAAAGTTTATTATTTGCATGTGCTTTAAAGCCTTGCTGATGCGCTGTTCTAACATGCGCTTTTCTGAGCGTGTACACCCAAACACATGCTCACTAAAAGCCTGTCAAACAGTGCCTAGTCACTGGACTAAGTTATCTTTTGAGTCGTATTGCGCTAATACTGTTAAATACACAGAAGGTTTAAATAAACACAGTTGGTTATATCTAAAGTGAAAGCAAACATTTGAGTGAAAACAGGATGCGTGTCTGTATATTAGATGCGTGCGGATCTTAAAGTGACAGCAGCCTAATAGTAAACATGCTGCCGCTTGTCCTTAAAGGGATAGTTCACCCAAAAATAAAAATGTCTGTCATTATTTACTCAGTAATGTTGTTCCAAACCTGTATTCATTTCTTTCTTGTGCTGAACACAAAATAAGATATTGTGAAGAGTGTAGGTAACCAAACAGTTGCTGGTCCCCACTGACTTCCATAGTAAAAATATATATATACTATGGAGGTCACTGGGGACCAGTAACTGTTTGGTTACCCACATTCTTCAAAATAACTTTTATTTTCAACTGAAGAAAGAAACTCATTCTTATTTAAAACAACTTGAGAGAGTAAATGATGACAGAATTTTCATTTTTGGGGGAACTGTCCCTTTAATGTTAATAAAACAACAAAAGACAGAGAAAATCACTCACTGCTCTTGACTGAAGAACTTTAATACAGTAGCTTTTATAAGACTCAATGTATAATTTTACAGTGTATAATTTTTATATTTGTTCATTCAATTTCTTACTTGAATGCTACTATTAAATACACCTACTGTAGCTGAAAAAATAAAGCAATTTATTTCATTTTTATTTTTTGTTGTGTTTATGTAATGTGTATCTTTAAAAGTGATAAAATAATGGCATCAAGATTTTCATCTTCGCCACTTTGGCCTAAATGTCTGCTGTTTTTTTTATTTTATATGTTGTTACCTTGTAAGGCTTTTTTTGTTTGTTTTAAATAGGGAAATTAGTTTGGCTGTTATGCTCAGTCACTTGTAAAATAGTAAAACCAACATGAAAAAGATTTGTGATAAAATCGTGAATCGTGATTTTCCTGAAACAAATCATGATATGACATTTTTGCCATATCGCCCACCCATAATTTCACCCTATATCAAAAGAATCAAAGATTATTTTGCATCTAGAAAATTATCTCTTTTTTGTGACATTGTTCATGCCTTTTTTTCTGCCTTTGTCATGTTTGTCTGCTATAGAAATGTTGTGTGTTTGCCTGAGAGTCTGTATATCTTTGTGTGGCTCTTTGGTCACCTAAAGAAGTGAAACATCTCACTGCTGCAGACGGCCCTCAAGCATCTATATGCACGTGTCTAATTTTGCCATTATATCTTCCTCTATGATTCACTCCTTCCCTCCCTCGACCGTTCTCTCCATCTGTATCGCAACCTTTTCCCCATAGTAATCATAATATAGCCAATTACCTCGAATTCCCTCATGCTTGCATAACTAATGAAGCTAAAGGCTCATTAAACAAACAGCACGTGCATGTCTCATTCCGTTAGCATTCGAGCTAGTCATCATTAGCACAGTATTACGATGCTATCTGTACAGGAGCCCCTGCTCAACTATGTTCTTAAGAGCGAGACCAATAGACTGCAGGAGAGGGGCTGATAAGAAGCATAATAGCTTGCTGGAGTCCGTTAAGGATGTGAGTGTTCATCAGACGGGAGAGATTCAATGGGCTTGATACATTGTTTCTGATTTCTCATTTGCAGGGTATATTAGATATGATCGTGCTCAGCAAGGGGGAAAAAGAAGACCTCGTAATCCACGCTTTGAAGAACAACTATGAGGCCGACGCGTATTTCGTGAAAGTGATCGGTGAGTATGAGATGTGGCGTTTTCCCAGCCTGGCCACCGTAGCAGCAGTAGAGGTTCCGGGTGCTGACATTTAGAGAGCTGACATTTCCAGAGCCAAATGTGTCCTCTAGAAAGCAGCCATGATGCCATTTAATCCTGCCTGCTGTGTTTTAATTAAAGAAGGAGAGATCCTCCTCTAGCTCAAGCG
Organism: Meda fulgida; assembly: GCA_030578275.1. NCBI lineage: Eukaryota > Metazoa > Chordata > Actinopteri > Cypriniformes > Leuciscidae > Meda > Meda fulgida. The sequence goes on from CM060622.1 coordinate 27,457,474, forward strand.
CTTAGATTAGCTTCCTCAGTGTAACAGCATATGAGGATCATTCTATCAGTGTCAGATTAAAACAGGGATGAGACTGACCCAGAGACTCTAAATCTCCCCTCCTCTCGCTTATTAGTGCGCTCTGTTTCTCTCTTTCCTGTAGATGTGCTGTTTAATGAGACTGCTGTAAGATAGAATGTCTGGCTCTGAAGAGAGAGGGACTCTGGGTAGTTTACTGCAGTGACATAGTGCTCCCAGGATGCTTGTGCCCCTTTCAAATCAAATAGCCACTTGTGTGTTTGAGTGAGAGGTGGGATTTATGTTTATATACAGTATAAATGTTATGTTTTATACAAATAGACTCTCCTCCATCATAAAGCTGCTTTTATGAGTCTAGTTTATACAGTTTCTCTGTGAATAATGTCAGACTCATTAATTTTGTGAAATAATATTATTAAATTTAAAATAACTGTTTTGTTTATTTGTATATGTTTTTTTTATGTAATTTATTCCTCTAATGGCAAAGCTGAATTTTCAGCACCATTACTCCAGTTTTCAGTGTCACATGATCCTTCAGAAATATTCTAAATGCTGATTTGTTGCTCAAGAAATGTTTCTTATTATCAATATTGGAAACAGTTGTGCTGCTTAATCTTTTTTTTTTTTTTGGAAACCATGGTTTTTATAGGAATCTTCTATTAAATAGAAAGATCAAAAACAGCATCTATTTAAAAATAAATCTTTTGTCATAATGTATAAGTCTTTACTGTCGCTTTTGATCAATTTCAAACTTTTGAAAATTGGTGTAAATGTTAGTGAGATACTGGCAGAAACGTATTTACATAAGTACCCGAGTACTCAGAAGGCAACAACTGATCATGAAAACAACTTTGTTTTAACATCTACACAATGGTTAATTAGTAATATAGAGGTTAAAGAATGGTTAACATGGCAATTTGGGAGGTGATTTGCAGTCTGATTGACATGCAACTGTAAATGAAGGCCCACCCATGATAAAAATATTAGCCATTTATACCCTCAGCACTTCTGAGACAGTCCACAGATGCTTATATGCATTAAGCAACCATGTTCAAACAGTAAAAACTGTGCTGCATTTAAAAGCACTAGGTTAGAGTTTGAATTTCACATGAATCACAAAATAAACTACCATAGTCTATATGTTCATGTGCTCTAAATTGTTATGAGATGTGTTTTTCTTCAGACAGTTGGCTGCAAATGACTTCAAACTCAAAGATGCTAGTAACTGCCATACTGCAACCCGAAATATAAAGTTATCCTTTGTATTAATAAGGGGCATTGCTAGACCCTTTTTACTGGGGCAAGTAGCCTCAGTGAAATACTGCTGTGCCCATGTAAAATATTACAGAAAAATCTATGCCTGATATTGGAGATTAGTGTATACCGACCTGGGAATCATTTCCCTGATAATTATTTCATGTCATGTTAGTTTTCCATCAGCTGTTTAGAATCAGATCTAAATGTCAGATTCACAAATGAATCACTGTAACTGGTTTGCAAAAATGTCTAAAATTATTCATGATTTAGTTTGATTAAATCTGACAAACAAGTCAGAAAACAAAAAGAGTGCTGGAGTATTACAATCCATTGTAATACTTTCAAATGTCTGTCAGTTTGTCACAGATTCTTTATTTCATTTGCAGTCTGTAAACTACTCTTTATTGCAGGTAAAGTCATTTTATAATCATATATGTATAATATTATCAAAATATTGGAACAATTTGTGATGGGAGCACTGATGAAAGTTTAGAAAGCTCCTGAGACCAACCTAACCCACCACCGTCCCATTGAGGCAAGGCAGGTGATGTACACCACTGCATTATACCAACTTGCCTAATTTTTGTCCTCTAGGGGGATTGTGGGTATGTAAGCTGTGTCCTAATGCAATTACCTTTACCCAGCGGTTTAAATATTGCCGGGGAAGCCCTGTTATTTTGTCCTCAGAGGAGTAAATAAACAATTTAGTTCAGTTCGAAGCTGCCAAGTCCTCAAGGCCATGTGTGTTTTCACATAAAACTGAAGCAGAACATGAAAAGAATTCAAGCCTTATTATAGACGTGTGATACGTTGAAGCCTTAGTTCTTTTGCCCGTTCTACATTTACATCCCAGTATCTGCATCCTTTTTATCTTTTGCCATGTGTAAAACACTCACCTGCCCCTTTATTTTCCTTAGTGTCATAAATTCTCATACACAGATATTTATTCCTCTCCTCTGAGCTACAACTCAATAGAGGCAAAAAGAAGTCCAAATGAGCAGTGAATGGTTAGCAGGAGAGCACAAGAGGAGGGGCCAGGTGCTGTAATTATCTGTGATTGCGTGCGCTAAACACACACAGACTGTGGTTGGAGTGTGTGTGGGGGTGAGTAAGTTTGTGTTGGCTATAGGCAGTGAGGGAGAACAATGGCAGCTGATTGCATTCCTGTCATTTATTAGAATGCAGATGAGCTGCAATGAGGAACATCTGCTCTCTTTGTTCAGTCCAATGTGCGCTTCTTCCTCAATCTGCAATCGGTCATGCTGTAAACCAAGCCCCCGTCCCACACGTTACAACAGTGCATGGGAACTCATAAAGGGAGGCATTTTTTATGTCACTCATTCAGATTGAATTTTATGAATGATTTGCTGGGGTTTTTTTCCTGTTTCATCCTGTCAGTCAATGTAGTAGTTTTTTTTTTTCTTTTTTTTATTTTTTATTATTAGACAGATATAGTAGAGAGGGAGACACTGAGTAGAGAGAGACACTGAATTATCAGGAAGGGAATTGAAAGGTGTCAGACACCAGACTCTGTATCTATATTTATCTATCTATCATTATACAGTTGTATGTGTCTCTAAGTATCTTTGTCTATCCATCCATCCATCCATCCATCTCATGCCATTAGTTAACTCACTAATCGCCAATGTTGCTGTGGCTGCTCAAACGAACATAGCCACATTATTTACACTTCTTGGTGATATGATGGTTTACTTCTAGTTGTCTATGTATATTGTGCTAGGATAGTAGTGCAGCTTTAAGTGTGCTGAGATGTGTTGTTATTGTTTTTGTGTTCTGTTTTTTCTTTTCATTGAGGCGTAATGATTAGGTGAAGAGAGAGTGAGAGTGCTGCTTGTTACTGTAATCACTGCATGACCTCACAGCTGAGACTAAGAGCCAATCATAAAGTCGTCTTCACTACTGCTGGGTTAGGGTATGGTAATGGACGTAATCTCACGACTCCAGGCTGGGATCGCACATCTTTGATACCACCTGATCACCACTTTCATGGACTAGATTAAAAGTGACAGGTTTCGTTCCAACTTTATAAAGTAGTGCTCCACCACCTCTGATGGTGTAATGATGTGTTGAGCGTCTGTGTGGGGCAGCTGTTATGAATGACATGAGACACAGTCACTTAGAGTGTCGGTGGCATCTGGTTTCCCAGTGCAGAACAGAACAGCAGGCCTCATGTCCAATTTCATAGCCATCACATCACAGCTATTCCATTGTTACTGCCAACTCCCGGCATATTCACTCCGTGGAATCTCCCTATGTCCTGGGAACAACAAACTGCAAGACTATTTGGATCTGTTGCTTTTGTCACCACAAGCAAATATACAGTTGAAGCTGTTCAAACAGAATCAAATCAGACATCCTGGGATAGGACGTTCAGTCTGGGAAATTGTTTGCGTAACCTTATAAATTTATCAAGATGTCATCATGATGAATGAACCATCATGTTTTTTATTTAATTGTTTTTCGAATGTCCACTTTACCGCTCTGTATTTCCCCTCAGTTTATCATAGATGTCTGATGCCAGCAATGTCGCTGTGTGATCATTTTTATTTATTTTTATTAGAGTGTTTTCCAGGATTTCCAAATGGAGCCTGCGGGAGGAATAGAGACGAATGTCGAGTCTTATCTTTATATGAAGGCTCAGGCTAAGCCCTGGCAGTAAACAAGCGCATTATACATGAAATGAGTTCACAAAATGGCATTTCATTGGGATTAAGCACATCATAAATGTTTAGAGGTATTCCGTGCTAAACCTTCTGTCTTTTAATGGTTTTATGCTGTACTCTTAGGTGTGCACTGCACAGCCTCACATGCTCTCACACACACACACACACACACAAACACACAAACACACACAAACACACACACACACAAACACAAACACACACACACACACACACACACACACACACACACACACACACACACACACACACACACACACGCGCGCGCACACACGATGGGAGCATGTCATGACTGTGCATATCATGCTTCAGCTCACTGCACAAGCCCTGCTGGTAACTTGTCATTGATAGAGACATTTCCACTATGTGTGCATGTTTCCTTATCCGTTAGCATGCGTGTGCAGGCATGTCAGTTTGTATGTTCAAACTACTGTTCAATATTAGCTATGCAAACACCAGCATGAGAGATTTAAAATGTATCTGACAGCTTCAGGCCACCAGGATGTCTGCCACAAGGAAGTCCATAATACCTGGAGAAAGCTATCCGATAGCATTCCCGTTCATCTCTATGGCAGCTGCTTAGTTTTTGCAGGACCCCGTGAAAGAACACTACAGTTTTATTTGATGGTTATGAAGTTAGCAGTTGTTGTTTTTTTTTTCACCACAATTTTTTTTTTGGGTAAAAAAAAAAATATATGTATAATTTTCCACCCCCATTTTCACTCTCTGTGAAAAAACATTCAGTTCCAAGGAGTGTTATATGTTTCAGGTAAGCAAATAAACACCCACATCTGTGATTGGTGAATTTTTTCAGCATGTCCATGCCCTCCTACATGGCTGGGCCATGTACAGACATTCTGAGGTAGTGGCCCAAACCAAAAAATAAAATAAAATAGGGCAGACCGATGATGGAGATTGCTCGGCCGAATCACGTTCTGCGGCTAGGGTTGGTTTGTTGTGGAGAGAGGCTGAGAGGGGCACGTCAGAGGGGCAGTGGCTCTAGCCACCGGGCCCACCCCCCGTGCACGTGTTTTGATGCTCGAGGTGCCTCGGAGGACAAACTTAGCTCTGCCGTAGATTTTAACCAAAAAAAATGTATCGCTCTTGTAATTAATAGACGCATATTAGTTGTTAAGAGCGCACCTCCTTGATTTACATATGCACATTAAGTTGTGTATAGAGGAAAATGGTGGTCATGAATGAAGAATTTCAAATAATTTCAGCATTTCAGAAGAGTTGAAAACAAAAATCCATATTTTAAACTGGGGAGGTAGCTTTGAGGTATGAAGCTTGCAGTATGTGTTTTATTGTAACCTCTTATATCTGTAAATATCAAGGACATTTTGGTTTTCCATTTCTTGACCCCTTTAAAGAAATTAAGACTTTTATTCAGCAAGGTTTTGTAACGAGTCAGCTCAAAGGGGAAATATTAATAACTCATAACTTATGATTAATTATGAATATTTGGGTCAGTTAATTGGATTAACTTGATGTAGCTAAATTAATGTTACAATCAATTAGTCTTTTGATTATTCATTTATTCTAAGAAAGGGGATATCTTTCGTGGCCACAGAAAAATAATTATTTCTTAGCATGTACAGCGCTTAGAGGGTAAGGGGTTATACGGTCAAAGACCCAGACCCAGATATTTGAAAGAAGACCCGGAGTCAGAATTATAATAATTAAAGAAAAGTTTTACTGAAGATAGTTTGCCGTTTCATCAGCAGAAGTCAGCTTCAAGACTCACACAGGAGTTCGTAGGTCGCTCCGCTTACAGTTACAAAGATCACAGCAATTATACCCCTCACCAAGGTCTAAGCTACGTCCTTGCTTCAGGTTGCAGTTTCTGATTGGCTAAGAACATGTATAATCTAAGCAAATTTTCACACATATACAGATGGACTGAAGCATTTTGTCATCGATTATGCAGCTGACACTAAGACCCTGAAGTTAGGCACGTTGTGACCTTCCAGGTCGCAGATTTGGGTTGCTGGGCGCCAGCATGTCCAGAATAACAACTCAGTCAATCTCCAAATATGCCAGTGGTTCCTTAACCTGCAACCAGAAGACTAACACACACACCGACACACAGCTTTTCCAAGGTTGGATTTGGCCAGTCTCTAACTATTAACAGTAGAGTCATCTCAAAACATCAAGATAATGCGTTCTTTCTCTCAATGATAGCTAGATGTTAGTCTAACTGGAAAGTAAGTCTTTAACAAAGAAATGGTCCCTTAAACTATTGGCTTCAATGACCCCTATACGTTTTAACACGTTGAAGACCTTTCTCAAACACAAAACAAGTCCATCTGGAAGCCGGAATAAATGAGCAAGCACTGTTACTGCATTCAGATATCAAATACAGACATTAGAGAATACATGAAAAGAACATTTCAGTAATCACACTCGTAACTTCTATAAAAAAGTAAAATCTCCAGAGAAGTAATTCAACTCATTTGATATTAGAAGGAAAAATATTGATTAATAATTAATACATTGATTATAAGCACTAGGGGTGTGAACCTACACTGGTCTCACGGTTCGGTTCGGTTCGGTTACGATTATCATGTCATCTTTTCAGTTCAATTCGATATCTCGATGCATTGCGATGCACCGCAACCTCTCAATTTTCAATTTGACTTCAAAGTGATGTGTGCGCGCGCTTGTGCGTGTTCGCCTGTTAGGGAAGTCGCAGTGACATTCCAGTTTAAGTTTCAAGGGAGTAACGCCTGTTTATGCCATTAAGAAAAGTAAATTCTGTCAAATCAATTTTGTTTGAAAGAAATGTGCATTTAAAAGCAGCGCTCATTCATCAGTGTATAATGTTTACAGATGCGTGCATCAACCGTCGCCGAGTCTGTGTTGAAGGTGACGATCATCCATTTATAATCACCCGTAACAACACAGAATATTTGCAATTTGACCACCGGGTGCGGATGCTTAAATCAGAGAACATTATTAGTGCGGGTGTATGATGTTTTTGGCTGTGGATTCGGGCGACGGAGCTCATCTTAAAGCATTCAGACTCTGCAGGCTTTAACAGCTCGGGTGAACACGGCTAACGTGGTTTATCAAGTTAGTGGTATTACCTCCTGAATATTCTATAGTGCGTGACATGAGCGCACACAGCGCGTGCGTGTCTTCTCCAGGTCATGTTACCAGGTTGTTCATAAAAGCCATATGTGCCCAAATGTAGGCTTTTAAAGTAGTTGGAGCATGTTTAATTACTCGTACTCGCGTCTCGTTTCCCTCTGTCAGTGTATGCTACCGCGACAAAGCACAACGCCATAAATGACGTCAGAAAAGCGTCAGTACATTATAATCGGTTATGATCTATTACTGAACCGATACCGAATCGTTCTCCTCTGCATCGTGATGCACCGTAGAAACAATTAATTTCGACACCCCTAATAATCACACATTACATATACATTGAAGCAGCAGTGGATTCCAATCCACCCCCTTCAAGAGCATGTAACATGATCAAGATCGTAAAATAGACTTTGTTTGCAAGCAGAGAATCAGAACCAAATACATATTGTGCACAAGTTTTATTAACTAAGTCACGAACACATAACTAACATTTACACATACATGGGTAGATGTTTAAAGTGACAGAATGGAACCAGAAGCAGAAAATGAAACTATGGAACAGATCCATTTAACTATGAAAAGAACCATCAGCTTATCATTTTCACCTCATTAAATTGATACTTGCATGGCCTTTGCAGCGGAAACAATTCTTGAAGTTTTGAAAATTGATGTTGTTGATGGTTCCGTGAGTGTCAAATGTTGCAGTTGCAATCGTTATCTTCTCCGTTGGATGAAGGAGATAGGATGAACTTGCATGGTTAGTTTCACTCTGTTCTCATGGCTGGTGTGCAGATTGTGGCCTGCCGGCCCTGGGCAGGACAGGACACATAGAGCAAATGGTGGGAGTTGCGATGGACTTCTTCTGCGTTGAATGAAGATGCTGTGCCAAACTCCTGAGGTTGTCCTTGATTGTGTTGTGGTTGAGAGAATCCTCTCTCTCCTGAATGAGCACATGGCTGGTTGTGAGTCAAGGCCTGCTGCCCTGGGGTTTTGCAGCTTGATTTGTTTTTGATAAAAATGCCGTATTGATCCTACTTGATCTTGACTTGGCTGCCTTTGATACTGTAGACCATAGTGTTCTTATTACGGGTACGGCCTTACAGTGGTTTAGATCATATCTTAAAGACAGGTCTTTTTCAGTGGAGAAAGGTACATTTTCTTCATCTTCTGCTCCTATTATTAGTGAAGTTCCTCAGGGCTCTATTTTGGGTCCCCTTCTTTTTAACTTGTAGAGTCCATTGGGGGATAGTATTAGGAAGCAGAATGTATTGTTTGATTTTTATGCAGATGATTCACAGCTGTACCTGCCGTTGAAAGCTGGAGATTCAATTCAACCTTTGTTGGAATGTATCGGGGACATTAAGAAATGGTTAGCGCTTAACTTTCTCCAAATTAATGAGGACAAAACGGAAACAATTGTTTTTGGTTCCCCAAAATTGAGTAGTACTACTATTAGGGAGCTAAGGAATTATTTTCCCTCTGTTTCCTCCCAGGTTAGGAACCTTGGCGATATCACGGACTTAGAATTGTGCTTAACTAAACAAATTAATTCTGTTGTTAGGAATAGTTTTTATCAAATGCGGATTATTTCAAATATGAAATCGTTTCTGTCAGCACAAGGCTTGGAAAAGGTTATTCATGCTTTTATTAAATCACGCTTAGATTATTGTAATTCTTTGTATATGGGTCTTCCTCAGTCATCACTTGGTCGCCTCCAGTTGGTACAAAATGCAGCTGCAAGGCTGCTGACCGGGACAAAGAAATATGATCATGTCACCCCAATTTTAGCATCCCTTCATTGGCTCCCAATTCATTTTAGAATTCAGTTTAAAATCTTGTTTGTTTTTAAAAGCTCTTAATGATCAAGCTCCATTTTACCTAAGACATTTTCTTACTCCTCTGTCACCTTCCAGATTAAGATCTGCAGACAAGGCTCTATTATCTATCCCCCGCTCCCGATTAAAAACTAAGTGAGATAGAGCCTTCTCAGTTGCCTCCCCCCGTCTATGGAATCAATTGCCTCTGGACATTCGCCTTGCACCTTCCATTTACAAATTTAAATCAAAATTGAAAACGTATCTCTATTCCCTGGCATTTTGATACTTAATATCCTTGTTTCAATGTTTGTTTTTGTTTGGTTTTATGTTTCTGTGTTTTTATTTATTTATTTTTCATTACTATGTTCAGCACTTTGGATAGCTCTGCTATGTTTAAATGTGCTTTATAAATAAAATTTACTTACTTACTGATGAAGAAACTAAGAATGATTCTTGTAATACTAATATGTTGCACAGCTATCGACATATCATGTACACAATCATTTCGATCTTCAAAGTGCCAATTTATAGAGACCAAACATGGTATAGGTGACCATTGATTCTATTGTAAAATACACAGCATCAACAAAATAATAGTATTAAAAGACATTACAAAAGACAGTAAATCATTTTGTTATGATGATGCAAAATGTTTTGAGATGCATGCTCATTTATAGATCATTTTGTCGATAAATGAATGCAAGAAAGTCTGTTTTAATGTCTGTTTCTGTCTTGAACACGTAACCACAGCAATAAAACCAACTTATCTGATCGTAGTCAGGGTAACCAAAGACCCTTCGTTGCCCTTGTTGGGGGATGGGGCCACAGGTCCCAGAGTGAGTTTTAAAGATTATTTGTTAACCATAACAAATAATTGTGTCTGATTGGTCTCAGTCGTTACAGTTGCATTGCATTGATCAAAAGTGACAGCAAAGACTTTTATGGCCTTTTTTCACCTGGTGACTTCATGCATTTCTCTGAACGGATAGCAATCTTATCGTGAAAAGACCATGTGTACTTAAAAGCCCCCTGAAACGCTTTCAAGACTTAAAAGCCCCCAGAAACGCTCACCTCAGGAGGTGATTTGTGACTCATTCCAAACAATACTGGACAAGTGTAAATGCATCTGGTTGTTGAAGCCTTTTATGTAAATTTTACTCATGAAAGAGTTATACAGGCTCCCAGTAGCCTGATATGACAGCGCTGAGATGAGTAGCGGAGTATCTCTTCAGCAAGCCTATATATTGCATATAGCACTGGAATTGAAAATCGGATTGATATTCAGAATGCAGGTACACATTTATGTGGCTAAGTGTGAATGGAACAGTTTTAACAAATCAGCCTGTTTATATCTGGTCACTTCATGCGTTTTCTCTGATCGGATACCTTTCTGATTGTGAAAAGACTAGGTGTGAATGACCTCCGAAGTGCTTTCGAGCCGGATTTAAATCCGATCACTCAAACCACTTCAGGAAGTGGTCTGGGAGTTTGGGATGCATTCCAGATAAAACTGGACTAGTGTAAATGCATCTGGTTGTTGAAACCACATTTGTAAATTTTATCACATTTTTCACAAAAAATTTAAAGCATAATATAAAGAAATGTTTCTTGATCAGCAAATCAGCATATTAAAATGTTTCTGAAGAATCATGTGACACTAAAGACTGGAGTAATGATGCTGAAAATTCAGCTTTGTTGTCACAGGAATGAATTTCATTTTAAAATATATTACATTAGAAAACCGTTATTTGAAAATTGTAAAATAAAAAAAATTAAATTATATATATAAATATATATATATATATATCCCAGTATGCCTGCTTTTACTGTATTTTTGATCAAGTAAATGCAGCCTTGGTGAGCATATGAGTTATTTAAATTCCAGAGTGAAAACGTCATTTTTAAATGCGATTAACCGGTAAATAACACAGTATTTTTTGTTCAAATATTTTTTTCATGAAAACAAATATTTTTCACATTTAAGTTTCTGAAATACACCTCCGATTTCCTATTGCCCAAATTCCTACCATTACCTTCATTATTAGCAGCTGTGCTGTGGTAAAATGTAATCCATCACATATTACAGCTGGGTATCAGTCATACTTTCCTGTAGCAAGTTCATTCATTCATTCATAGAGGTCTAGAACATATCTACTTTATCTCTCTGTTCTTGACTTTCAAGCACAGACATAAACTGTTAGACCAGGCATGAATGAAAAATTATTTCAGTCTTCATTTCACACCTCTCTTTCACCCCTCAGTACATTTGCTTTAAAAACCAAAGCCACATATTTGATTTCTCAATCCTAATAACTCATGCAGAACATTTGCCTGTCAGACCAAATATGAAAATCTGGAAATTTCCAAAGGACGAATTGTGATTGAAACATTTTCATCATTTGTTTTTCCATCACAAACATTCAAAGGCACTTTTTTCCTCATTTAAATGTTGTTCTTCCATAATTCACTATTTTAAATAGTTCTGCCTGTCACTGTCAGTTAAAAATCTAATGCTGCGTCTCGATAAAGACAGATGCACAAGTACACAGATGGTTCTTTGTGTGCCACTAATGAGCAATTAATGATTTTTTACTTTCCCTTTCATATGCGCTGTTCTCTAACGCACAGTCAATTTTGGCCTCGAGAGAAGCAGAAAGTCTGGCTCTTATTTCACACCATTAGTGGGAATTTAGTGCACATTTTGCCCAATTCATTTTCTCTAGGCATAATTCCTGGCTTAAGGTGATTACCGGAGCAGAGTTGCTATTAAATTGTGTGATATGAGCGGAGGTAAATGTAGTGCTGGCCATGTTTAGCAGTGTTGTGATGTGTGGATTTGATATGGACACTGCAATCAACTTGTCTTCTTATCTGAGGGCCAGATATATGAGTCAAAGTTATGATTCCCTTTCTCTGTCTCTATCTCTTTTTCTCTGCAGTTCTCAGTGGCCTTTGTTCCAATGACTGTCCAGAAAAAGTTAAGGTGAGTTCTAATCTTTTCTTCTCTTTCATGCAAGACACTCTACTCAAGTGGCAATAGCATGTGTGTAGTATCACCAGGCCAACATGCAATCTTTTCCTGCTGATTTCAGAAGAAATCAAAGAAATTCAATCACAATGTTCTCCACATTCCCTGCCGCTTTCATGCATTTTACCTATTTAATAAGCTTACATTTTTTGTCATTGTTAAATTTGAGTTAAATGTGCTGTGAACAACCTATAACACTGTAAGACTTTATTTTTCCTCCAAAGCAAATCATAAATTGTAATAAAAGTTAGTAAAATCTTAGGCATATATGGTAGTTATGGTTGACTGAAGTGGCTGATGTTTGATATATACAATACCATTCAAAGTATTTTTAGGTTGTTTTTTGTTGTTGTTGTTGTTGTTTTCTTTAAGAAATTAGTTCTCAATGCCATTCTTTTGAACTTTGCATTAATCAATTAATCATGAAAAAATATGCATCATGGTTTCCTCAAAAATATTAAGCAGCACAACTGTCAGAAACGGGTTGCAGTGATGCTAGCACAATGATGAAGAATAGAAACGAAACATTCTTTAATAATAATAACTCTGAAGACTGAGGAGAACATGGGGAGAAATGCATAAATAACAACAACATAAATCATTGACGACACTGAACCATGAACTGAGAAAACTGAGGCCTTAAATACACCCAGATTAATCAACAGAACTAAGAATAGGTGTGAAATTAATAAGTAACTATGGAAACTAACTAGCAAACAGAACTCAGGCAAACCGGAACAGGGAACAGAATGAAAAACAAAACCAAAACACAAACTAAAATACTCCTGACAACTGTTTTCAACAATAAGAAATGTTTCTCTAGCAGCAAATCAGCATATTAGAATGATTTCTGAAGGATCATATTACACTGAAGACTTGAGTAATGATGCTGAAAATTCAGCTTTGCCATCACTGGAATAATTGACATTTTTAATATATTCAAATAGAAAAAGTTCATTTAAATTTTAATAGTGTTTCACAATATTGCTATTTATTGTATTTTTGATCAAATGAGTGTAGTTTTGGTGAGCATGAAGAGAAAGAAACTTCTTTCAAAAAAATCTTACCGCCCCTGAACCATGTCATTTAAAAACTTGTGATATTATTAAAAAAAAATTACTTGGTGTTTACAAAAGCAATTGAAAGAAATATTTTAATAATAATTTTTGAAAATGAATCAATATATAAAAAAAATATGCTTTACCAACTTGATGCAAGTGTTCAACACTGTCAAAATAAAATTATTACTTCAGGCATTAATATGCCAAACAAGAAAACTTTGTTCGATGTGATAATTAAAAAATGCCAAATATTGGCTAAATAATCAACATTAACAATATATAAGTTGACCACTGCATGTAGGTATTTCTTGCTTTTGGTTGTCTATGAGTTCTGTCTTGTTATCTTTGCTCTTTTGACGTTGTTGGCTTGCTGTTGTGGTCGAGGACACGTGTCACAAAGCTGTTCTCATTCTGACGAGAAGACAGGCTTTTATGTTCTCACTCTTGTTCTCTCTCTCTCTCTCTCTCTCTCTCTCTCTCTCTCTCTCTCTCTCTCTCTCTCTCTCTCTCTCCCTCTCCAGTTGTCTGCGAGGGCTTCTATACTTTGTTTCTTTTTCATATTCACAAATTCTTCTTTCTTTTTTCTGGCCTTCTCTCTTGTATCAGTCCATCCTTCACCCTCTCCTGCCATCTATTGTGTTTTTCTACACTCTTCTTTACTTTTCTCCATTATCTGTAGATTTAATGCTAAAAGATCTGCTTTAGCTGCGTCTGAAATCACTTACTCATTCACTCAATCACTGTTCCCAGTAGAATGCCACATAATGCAGATAGTGGAAAGGAGTGAATGGAAATAAGCTTTGGTGTTTTTATCAGTTGTACTCTATACATCAGAATGCACTATGAGTATAAAAGAGTGAACATGTTCACAATTTATACAGGGTACCCGCGGGTCTTAAAAGCCTTGAAAAAGTCTTGAATTTGATCATCTCAAATTAAGGCCTTAAAAGCCTTGAATTTAGTATACAAAGTCTTGGATTTCGTTACAAAGGTCTTATTTAGTTTTTACCAAAAGTAAAGTAACTGCAGTTTGACTAAAAGTTGACAAAAAATGCAAAGACTTTTCGTCAACTACAACTATAAAAAACAGGATGACTCAAATGTGATTAAGCCCAATAAGCATTTTCGTCTGAAGACTAAGACTAAATCAAAAATGGCTGCCAAAATTAACACTGGCCTACACACACGTGCGCGCTACAATGCTGTTGCGTATGTATTAAATATGACTGATATATAATTCAATATATATTTAATTCAAGTAACGTCCTTGTACATAATTATTTTCTAGGGTTTAAAATATATACAGATTTGACATTTTCCCCTCATACTTCTGTCGGAATGGGTACGAAGTTGGCATTGAATTTCATTTGAAATGGTATTAAAAAGGTCTTAAAAAGCCTTGAATTTAAGTTGGAGGATTCTGGGGGTACCCTGTTATAGAACACAGCCATTTCTGACAGCTATAGCGTTTATTAGACAGGAAAAGATTTTACCGAGGTGTCTGTGTTTTGGAGCAGCACTGTGCAATTGGCAGGCTCTCAAAGCAATTTATTACTCTGTTAATACATGAGCGACACGCACATACACAGTCAGAGACCTTTGTTTCGTTTACTGTCATCCTTCGTAATGAAGAGATCATACATTTTCTACCCAGCCGTCCATCCTCTTCTTTAGACATGCACAAACACACACAGATGACGTCACGTGTTCTGTAACTTGGTGATATACCGAGTTCAGACAGTTTGCCCTGAGGGCAGTGGATAGCAGAGGGCTCTATGATTAAATAAGAGCCCTTTAAAGGGCCCCTATTATGATATTTTAAAGTTTCCTAATATTGTTTTGGAGTCTCCTACAACAGGTTTACTTGCATCAAACGTCAAAAAACTGTTTCATTTTCTCATAATATATATTTGCACATCACCAGATTTTCAATGATTCTCAAACGACTCGCCAAATAATAATAATAATAATTATAAATTTTATTTACAACACTTTACATCAATTCAATGACGTCAGAGTGCTACAAATACAAAATAGAATAAAAACAGAAACATTACAATAACACTTTTAGCCCTAAAAGGCTTTTCTAAAAAGATGGGTTTTAAGACCTTTTTTAGAAGAGTCCGCAGTCTGTGGGGCCCTTAGATGGATAGGGAGAGCATTCCACAGACTGGGTGCAACTGAACAGAAGGCACGGTCACCCACAGTACGAAGCCTTGTCCTCAAAGGCTGGAGTAGGTTGGCCTGTCCAGAGCGAAGATGGCGTGATGAAGAAAGGGGAGTGATGAGTTGTTTGAGATATAGGGGAGCAGTGCCATGGAGGCACTGATGGGACAAAAGGGAAACTTTGAATTCAATTCTGTACTGGACAGGAAGCCAATGGAGCGATTTGAGAATGGGTGTAATGTGGTGGTACTTCCGCACGCCCATCAGGATCCTAGCCGCACAGTTCTGGATGTACTGCAGCTGCTTGATGCTCTTGCTCGGGATCCCGATAAGGAGGGCATTGCAATAGTCCAGCCTGGAGGAAACAAGGGCATGGACAAGTTTTTCGGCATCAGGGAAAGTGAGCATTGGGGTAAGTTTTGCAATGTTCCTAAGATGAAAGAAAGAGGTTTTACAAAGATGTTTAATGTGGGCCTCAAAGGTCAAGTGAGGGTCCATTCTAACACCAAGGTTTATGACTGAGGAAGAGAGGTGGATGTCATGACCAGAGAAGGTGATGCTGGTGATGGTGGATGACCAGGTCTTGTGCGGAGTGCCAACAAGAATGGCTTCCGTTTTTAAGCTGTTGAGTTGCAGAAAGTTAGCCGCCATCCACGTCTTTATCTCCTCCAGGCAGGTGGAAAGTGTGGAAGGTGCTGCAGAGGGGTTTGGATTTGTTTTGATGTAAATTTGGGTGTCATCAGCGTAACAATGGAAAGATATTCCAAATGAATCAATCTCTCTAAATCCCTTCTTTCCGCAAGCTACTCTGCTCCGATTGGCCAGACAGCTAAGGCTGTTGTGATTGGTTTACCAAGTACAGCACACGTCGAAAACTAAAGGTGTGTTCGACATCGGCTCCGCCTGGATTTAACCGATCGGCGAGATTTGCCGCGTGCAGGCGGGGAGGAGCTGCAAACAGAGACGTGAAGTCGGACACTTTCTGGTTCCCGTAGTGACCGCTCACGTGGTGTTTGCATACTTTACCACTGCTGAAGTGAAATAAATGCAATATTTGTCAAATACACGCGTGCATTTCCATTTAAAAGCCTACTTTATGCTTAATACAGCATCTGTTTGTACAAGAATAAGTTCAACATAAGGGGTCTATGTTTTTTAATCAGTTTTATTTTGATAAACATGATGCAACATAACATTGCGACTGCATGAAAAGAGATTTTACTGTTATAAAAACAGATTTGTGAACATTAGTGGAACTGAAGGTGTACGAATAAACACGAAACACACATGAGTGTTTTCATGCGGTGAATCCGGCCAATCATGGAACACCTTTGTCGTCATCAGAGCTCATGCAGCCGCTCTTGAGAGTCCTGTGGCTGCTCTCGAATCGCTCTTGCGCTACTTTGATGCGTCATACGTCACAGTCACGTGGCGTCGGCACTGTATCAAGTCGGACAAAATTTCTAACCGGCATGCACTGCTTCAAGTCAGCCACAGATCGGTCTGCGCAGAGCTACATGAAGTCGAACAAGCCTAAAAATTCCCATTGCCATAACAACGGCAGCTCTGCGTGTCCTGAGGCATCCTACACCGTAAACTAAATACAGAAATGAACAATGACGTCGATTTTACCTTATCAATCCGAGCACAAGTCCGATGATGAAACACTAGAAGAAGAAGAACCATTCATTCAACCCGAACCTCCATCGCAAGGGCGACTCGAGCAGGACGTTTCAGTGATTCACTACTCAGTTTGAGGTACATTATGAGATGTTGCTATTCCTCACCATGAGCATTAACAAGTGCATGTCCATCAACCGATTATTTTACTTGTACTAATTTATTTACAGAGAATTTTTCTAATATATTGCGGTGAACACGTGGAAACTGTCTCAATAACAGTGGATGTAGGCTATGCAATGTATACATTAGCCGAGCTCTAGCTTGAATGACTGATGAACGACAGACAATCTGCATTAATAGACAGAGTTTTATGTAATAGTGGCCCACAGCTGATTAGCTGACTCCAATATTTGAGAAGCAGTCGTCAGTAAAATAAAGGTAACAGGAAAAGTTTAGGATTATACTGCTGTAGTATCATGGTAAAGATTAATTTTAAACACAGATTCTTCTCGTCCTTGGGCAGTGGGAAAAAAAAATATTTACCGTCACATTGTCGACACACAGCGTCTCCTCGACATAATGCTATCCAGAATCCTGTCTGAGGTTTAAGATTCCCTGGTGTCTGAGCGCGCAATAAGTGGGCGGGCTAATGTTTCATCTTGACGTCACGTCGAAAACGGCTTATGACTCGTTTGAAAAACAATTAATTTGATTGACTCAGAGTCGACTCTTATTTTTGAAAGACAATAACTTTATATACGGTGCACTTTCAGATTTAAAATCTTTGCAGGATGTTTTCATCCACTTAGAGCTATATTACACACTACATGAAAGGTCATTTTCTAAAATCCATGATAGGGGCCCTTAAGATGGGCCGCACTCCTGTCTCGCTCCGACTGGACCCCTGACATACATGTTATACAGTCCCACGCTGAATTAATATTCAGATGCTGAAACAGGGACGTTAGTTGTAGAAGCGTATAGTTTAGATGAATTCATGTGTTCTGGATCATAGCATTTTTGCATTTGTCCTATTTTTGCAGTGTTGCATTCTAAACTCCCTGTGGTTACAGCCAGTGTAAATCACGTACTGTTAGTTACAGTCAGCATAAAATGAGAATTCACTGTTCACCTATTTTCTAAATGTGTGTTTAAATCTTATTGTGAGCAATTCATGGAGCTCATTGTTTAATCAAAATGTCATAACTGTACCTTTTGGTGAAAACAACAGATTTCTCTCTGGCGATGTATGCAGGACTCCTCCAATAATTTAGTCTGTTAAAACCCACCCCTGCAAACTCACTTTCATCTACCTCGACTTTTGAGTCCTCATTCTACTTTTTTTTTTCTTTTCTATAATCTGTTATACTGACTTTTCTATAATCTGTTATGTAACAGATATAGTCACAATACAGGAGAAGAGATATGTTGCTACTTCCATTTCATCATAGCTTTAAAAGGCCAGTGTGCAAATTCTGTGCATCCGGTGGAATTGCAAAAAATAATGACTTTTTCCCTAGAAATGTGTCTCCCCCTGGGAAGAAGGCAATTTAAAATCTTCCATTTTTGCTCATCAGCATATTATAAACTATTAAGGATCATGATCATGCCTAGTAAATTTGGAACCTTAAGCATAGAGTGATGCATAACCTGGTGCATTTTCTCTCTTTGTTCAGGTTCCTGTAGGCATATACACTACTGTTCAAAAGTTGGGGTCAGTAAGGAAGGTATAATGTATATCCAGCCATTCCTCCAGTCTTCAGTGTCACATGATCCTTCAGAAATCTTTATAATATGCTGATTTGGTGCAGACTGGGTAAACCCAGCCCGATCTAACGGTAATTTGATTTCGCCCTGCAGCTCAGGCTGGAAACCTGAAAATTGTTCTATCCTGCTTACATTACAAATCTGCGGGGACCAATCACAATCTGGCTTATCCACCTGTCACGTGTTTGACGGGTTTAACACGATGCCGATAGAGAAGCGACGGCAAGCAGCTTTTTGTTTACATTCAACATGGTAACCATTCACTTTCATGTTTTTTTTTTTTTGCACAACCTGCAAAAAGCGCTCGATGCCATTGCTGCTTCTGCAAACCGCTGATCAATGCTACAAACCAACACGTTTGTTGACACGTTTCCTGCCTGGAGTTTTCGCGTTGCTCTGCAAAGTACGTCACCCGGATCGTTGGTCTGATTGGTTGAAGGACTATCCAATTGCGTACATCCAATTGAGTCATTTGAACTATGCCCATTGATCATGCCTTTTGTGCAGTAGAAAATACAGAGCAGACTCCCCAATCTCCCCAAAGATTGAACTTGGTCTGGTGAAAGCCAGACTAGATTTTGTGCTCAAGAATTATCAATGTTGAAAATAGGTTTGCTGCTTAATATTTTTATTGTAACCATAATACATTTTGTCAAGTTTTAAAATGGAACAGAATAGCATTCGTTTGAACTGCATTTATTTGAACTTTTAGAACATTATAAATGTCTTTACTGTCACTTTTGATTGATTTAATGTGTCCTTGCTGAACTAAATATTTAAAAAAAAATCGGATTAACTCTGAACTTTAAAATGGTAGTGTATGTACATAGCAGTTGTACTTGGATCTGCACCAAAACAATCAACAACAAAAAAACACCTCAAGGATTTTGTTTTACTTCTGGTGAGAATGCGGTCCAAAGAACCAACTAATATCCTTCACTGTAACCCGTATATAGCGATATTTGATAACCATGAGCCTATCTGATGAGTTTGATTCTTCTTCAAAATGTGCCTCTTCTTCTGAAAATGCTATTAATGACACTTCAGTGAAACAGGTGCATGACAGTATTGTATGACAATTATTAAATCCCACTCAAAATGATACACAGAAATAATGGTGAGAAATACAAAGAAATATTTGCCCTTTTTTCTTTTTCTTGCAAAAAAATGCCATAAGGGGGTTCTTTGTTTAAAGTCTGTTTGAAATATTCGGCCCACAGTTGCAGTCACTCACTGAGGTGTTTGTTATTCCCCATTCAGTTCTTGTGACATATTCGTTTATCTCCTTTTAGCTGCCTCTCGCCTCTCTGCTGTCTTAGGCATCACTTTGTTGCCTCTGATGCTTTATCTTCCCACGTTTACATTGTTTCTCTGTGTTCTCCGGCTTGCTCAGTCTCAACTTTTGTCTCTTGCTGTCTAATGGTTTCATCAACGAGATCATGGGTTATCCACCTGTCCTTGTATACTTGCTTTAGCACAAGGCTCGCCAGTTGTTTACTATGCTTCAGCCAGTCTGAAGAGTTTAATTGAGTCTAATGTAGTTTAATTTTTTGCTTTGTAACTCATTGTGAGATACACTACCGGAGGACTGATCGATTGCTCCTGTCTGCCTTCCTGCCTGCTGTGAGTTTGTTTGCGTCGAGGCTGTAAGCTCTACGCCTCGTATTAGCTTTGTATTTCTTTCTGTTTTGAACCATCATTTACTATCATTCCTAGTTGTTTATATTACTAAATATAGTTTACCCACCATCTCAGATTAACCTTACATCGCTAGCTTCCGTTATTGTTAGCACAGAACGCGTGTCTACGCGCCACCCGCGCTCATTTATTTATTATTTATTTTCTCTCGCGCGCCCGCGCCTTTGAGTTAATAAAAGCCCAGGTAAGTAAGAATCAGTCAACACAAACGGTGAGTAATGTCTTGTCCTGTTATTGTCACCTGTGTCACATGTCATATGTTTAGTGTAGCCTTCTCCGATGGCAATATAGGATTTATTTGTGATAAATGCAAGGAGACAGTCAGGCTGACGGAGAAGATTTCAGAGCTAGAGACACGCATCCAAACTTTAATTGAGGATAGTAAGGATAGTACTAGAGCTTTAGATACTATTTTGGATGCGCCTAGCATAGTGAACTCTGTACATGATTCGGTTCCGGCTGAAGCAGAGCCCAGGCAGCAGGGCAGATGGGTGACCGTGAGAGATCGCTCTAGTCGCGGATTAAAAAACCACCCTTCCGTTCCGATTACCATAACAAATCGATTTGCCCCACTCAGTGAAACACCCACTGAGAATTCTGTTGATTGTGCCCTGGTAATTGGTGATTCGATCACACGGAACGTGAAAATAGAGACACCAGCCACCATAGTCACATGTTTGCTAGTAATATGGCACATAGTCTTAGAGCTAAAACATGACAATCTGGGGCTCAGGTCAGGAAGCAGACAGACTGGCTAAACCGACCGTCTGCTAGCGGCCTCGCGTCACCAAGGTCAGATAAATCCCATCACATAGAGCCTCTTTCACCTAGATATCATCATATAGAGACTGTGTCTGTTCCCCGAATTTGGAAATCCAAAAAACGTCAGGTAAAAAATTTAATTGATGTTCAACAAATAAAAAACAGATATAATACAGATGAACAAATGATAAAGCTTGGGTTGCTGAATATTCGATCCCTTACTTCAAAATCGCTCATAGTTAATGATATGATTTCAAGTTATAATCTAGATGTGCTGTGTTTGACAGAAACCTGGCTAAAACCAAACGATTACATTACTTTAAATGAGTCAACCCCACAAGATTACTGTTATAAACATGAACCTCGTCTAAAACGCAAAGGGGGAGGTGTTGCTGTAATTTATAGTAATATTTTCAAAACCACTAAGAAATCTATTTTTAAATATACTTCTTTTGAAGTGTTGGTGCTTAATGTAAAAATATATAGTGTAAACGATAAATCACGTTTGAGATTTCTGCTGGCTACTGTATACAGGCCACCAGGGCACCATAAAGATTTTATCAAAGAATTTGCGGACTTTCTATCAGAATTAGTATTGGCTAACGATAAAGTACTAATTGTTGGTGATTTTAATATACATGTAGATAATGAAAAAGATGCATTGGGATTGGCACTTAAAGACATTGTAAACTCAATTGGAGTTAGACAACACGTGTCAGGACCCACTCATTGTCGTACTCATACTCTAGATCTAATATTATCACATGGAATAGATGTTGATGCCGTTGAAATTCTGCAGCAGAGCGATGACATCTCAGACCATTATCTAGTCTCATGTAAATTACATTTAGCCAAGGCTGCAAAGCCGACTCCGTGTTATAAATATGTTAGACCTATAACTTCTGCCACTAAAGACTGCTTTATCAATAATCTTCCTAATAAGTTTCATCATCTCAGCATCCCGGATAGCTTAGAAGAACTCGATATTGCAACAGAAACTTTTAACTCTCTCTTTTCCAGCACTTTAGACGCAGTTGCTCCGTTGCGCTTAAAGAAGATTAAAGAAAATAGTCCAACGCCGTGGTACAACGAGCACACTCAGGCCCTTAAGAGAGCAGCCAGAAAAATGGAGCGCAACTGGAAGAAAACAAAACTAGAGGTATTTCGGATTTCATGGAAAGAGAGCTCGATTGCTTACAGAGAGGCTTTAAAAGCTGCTAGATCTGCTTATTTTTCAACCCTATTAGAAGAAAATAAACATAATCCTAGGTATTTATTTGAAACAGTGGCTAAACTAACGAAAAAGAAAGCTTTAAGCACAGAAGTTTCCAAGCAACACAGCAGTAATGACTTTATGAACTTCTTCACTTATAAGATTGATAATATCAGGGACAAAATTATAACTATGCAACCGTCTACTACAGTATCGCATCAGGGAGTGCATTGTAGTCTCCCTGAGGAAAAATTGTTTTCATTTGTTGCTATAGGAGAGGAAGATTTCTGCAAACTCGTTAATTCATCTAAATCGACAACTTGTATGTTAGACCCTATACCGACTAAGCTACTGAAAGAGATGCTTCCAGAGATCATAGATCCTCTTCTTAATATCATTAATTCGTCTTTGTCTCTAGGATATGTACCAAAAACCTTTAAGCTGGCTATGATAAAACCGCTTGTTAAAAAACCGCAACTTGATCCTTCAGAATTAGTCAATTACAGGCCGATCTCAAATCTGCCTTTTCTGTCAAAGATATTAGAAAAAGCAGTATCCTCACAACTGTGTTCCTTTCTTGAAAGAAATGATATCTGCGAGGATTTTCAGTCAGGATTTAGACCGCACCATAGTACTGAGACAGCTCTCATTAGAGTTACAAATGATTTACTTTTATCATCCGATCGTGGTTGTATCTCTCTATTAGTGTTACTTGATCTTAGTGCTGCATTTGACACAATTGACCACAACATTCTTTTAAATAGACTGGAAAACTATGTTGGCATTAGTGGAATTGCACTAGCATGGTTTAAATCATACTTATCTGACCGTTATCAGTTTGTAGCAGTAAATGAAGAGATGTCTTATCGATCACAAGTTCAGTATGGCGTACCACAAGGCTCAGTACTAGGACCGCTGCTGTTCACTCTGTACATGCTACCATTAGGACATATCATTAGGAAACATGGAATTAGCTTTCATTGTTATGCCGATGATACTCAGCTGTATATTTCTTCAAAACCTAACGAAACTTACCAATTCACAAAATTAACGGAATGCATAGCTGATATAAAAAATTGGATGACTAGTAATTTCCTACTACTAAACTCTGAAAAAACAGAGATTCTAATTATTGGACAAAAAACTTCCACACGTAATAACCTAGAATACTGTCTAACCCTTGATGGCTGCTCTGTTAAGTCTTCGTCGTCGGTTAGGAACCTGGGTGTGCTCTTTGATAGCAATCTTTCATTTGAAAGTCATGTGTCTAGTATCTGTAAAACCGCATTTTTCCATCTTAAAAATATATCTAAATTACGACATATGCTCTCATTAACAAATGCGGAACAATTAGTTCATGCTTTCATGACAACAAGACTAGATTATTGTAATGCTCTACTGGGTGGTTGCCCTGCACGCTTAATAAATAAACTACAGCTGGTCCAAAACGCAGCCGCTCGAGTTCTTACTAGAACCAGGAAATATGACCATATTAGCCCGGTTCTGTCAACACTGCATTGGCTGCCTATTAAACATCGTATAAATTTTAAAATATTGTTGATTACTTACAAAGCACTAAATGGTTTAGCTCCGCAGTACTTGAGCGAGCTCTTAACGCATTATAGTCCTTCACGTCTATTGCGATCTCAAAATTCGGGCCAGTTGATAATACCTAGAATTTCAAAATCGACTGCGGGCGGTAGATCCTTTTCCTATTTAGCACCAAAACTTTGGAACAGTCTTCCTACCATTGTCCGGGAAGCAGACACACTCTGTCAGTTCAAAGCTAGACTAAAAACACATCTCTTTGACCTAGCATACACATAATATATTATAGACTTCTATAATTCAATGTTAGGCTGCATAGATTAGGTCAGCCGGAACTGGGAACACTTCCCTTAAATCCTGATGTACTCGTTACATCATCATAAGAAGAATGGCATCTACGCTAATTTTAGTGTCTTTGTTTATCCCGAGGTTTTCCCGCAGCCGACCGGATCCAGGCCGTATCCAGATCTGACTAGGAGCTTTGCCTGGACCCGATGACAACGCAGTGCTGAAGTGCCAACTAGCCTCTCCCTATGGAGGATCCCTTTCCCACTCTACAGATAAAATGTTGTGATTCCGGTTCGCGTACCCAACCCGAAGTGATAAAATAAAACAAAATTCTGTATCAAATTACAGTTACTGTAAATCCGGCCTCTAGTTCATAAACGCCAGAGGAGAACTGGCCCCCGACTGAGCCTGGGTTCTCCCAAGGTTTTTTTTTCTCCATTAGGTCACCTGATGGAGTTTTAGGACACCAGTAGGTCACTTGATGGAGTTTTTCGGTTCCTTGCCACTGTTGCCTTTGGCTTGTTCGGTTGGGGATATTCAAAATAATTAGCCAAGCATTATAACCATTGATCAGCCCTACCGAACGTGGATGTTTTTTCACTAAGAAACAAACATTATGTTATTTGATTGATATTGTGAAGCTGCTTTGATGCAATTTATATTGTGAAAAGCGCTATATAAATACACTTGACTTGACTTGACTTGACTACCATTCAAAAGTTTGGTGTGTGTATTTCAGAAAATCCTTTTATTAAATATTATATAAAATATATATATTTTTATAAAAAGTAATGCTTTTATGCAGAAAGGGTCTACTAAATTGATCCAAAGTGACAGTAAAGAGAGATATATAATGTTACAATATAATTTTGTATTTCAGATAAATGCTAATAATTTGCAAGCCAATTTTCCCTGTGGCATAATAAACTTGAACTTAGACGATGGCGATGGAGTAGGTTTTCAGGTCCCACTGACGTCAGATTCTCTGGCCGTGTATTTTGCCCTCACTGTTGTTTTTGACTGAACAATTTTCATCTGTATCTGATGCTGCCAGGTCATCCTCTCCCTCATTTATGTCACATTTTGGCACTAGGTGACGAAGAGCTTCTGCTCCAGGATTGTCCCATTTCCTGTCAACATTGTCCATTGGCTGGATTCATCAGCTACAGGGGAACATAATTTACAACAAGGGAATAATTTCACCCCTCCCCACTCATAATCATGCCTCACAAATAAATCTGCCCACTTGTTTCTGGCATGCTGTTCATTTGCAGTTCCCAGGGTTATTGTCTTCACAGAGAAAAGTATCCATAATTGAGAAGCTGGCATATTAGCAGGTCTGCCCCATCTCCCCGGCACTGAGCCAGTGTTGGCCACAAGTTACTGCTGGCTGTTGATAGACATCTCTCATGTGTCTCAGTATTTTTAAGAGATTGAAACTGGGCCTGTGTAACCTGTGGTGATCTTTGTGGACTCAACTGAAAACACACACACACTTGCAAACAAGCAGTCAGGGTCATTCTAATTATCATCATTATCATCAGAATAGCTCCAATGTGCAGTTTTTTAGTGTACTTCAGGAAACAAGGTCATATTTACAATTTCCCAGGCAACTGCAATGAGCCTTTCCAAGGAAGGTCTTATTGATATATTCTTATATGTGTTTGAATCAATTCACTCAAGGGCTGTTGCATGTTCTCAACATCTTGTGTGTGCAGTTATGCGGTCACATTTATCAATGTTCTGCGAATTTTTATTAGCAAACCCCAGTAATTTCAATAGGAAACCACGCAATTGGGAATTTTGCGTGAGTGTGAAGGGGTTCAAGTTAGTCACATGGATCCATCACATTGAAACCTGCTTGGTTTGAAAAGTGATACATGCCTCATATATCGCTACACTATTGACAGCAGACAATGGACCGGTTTTGCCTGCACATTTTTATAAAATTTTTCTAATGTTACGGCACTTTTAGAGATGGTTGTTATATGCTTCTTAAAAAATAGTTGTGTTTTGTATTTATTGTTAATCACTTCTATCCATTCCACAGCCCTTCGGTGTGAACCAGCCTGGCCCGTATGTCATGTACACATCGGTGGACTCAAACGGTTACCTAAAGAACTCTTCTGGTGAGTACACGGCTCAGAAAAGATTAACACTTTTTTAACATCACACATATCTCTTTGCCCAGCATATCCTGCGTCAGTGAGGTAAGAGAAGTCAACCTCATCACACTGCAGTCATCCATCTTGACTAGTTCCATATCTTTCGAAGGATCAGACTTAACTAGACTAGGATGATTTTGAATAAACCAATAAAAAGCTTTTTCTTGGCCACACTTAATTCTGGTGTTGATTCAGAAAATCCGCCCTTTTTTTCACTTTAAAAAATATTATTCACGTTTATTAGTAAAAACAAAATCTTATCTTTTTATATATATTTTTTTGTTTTTTTGTTTTGTTTTGTCTTTTTTGTTTGTTTGTTTTTTGTTTATATGGAAATGAGGAATTACATACATTTATTTATAGCAGCCACTTTAGAGAATATTGGAGTTATCATATTATTTATGATTTCTATATTGTTTTGTATTATTCATTATTAAATAGCTACCTTTTAGTTTAAGTAAAACATTTATTTAAATATGTTTACATTAAATTGTTATATTCAGAGCCAAGTTTCTCTCATGTAGTAGTTCAATTACAGCATTATGACAAGACAAATGTCTTTGATTCATTTCTATCCATTGTCACACAATGTTCCATAGACGACATACCAATTTTGTTGTTGTAGGTCCATTCTATACAAGAGAATTTAACCAAACATCAAAGTAAACTAGATTAGAGCAACCTAGAGATTCTGCCACAAAGCACACATCAGTTTGACGGTTGAGTTGTATTGCTTCTTGATTGCTTAGTATTTTATATATGAGTGTCTCTCGTTTGTTGTTTTGGCCCTCAAGGATATCTGATTGACCAAGTTCAAGATCAGAGACGGGGCAACAAATGACCTCGTTCCACCTTTCTAAGAGCAGATAAGAATAAATTCCTCAGGGCATTGACAGAACTCACACCACTTTGGTGTCACTGACTGTTTTCCTCAAGTCTCTTTTGAAATACATCACTGACCTTGAGCTCTCAGTGGAGGCATTACATAAACAGAATGAATGTTTCTCTTATGTTGTGGTTCTGTGTGCTTGCTTCACTGGTCCGTGTGCGTGTGTGTGCGTGCGTGCGTGCGTGCGTGCGTGCTGAAGATCCTCAGCAGAACAGAGAGTAGGATGTAGGATGTGACAGAGCTATTTCAAATATAAATGACTAAATGGCTTAAAGGACAAAAAAGATCCTCAGATAACTGGAAATAATGTTTTTTGGGGGATTTTTGTGCTCCATACTTGTAGAAGAAACTATATTTTTTCTTTCTTTTTAAATGGAATTATGTTTAGGGCCGGACCAGAGTTTCTGAACTTGCCTTTGAGTTCTGTCCAATGAAATTACAGCCCTTCTTCCTCTTTGAAATAATCCTTCACTAGCCAGCAAACCACACGAATTTCTGTTATCTTAAATATTTCAACTCTCTCATTGTCCTCTTTATCTTTGTTCTTTCCTCTCTACTGTGAAGAGATATTCATAACGGATAAAAGACACGTCTGTAAGCAGACAGCATTTACTAGGTTTATTGTCATTGTTTTGTATTGAGAAAAAAAAACTGTCTCAGAGTTAAATTGTATTATCAGACATACTGGTCTATAATATAAATGTCTCAGTAATAATGTTCTTGGTTTGTCTTTACACCTGCTGAAGCAGAACACAAATGAGCAGAGATGTTTGGTCGCTCTTGCTTCTTAATAGTCTTGAGTATGAAATTCAATCTTAATCTCTTGCTTCACGTGCTGTGTGCCAGGCTTGTTTTGATATTAAGGTCAGGATCTAATGTGTTTCAGACTGTCTGTCTGTCCATCAGAAATTAGCCAGGATATTTAATCATCTAATGAAGTCATAGAGAGTCCTATCTATCTATCTATCTATCTATCTATCTATCTATCTATCTATCTATCTATCTATCCATCCATCTATCCGTCTGTCTAATCTGTCTGTCTGTCTGTCTGCCGTTCTGTTTGTCTATTGTTTTCTCATTTTTTCAATCTATTTATCTATCTATCGTCTGTCTGTCTGCCGTGTGTTCTGTCTGTTGTTCTCTGTCTGTGCTGTGTTTTGTCTGTCGTTCTGTCTATCTTTACTTTTGTCTATCATTCTATCTGTCATTCTATCTATCTATCTAACATTCTTTTGTTCTGATATTCTTTCGTTCTATTTATTGTTATTTCACTCTGTATGTTTATCTGTCTGTCTAGCTTTCTATATATCTATTTATGGCTCTATCTATTGTTGTATCTATCATTCTATCTGTCTATCCTCCACACACTGTTTACTGTGTGAAGAGTTGAGGAGCGACGGGGAATTGATGGCACTCCCAAAGAAAACACAGAGGAACAGATAAATAAAAGCAATCACAGTTTCAGCACAGAAAGTGTAAGTAGAGCTTAGTGACACTGCGGCCAGTCATCCCTCCTTGCTCTGCTGCTGAACTTCTAACTACAGTTCTGTGATCAATGTCCTGCTGTAATTGGAGAGATTGTGGCAGGATGTGTGGGGTCAGCTGAAGGACAGGCGTGGGGTGTATGTCGTACGGGGACTGGAGAACGGGCCAGGTTGTGTTAGGGCCCGTATTCCCTCAGGCTCTCATTGGCCAGTAATGAAACAGCTCAGCAAGACTTATTGCACATTTAGACTCGAGCCCAGGATATGGGGACGGCGGTATTTCTGCTGCTGTCTGCTCTCTCTCTCTCTCTCTCTCTCTCTCTCTCTGAGGACAAAGTAACTGAGGACAAAGTAAGTTACTAAAGTAACCGCAGATGCCATGAAGGCAACACTGCTAATGCATTGTCCTGATAGAAAAAAAAACATCCTCTGGAAGTTAGTTTAACTGGAACATTGAAAATAACTTTTAGATCAGCTTGATCTCCCAAGGAGTTGTCTTGCTATTAAATTATCTGAACAGAACCCAGTCAACTAAACCAAACAAATTACACTGTGTTTTCTCAAGAAATATTCTTTAGACCAATTACGAGTTGATTAGAACTGTGACTCAAACAACCTATAAAGAATTCATGTAGGTAAATGTGCATGTGTAGGGGGTGGGGTGGGGGGAATCCTCTCAAGTCATGTCTGAGGAGGATAAAGTACTTCAGAGGGTCGTGTTTTCATGCTTGTATAATTGGACTGACCCTTGCAGTACCAAGTTAATGAATGAGAGTTGTAAGTAAACAGAGAAAGGGTGAAGTACGGAGGCAGACACAAGAGGTGGGAGAGGCGAGACTGGCGCAGGAGAAGATGCAAATCAATATGGCGCCCGAGACTGTTCTCATTAATTAGCCAAATGAATGTGGTGTATAATGAACAGCCCCTCTGAATCCTCACAGTGAGGGACACACACAGACACACTCTTACATGTCCTACACTCTTATATCCAGGCACAGATGGATTCTGATGACTTTTTAGCATAGAGTTCTGCACTATGAATTTAAACTTGGTCAAATGTGTTAAACAAAGCTAAGATTTCTACTCTCGTATTGAGTGGGTGTAATTTTAGGCAATAGGTTGGGCTCTAAAAGTTTGGATTCTTCAAGTTTCTTGTTGCCACAGTGGATTTAGTCTGTCTCAGTTTTTTCTGTTTCTTTTTGTAATCCCAGATGGACTTGATGATGGTGTGATCAGATCTCTGTGTAGATCATACCGGCTGTTGTTAGACTCCTTGTGCATACAAAAATCTCACTGGATTATTACAATTAATGGCAAAAGGAATGTTTGGAAATGTAAACTGATATTTCCCACTGACACACTGCAGCAAAAGATATAATTAGATTGATTAAAACTATTTTTTGTGTGTGAAAATACTAACGTGCCTAAGACTTTTGCACAGTCGGCTACTGTATGTTTTAAGTCTAATGTCTCTGGAGTCGATTGACCATCTTCCTCTCTCTATTCATCCTCATTCACACACTCTCACATATGTGCCGTGAAGTGTAGTTTAGCCCGCAGCTGGAGTGAGAAGTACGATTACTATTGATCACAGCTTTTGTCCCTCTCTGAATCTCCCAGAGCAAATATAGACCCCCACCCACTTACAATCCAACAGGATTATCCCCTCTTTCCTGCGTCTTTTTCCAATGTCTCCTGCGATCAGAAAACTGTTTTTAATCACGCAGCTTTAAAATATAAGTAGACACGCTTGTGCTGACCATGAGTATATCATTCTTTATGATCGTGATCTGGATTGTCATGTTGATGGAGCAAAAGAAGGGAGCTCTGCTGGTGCTACCTCCTCTCTGTCACTGCATATCACTCCAATCCATCAAAATCACAAAGAGAGCTCATTCACACTCATCACATATACCGTATCATCTGCTTCCTCCCCATGAAGAGCGATAGAATGACTGTGATAATGACCTTTGTTGAAGCCTTTTTTTCTCTGTAATTGATCTGAACGCCTTCTTTTTCCGTTAAGACAGCTTGAAGTCCTTTCATTATGTTCAGTGCACATGTAAAGAAAGAGACACATCTGACCTAATGCAGTTCTTTCTTCTATAATTACCACTCTTGCTGGCTCTCTTTCTGTCTTGCTCTTGCGAGATTCAAATCAGCTCTATCGGCGGAATAAACACGGCTATATGTTGGCGAAGCATTAGTAATCATGCAATAGAAAATGGCATTTTTTCAATTGCAAATGTCGCAGATCTTGCGACTACTGTACATTTGTACTTCCTACACTACAGGTTTTACACTACAAATATGATTCACTTGGAGCCTAGACTGTAAAGGATCTGAGGTGGTTTCCCATTTTCTCCCGGATATCCTTTCTCCCCTCTACCTTTTTATATGTAGACAATGATTCCGCTCTGCAAAACATGCTTTGAATTGTAAGTGCTGCTTTCTAGGTCCATTCTCTTGGTAAGTTTTAGGACTTTGTGGTAAATTGTCTGTTTGTTGGTTTAGGTGTATTTGGGATTTAATTGCATCTTCTGGAAATTTGATGAAAAGAAATATCTCATGCTCATAAAGTTAATCTTTTAAAACTAATATTTTGCACACATTTAAAACTTATTCATTGTGATCTTTAGCAAGTCTCAAAACAAATATCCATTTGTCATACTCTGCATTATAATGTTGTGATGCCTAAATTCAAATTTGATCTTAAATTATTCATTTTAGTTTTGTTTTGTTTAATGTATTCAGACACAATAATAAATCATTTTTGATAGCTATTTATTGTCATTGTAATATTTGATTTGGTCTTTTTGGCATTTGATTTACTTGTGTCTCTTTGAGCTACTGTAAGGTCATTGTTGGGGAACAGTATTTACTTATAATGTAAATATTACATTTGTAAAATAGTACATTTGACCAAGTCTAATTTTTTTCTCTCTCATGGAATCTTTTACATCTATTTGAAATCCTGCCTGCCAAGTCAAAAATATAGCAGTTTTGCTAAAATATCGATCTGTTCTTCATGTATTCATACTTTCTTGAATGTATGAATTGACTAAACTTTGACTTTATAAGTACTAATAAACAGTCTAGTAATAGAATTCACAAAGTACATATTAATGCTCTATTCTGCATGATCATATTCTACATCCCCAATCCTACCCAATACTAAACTTAACAACCTTACTAACTATTAAGCAGTAATTAGGAGTATATTGAGGAAAAATGTATACTTAATAGTTACTTAATAGTGAGAATTGGACCCTAATCTAAAGTGTGACCTAAAATGTTTGTGAACATTTCGTCTTTTTGAGTCATTCAGTCGTTCCAGGTTCTTTCTCTTCCCAATTCTCTGCACTTGATGTCATTCTGGCTTTGAGTGGCCATATTTTGGCTCTGCTGTTTTCTGTGACGGTTGCGTGATAAGATGGGAAATGCTGCTGGGGGCCTCTGGAAGACTCCACTTATCTCCCTCAGAGCAGACACGTGTCGCTACACACAAATCAGTGTCTGGATCAAGCCGCCATTTTGGCTCTGCAGCTCGGCGAGCGACTGTACCTCTACAACCTCTCTAATCCCTCAGGCCCAGGCAGCATCACCACCATTTGTTCCTTTTATCGCTCCACAAGCGCCCAATCGACAGGGCAAAGAATGGTTTCTATAGCGACGCTAGACCTGAGATCTCTTTAACAAACAGGTTTGCTTTGGTAGATGATCTTAGCTGTTGGGTTTAGGGAGAGTGTTTTGTGTGGACACTAAAATCTGCTTTCAGTCTATGTTCGCTTCTGATATATACCGTGTTGTTCTATTTACGCCTTTTTATGAAGTATGTATTGTGGCTAGCAGATACATTTTTTTAAAGTTAGAAACAGATACACTTGTAAACCATTTCTCCTTTTTCCCCTCTTGCTCTCCTGAGTGCTTTCCACCTGCCTGTTGTTTGCCAGATTGATGCTATTTTCTCTCTCTCTCTCTCTCTCTCTCTCTCTCTCTCTCTCTCTCTCTCTCTCTCTCACACACACACAATTTTTGCCTTGCATGCATTAGAGTACATCTTTTACCACAATGGTCCTATAGCTGTAGTTAGAGAAAATATGTGCCCTTGCTCTTGTGCAAACTGTGGTTGAGTGAGCGTGTGAGTAGGTGTGTGTGTGTAGGAGGTGAGCTACAGCTCTATTAGCTTGTCTTGCACCTCGGCTTGTGTTTGGCTAACTGAATCTCAATCCTCTTTGTTTTGTGGATGCTGTCGCTCATATGCGGGCTACAGATCACCCTGTATATGCCGTCTACACTACACTTCACCAAACCCTGAACTAAACCACATTAGGTCAAACTTTATATTAGGTGTCTTTTACTATGTACTTGCATACAAAAATTGTTTGTTGTTGATTGGATTTTTTAATAAGTACAATGGGAACAAATTCATTTTAATGTTAGGACATAGTAGATAAAGACACTTTATATAAAGTGGGACCCAACATTATACACCAGGGTTTTTTCAAACTGAGGTCCATGGACCCCCTAAGGACCACCCTGGTGCCAAGATTTGAAACAGAAAAAAGGCTTTACAAGTAGTATTTCTACATAAAATTTATTAAAATTACGCAAAAAAAAGTACACGCTGCTTTGAAATAATGTTTATTGTAAAATGTGCTGTTCAAAAAAATATATGTTTAATTGAAAATGTTCCGATTTATACTCGTTCAAAAGTTTTGGGTTAGTAAGATATTTTTTTTTCTTTTTGAAACACTGTAAAAAGTGATGAGTTGACTTAAATTAAGCTTTTAAAACCCATTGCCTTAAAATTATTAAGTAAATAAACTTCATGCATAATTGAATAGACTTCATGCATAATTGAAAAAATTAAGTTGTGGAATTGTCAAGTTCACATACCTTCATTTTTTAAATTATGTATAAAGTCTATTTGCTTAATTTTAAGGCAACGAGTTTCCTCACTTTTTTAAGTTGTCAATTGATCACTTTTTTCAGTGAGGAAATAAATGCTTTTATTCAGCAAGGATGCATTAATTTGATCAAAAGTGACAGTAAATTAATTTATAATGTTACAAAAGTCTTCTCTTTGAAATAAATGCTGTTCTTTTGAATTTTCCACCAAAATATTAATCAGCAGAACTGTTTTCAACATTGATAATAGGAAGTGTTTCTTGAGCAGTAAATCAGAATATTAGAATGATTTCTGAAGGATAATGTAACTGTAGACTGGAGTAATGGCTGTTGAAAATTCAGCATGGGTAGGGGAAAAGATGGTATTACTTATAGTCAGTATTGTCCAAATATTTTCATTATCATATATTTGCATATTTTGCTTTGGCTTTAGTATAATACAATATAAAAGCCAATGCAAAATATATTTTGTTCTTTACATCAACCTTAATGTTCTGTTCATTTTTCACACACTACTTCACCACTAGAGAAAGACTACACAAGACCATTCTTGTTTTGTTTTATTTGAGCTGAGGATCTTTTCCTGATCAGTGAGACTTGTTCTACATTTTCCATCAGTCCATCTAATTGATCCTCAGAATGCATCCAGTATTCCATTACTGCTATTATGTGCCAAAGGGAAGTTATTAGGGACACCCTTGTTCTCTGTCTTTCTCTCTCTCCTCCTCTCTGATGCATAATGGGAAATCAGCTTATGCACATCTAATTGTTCTTCTCTTTAATGGCATCATTAAGCTGGACACATGACACATGAGCAATGGACTGACCTTTCCCGGGTTGGGGACTGTGTGTGTTTTTGATTCAGCAGGACACACATAAAGTGCTCCATCAGTTAGTTTATATTTAGTTCAAGCATCCTTCTGGTCAAGATTCATAAAAATAATTTGATTTTAGAAACTGATTTGCTGATTATACTGTAGTTGTTTGCTTTTCACAGTTTGGCCTATTAAAAGCACATGAAAAAAGCACATGGAGATCTGTGTGTTAAACGGCTGCATTGGGATCCCTCATTATTTAATTAATTCCTTAAGTTAGCTTAATGGGGGTTTTTTTTGGGGGGGGGGGGTTGCTATATGTTAATTAAAATAAACACCTGTGATATCTGTGAGGTTTCGTATCCTATTTATTTTAATTTATTTGTTTTATATATAATTTGTTTAATATTTATTAATTTAATAATAATACATTCATTTATCTCATGTTAAGTTTAATTAAACGCAATGTTTTATCTCTGTTATTCTGAAAGTTTAGCGTAGCCGTAATGTTTGTGTCATTTTTTCACAATTTCCACAAGCTGTAACAAAATGTTTGTCCGTTAGTGAAACACACGTTGTGGGAGCGGGCGGTAATGGTCAGATATTCAGTGGGAGCAGGATTCAGAAAACAGACCCACGCAGGGTTCTATAGTCTGTGCTTTAAAAGGGATATTTAGTAAGGTTTGGGACAGGTCTGTGTTAAGATCTGCACTCATGTTATTGTGTATCAGATTCACTCAATGCTTTCACAGTCCTATTTTTGTTCTTGTTTTTTAAAAGCTCTCTTCAGAAAAAACCCAGGGACACTATAGACATTCATATTCATTTAGGGTTTATATTCCATATTAATTTTACTTAATGGTAAAGTTTATTTAGAAATGAAGGTTCTGTCATTATTTACTCACTCTCATGTCATTTCAAACCTGTATGATGTTATTTTCACAAAAGATGATATCTTTAGATCTTCTTTTCTGTATAACAGCAGTAGTGAAAACATCTGTCAGACTCCTAAAAAGTAGTCAAAGTAGTCCATAAGATTTGTGTGCTATAGTCCAAGTAGTCTTAAACTTGAGAGCCAGATCAGGCTGAATCCTAAAAGTGTGATTTATTCCTGTGATGCAAAGCTGAATTTTCAGCATCATTACTCCAGTCTTCAGTGTCGCATGATCCTTTAGAAATTATTCTAATATGCGGATTTGCCGCTTAAGAAACATTTCCTATTATTATTTTTTATAGATCTAAATATTATATATTGTAAACTTGAGTACGAGATGAAGACTGACTTGAGATGTTGTTGTATTCTACATAGTGATGTCATTGCCTCATGAGAGCTGCCATATTATCACATGACCAGCTGAATAGTGCTCAATTTATCTTGGTAACCCCCTACTATCAGATTCAGAATAAGTGTTTCATAGGTGCCAATTACCCCCATGATAGGGGTTAATTTACATCGACAGATATCAGTATAAAGACCACCGTCATATTATTGGTTAGCATAAAATGACTTGGTGCGCCTTTAAAGGGATAGATCACCAAAAAAGAATTCTATTGTCATTTACTCACTGTGGTGAGCAGGACGAGTGGTGTGATTGTTAATGAATGACACCTGTGAGACGCACCGGTCTCGCATCTCTCACGGAGGAGCGGAAGCATAAAGGAGGAGCGACGACTGTGAAGATGCCAGACCGGTGCGTCTCGCAGGTGTCATTCATTAACAATCACGCCACCGGCCTCGCGCCGTTCTCTCACGTCCCTCAGCCTCGTCCTGCTCGCCACACTCACCCTAAAGTTGTTTCAAACCTGTACGACATCATCTGTGGAACATAAAAGAAAAATATTTTGGAAACAGTTTTGGTGACCATTGACTTGGACCATTTGGTGACCACTGTATGGACCAAAAAACAACACTGAGACATGTCTTAAAATATCCTCTATGTTCAGCAGAAGAAAGAAATTCATAAAGGTTTCGAATGACATGAAGACGAGTAAATTATGATTTTTAGGGTGAACTATCCATTTGAAGGATGAGTAGTCTGTAAAATATTATGTTAGTATGCAGGTTCGGCAGTAGTTTGATATGATAAGGTTGATTTAAAGCTCATGAGGATCTGAGCAAGAGCCCTTCATTCACTGAGTTCTTTTATTACAACAAGCCATATTTATGGATGACACTAATAACAGCTATTTCTTCTGTTTTCTCCTCTGTCATCTTCTCCTTCCCCTCCCTCACCTGTTCATTTCCTGTTTCATACCTTACACATCCCTCCCCCTCACACTCGGCTGTTTTCTCTTTTACCTTTCACTCCTCCACCCTCAATCCCACTCTCTCCCTCCTACTATTCCTCCGCTGCCCCCCCTTCTCTTTCTCTCTCTCTCTCTCTCTCTCTCTCTCTCTCTCTCTCTCTCTCTCTCTCTCTCTCTCTCTCTCTCTCTCTCTCTCTCTCTCTCTCTCTCTCTCTCTCTCTCTCTCTCTCTCTCTCTCTCTCTCTCTCTCTCTCTCTCTCTCTCTCTCTCTCTCTCTCTCTCTCTCTCTCTCTCTCTCTCTCTCTCTCTCTCTCTCTCTCTCTCTCTCTCTCTCTCTCTCTTTCTCCATCTCCCTGCAGCGGGGCAGCTCAGCCAGTCAGCTCATCTCGCACTCCAGCTGCCCTACACCGTGCTCGGTCTGGGGCGCAGTGCCAACTTCCTGGATCACCTGTTTGTGGGCATCCCCCGGCCCCCTGGAGGGAAGGTACAGACATACTTTCTCACACACGCTCACAGACACTCTCCATATGGAGGGTGGAAGTTGGAATCATGGGTAGAAAGGCCCCGTGAGAGGAAGAGCATGCAGATGACCTGGTTTATTTCTACCTGCTTCTGTCCTGTATCTGAGAAGTGAAACATTGTGTCTGACACACACACACACACATATGTGTGTGTGTGTGTGTCAGACACAATGTTTCGAATATATATATTATATTTTCCTTATTTAGAGCTTAGACAGCACTTGCATCTTTCCATGCTTTCCAGGTTTTCAAATTATTGGTGTCTTCTTCCCTTCGTCTTGTCTCTGTCTGGTTTTAGCTGAATAAGTGCAATTTAAAATATCTCCCTCCCTCCACTTCCTCTAGAATTCCCCCCGTACTACTCATTTAAATTTAAGACGTCGGCTTCCTCTGCTGTCACTGAGCTAAACAGAGGTCTTTATCAAACAGTGATTAGAATTGCAGATTTGATTTGATGAATACATGCACACACACATTCACATTAACAAAGCTTGTGCTTGAGCAAGTCTCACGTACAGCAATTTGGCGTTTTGTGTTTTTAATAGGGCTGTCGATTTAACAATTTCATTTAGTACATTTAATTACTTATAAAATAACACAAAAAAATGGCACATTTAATCATGCCTTCTGACCCGATTCGAACACGGGTCTCGAGGCATACTTTTTAAAAGTTGAACTGTTTTTAACCTGACAAGGTGTCTTTAAAATGTAGCGCTCATGATGCAAGACACTGAAAAAACAAGAAACAACACGCTGAAACCTCTGAAAACTGTCCATCTTGAATGTTTGGAAAGAGTGCAGTATATTCACATCTTAAGATACTTTTTGATTGATAGACTCATCTGCCACACTAATGTCTTTGAATTTACTTCATTTCAGGGTATTTCTCAGCAAATATTGATTTATATGAATAACTGCATATTCATTTCAATAAGTAATTTTTTTAAACTGACCTATTGAATGTTTTTTGGGATCCTACAAAAGCTGAAGGGAATGAGCGAGGAAGACTTTGCTTTGTGAGTTTCCTCACAAAGGCTCTGCATATGTGGTTGTTTTTCTGACACAGATGAATGTTTCTATACTGCATACTTACAGTTCACTCTCAGAGCTCGTGTGGAGAAGGGAAAGAGGCGCAGTTTTCTCTATCGTTTTCATTTCTCTAATCTCTCAACAACCTAAGTTATCACATCAGAAAAACACAATGCAGAGTCGAGCTTCATTTGTTGAGCATGTAATAAAAAAGTGTCCTTGTTACACGTTACATGTACTCACTATTCTAATAACTGTAAATGATGCACAATTACAACCAACTAACCCTAAATCAAACCCTAATCCTATAGAAAATAAACGTAGTTAATTAATATTACTCTGTACTTATATATTATACTTTAACAAGAACTCCTTGAAATAGTGCAACCAAAATTAGCTTGAAGTGATTAGTTTTTTTTCTGACAGCTATCAAACATGCCTTGAGCTGTCAGCACAAGCAATCAAATGTTTGTTTTTCAGATTAAAAGGTTGCACTCTTAAATTGTTAAATCATCTCATATCATTAAATTTGTAATATCTTCGTTCTATATTATTAAAAAAAAGCCCCATCGAGGTCTCTCTGTTGCATAATCGTACGGCCAGGGCCTGTCGGTTAGCGTAAGCTTAAAACCGCGTGGGCTTCAGCCGCTCTCCTTCTCTAATGCTCAGAGCAGCAGTAGAGGGTCTTTGACTGTAACAAATCTTTGTCTTTCTGCCGGTTGACCTCCGCAGCAGGCAGAGGCTTGCCTCCCCACAGCGAGACCGAATACCACCCCATCCCTTTCATTTGCAAGCCTCATCCTAACTGACTAAAGACACATACTAAAAATAGCTTGTTCAGACCACACTCTTCCTCAGCTGCGCGCATGTACGCACATACCGTAATGTAGAGTTATGATAAATGTGTTGTCGGAAATTAAAATCTGTAGCCCTGGAGGATTCCCTCAAAAAGACGGATTTAACGTTTGCTACTAATTGCTGTCGAGAAAGTTTAAATTACCTTTGTAATTGATAGAGGTACTGTCTTCATAATACATTACAGCTTCCAGAGACTTCCCTTCCTCTAATGAACTTTCTTTGCAAATAGCTGGGGGAATAGATGACTATTTATGCTGCTTCATGTTTGGAGGCTAATTAACTGCATTTTGCACTAAAAATGATGGCATTTTCTCCTACTGAAAGACTCGCAACTTCAACACGAATGGAAAAGGCTGTTTTCGTTGGCTCTCTCATTGCTGCCATGTCAGATTTCTAGTTCTGTCAGTGCTAAATCATTTTATATTAGTTATTAGTTTTATATCTCTCTGAGAGTCGAGTAAATATTTAACAAATTGTCAGTGCGACTGGCCTGTGTAGAATATTTGAATTGAACATCATACATGGAATCACACGGGTTTAGCGGCTGAAGGATTTGATTGGGTTGTAGCCAGTTGAGGTTTACAGATATTTTTAAAACTTGTTTTGTGTAGCTTTGATCTCCTGCCTGCAAATGGCTCCTCCACCTACTCATCTGCACTTTAAAGTAATGCTCAAATCTCTTATTGGACTCATCGCTCATGCTCACTTCAGTAATGGCACTGAAGCTTCACTTCACACTGAGTATATCGGCACCTGAAGCGCGGCTCTTGTTTCTCTAGTTTGCAGAAGTTTAGTTAAACAGTGTATATGTAGGCCAAATTTTATGATGAGAGATGTTGGAATAGTGTATCAGCCATTATGTATTTAATGATGGTAAAAAGATAGATGTGTTAAACATGCTCTTTCCTCCTTTAAGATCCCCCACTTCAATAATGTCCAATTATACAATAATACAATCTCCTGCAAATCCCGTCTGTCTTCCGCAGAGGCACATCAGCTCTAGTTCATGTTTGCCAAAAGACAACTGCACAAATTGAATGTGCTGTGATTTCCATAACGGTAATGGTACTAATATTCTTTGCGCTCATATTCTCTCTCTTCCATCTGTCTCTCTTTCTTTTGCAGGACATAAGGAAACAGGAGTGGGCCGCTATCATTCCTAACTCCCAGCTCATCGTTATACCATACCCACAGAATGACCCTCGCAGGTACACACACATATACTCAAGTAGCAGATTAACATTTTATTTGTGGACAAATATACTCAACAGTCAGATAAATAATACTACAAGGAAGTTTAAAAATAAACTATTCTTTTTTTCATTTCTTATTGATGAAATTTCAGTTAAATGTATTGTATAT
Source organism: Meda fulgida (assembly GCA_030578275.1). Classification (NCBI taxonomy): domain Eukaryota; kingdom Metazoa; phylum Chordata; class Actinopteri; order Cypriniformes; family Leuciscidae; genus Meda; species Meda fulgida. Next base: position 27,497,796 of record CM060622.1, read on the forward strand.
GCATAAATTGTTAAATAATTATATTTTTTATAGGTCTGTCAATAGATTAAAAAATGTTAATCGCGATTAATCGCACCCTTATCATGAAATTCGGCATACACCATTTATCTTGTTCATTTTGTCATCATTTGTAAAGTAAACCATCAAATTGAAGGGTGATTCACACAAAATTGTATTTTCTGCAAGCTTTTTAAAAGAAAACTTGGAGACATCAAATGATACAAGGAGTCCATATTATTCATACATTTATGCACACCAAAACACCCATGAAAAAAAACATTACAGAAAAAGGGATTTTGAATTAATCACTTGCGTTAACGTCGAAAGCCTTAATTTTTTAACAGTAAACTCCTTACTGTGTTTTTCCTGTAAATGTAAGAAACTGTTATACAATGAAAAAAATTCGTTTTACAGCCATAATATTTTATCAACATTTTTGCAGCCCTTAGCTAGTTGATGTGCATGGACACACTTGTTCAACACCTGCTGTTCAATCATAATTTTTTCCCACAAGCTATCCATGTACACTACAAATAGTTCCTTCATTTAATATGATCAGCAGCATCTACTGAGATCCAAACCCACAGCCAACAAGCAAATAGTAATAAACTTGTTAATGTAATTTAAAGCAATATTATGCCATCACAACATCCATCACTAGTCTTAATCAGGACTGCGAGAAGGTGTTTCCTCGGGCATTAATATTTAATGTGTTTACCACCAGCACAGCCAAAATGTATCTTAATGAAGCTGTCCGCCAATCTTTATCATAAATATTTGAGCAGATCACTTGATTTCCCATTATTCCCCACAGACCCAGCTCGGGCTCTTTCAGCTGCCGTTTTACTTTCAAACAATTCGTAAAGATAAACAGACTATCTCTAGTTCTATTCTCTCCAGTAAATGAAGAGCGTTCCGACTCTCTTGCTCACTCGCTTTCGGTCTGTTATTTAAAGCGGCTCATCTTGATGTCCTGATGCTTCAGCTTGTCAGGGTGCGTCAGGACTGATTATATTTAGCTTTCTCAGGTTCTTTGAATTATCATATTAAAGCTTGCGAATGAAGGTACACAGTGCTAATAAGAGTTTTCTTTTGTGCTGTAAACTCCTCGTCACTGTTTTGATGATCTACACAGGTTTCGCTCTGTATAATGACTTTATGTGCGTTCTCACATTTCGTTTCAGGTTTTTTTTTTAATGTTTAAAGTTTTCACTGAGCCTAAAGATGTTACTCTGAAAAGTTTTCAGTTGTCTCTCTTTCTCTTTCTGTCTGTATCTTTGCAGCTGGAGTGCGAAGCTCTACCTTACCCCGAGTAATATAGTCTTATTGACAGCGATAGCACTGATTGGCGTCTGTGTCTTTATTCTCGTCATCATCGGGATACTGCACTGGCAGGAGAAGGTGAGAGCCTTTTATTTTCAGCCATTCACTCATCTGATCTAAGCCCAATTGTCACTGTCATCCTCTCGCTCCTGTGTTCCCTGTTTCTTCTATGGATCTGTTTGAAACACTCCAGCATCTGTGTTTCCTTCTGCACAGAATGATTGTGACCTCACAAAGGTCTTTAGTCTTTGGTCTGCACATGTGTGTGAAGATCTGAGCAGATGGGTGTGTCTGTGTACCACACACACTGCTATCCTGCTAATTGCTTTGTTCTGTCCTTTCAGCATATCAAATCTGTTCCTCATTATTCCACATAACATGTCCTCCAGGGTGTTGTGTGTGAGTTTGTGCACGTGAACGTTTTTGTCTTTGTGTGTGGGAAGGTGATAGTTTGCCTTCTTTTATGCTATTTGTACCTCTGAATGTGTGAATTAATTACTTTTAAACGCTCAGGATGGGTAACAACAGTTGGCTAACCAACTAGTTTTTTAACAACTGATTTGTGAGGTTGACAAGTTTATCTGAAATGTAATTTGCGGGTTGCACTGTGCTTTAGCTGTTAGACGGTTTTTATTGTGTAATCCCTTCAAAAAGTTACAGCTGATGCATTCAGACAGAGTTCTTTGGCTGTTGCGTCACATGCCATGCAGTTTTTTTAGACAAATTTAAAAAAGGCAAACTTTTAAAGACCACTGCATGACTTATATAACATTTCCTAAGAAACACTTCCGATTAGGGTCAACGGGAAACCATTATTCCTTGAGACCAATTATCCAACTGGAGTCATTCAGTTTATAAATAGCTCTATTATTTCCCTGCTGGAAAAGTTGGTTTAAGATGGTCTCCAAGCCTGGCCAAGCTGGTGCTCTGATTTACCTGCAGAAAAGTGTAAAAAACCCTCTAAAACAGTGGCTTTCAACCTTATTGACTCTAAGGGCACTCCCATTGTTCACAACAAAATTCAAGTGTCCATAGATTGAAAGTAACTTAATTATGATTACAATGAAAGTAATTGTTACACTTTAGAATTCCAGAAATTTGGGAGGGAATTAACAAATACATGTCTTTATTTTTATAACCATAAAATAACCACAAAATAACCATATATGGAGCTTACAATGCCTCGTTTTACTATTCCATCCACGTGATATCATGTTTAACAAAAGACATTAGGAAAATAGGAGATAAGGACTATGTGCTGTCTCATTACATTACTAAAAATCATTCAGTATCCTTTCCTTGTTTTAGAATAAATAAATCAATGTTCATGTTGTATAAAATACATTTGAGAGAAGAGTTATTCTCAATCTTTTCCACTGGCCAGATAGTAGGCTATTTTTAATTGCTTTAAGCACATCAAATTTAGGCAATTTTGCCTATGTGGTAGACATATATTTTAGGATGGTTTATATATTTTTAATGGAAACAGATAGGCCTTATTTTTTTGCAGTGTAAATTTTTGTCAGATCACTGACAACATTTTAAAAAATAAAAGTGCATATCTTACCGTTTCCTTCAAATTCTAGCTGAATTATCATGCGCCAAGCAATCCTCGCTGTAATTAAAACATTAAAACAGCATTTCACAGGAAAAGTGTTCAAAAGCAGCGCACAAACTACAAATATTTCTGTTTCAATTTATATAAAAATATTGTAACTTCTGGATAATGATTTCATGAAATTTGAATGCTTTACTTTAATGAGAGTGAAATATTTTGCAAAATGTGTTTATCAGATGTAAAACAGAGTTTAAATAATTCTGTTTATTTACATACTGTAAAAGATTGCGTACGCACGGTCTAGACTCTAGACACATATTTACGCCTAGCTTATTTTTTATAAATCCTGATATGTGCGTGGAAAATTGCTTACGCACATTTCAATGCCTTTTTTGTGCATATGCAACGTTTATACATCAGGACCCTGTTTTGTAATCCGTCTCTTTTGACCACATCTGTCCTGATTTCTTCGAGGGGAAGGTGTATGGGTGGGTAAATGTATGAGCTACCTTTTTCAGATCTTTCGAGTTTCAACGTAATGGACGAAATAAACTTGTGCAATTTAAATATAAACGCGAAAGGAGACGACGGTAAAAACCCACAGAGAGCAGTAACTTTTGTTTCTGCTCCAATGTCCACAAGACCACGGCGGAAAAAGAAACAAAAACAGAAAAACAGAATGGTGAGAGAACATTGTGCTTGTACGTTTTTTGTCTTTAAACCAAACTTAGGTCTTTAGCCAATAAAGTTTAAATGTGATACCCCTTCACATTGGCATCATACATTTTAGAAAAAAGAAAATGTAGGTAAATAAAAGACAAAAATGCTGTCCAGGCTCATGAACAAATATCTTTAATCAGCAACTTTTTGGTCTTTTTTCATTATTTAGATTTTTTGACTGCGCCCTACTCACCTACCCTCAACCACCCAGGTGTATGCAGGGTGTTTATTGGGACACTCTTTTAAGAGTGCTTGTATGTCTTCATGTATTCAAAGGCATTCTGGTCTGTTCTGGTGGCGCTCTGAGTACGCATGTGTGCAAGGAGCGAAGAGTTCCTCTGGTTTTGGCGTCCTCTCAAAGCCATCTGCTGTGGGTGCCTGATTATGCGCACTGAAAACCATAATTGCTCTCTGCTCAGGGAAGCGCTTCCCAATACACGACCTTCAGTGGAGTTGACACTGCATTAAAATAACATGCTGGCTCCATATCTCTCTTCCTCAGCCCTGCAATTATATATTTGACAAAAGGGAAGAGAGAGGCTGAAGGAAGGTTTAGAGAGGGAGTATTTTGGCTCATTGTCTTGTCTTGATGGAGCATGAGCTTTCCCGATGCATATGTTCAGGTGACGATTAGCATTGCTCACTTATTCAGCTATTAAAAGGTCAGGAAGCGGCCCTTTCTCCTCTGCTTGACTGAGAAGCTACGCAGCCCTGTTTTTCTCTGCACAACTGACACTGGGAGCTGTGTAGGCTGCAGGTGGTCTATTATCGCACGTTGCTACATCACCCGACTGTAACATTATCGCTCTGTTTTTCTGCGTTTCTCTCCATTTATTGCAGCTTCTCGCAGTCCAAATATAGCACAACTCCACAAACATTCTCTGCTTCTAGTCATAGATATGTTTTGAAAGCTGCATTTGTGTAAATGTTTGTGCATGAAATTTCTGGATAATTATGAGCATATGGTTTTGTGAAGCGGGGGAAATGTCAGTCCTGTGCACAGATTGACTTCCACACTCAAGTGACCCCTCATGAAACTCCATGTTCTCGTCGGGCGCGGCTTAAAACATCCAATGTACAAAGCGTTCCTCTCTCTCTCTATCTCTTTTGTCCCTGCCCTCCATCTTCATTGCCCGCCATGACAGCTTGTAATTGAAGTGGCTTTAGCAGATAAGAGAGGGCAACCTGTAGTGCTTTTGAAAATAGCATTTGGAGAGGACTCAGCAGATCGCTCCATTTCTGCAACGGTTCCATTTGCATCCCAGTGGGAGGGGCGCGATATTAGAGGAAGATAAGACACAGTATTTCCTTTTTGCCTCTGGCTCCTCTCTTCCTGCTCAATGTCGCAGGACCGATACATGAAGTACTGAGGTGTTCTGTGTCATTTGCATGTCTCCATGGGGCAGGATCACACCTTGTCTTCCTAGATGTAGGCGTCCTCTCTTAAAGAAATGCCTGAAGAGACTTGTTAAAACATGATGGCGAGTAAAAATGGTTTTCAGTCATTTAGTGTTTTTTGTTTGTTTTTTTCTTTAGTTTGTTTTAGAAGGGTTATAATAATAATAAAAACACTACATCATCTTTTTAATCTCTCAAAAATTCCAAGATTTAATATACTGTTTTTATTACTGATATTAAGACACGTTTTGTTCGATCAGATCACAAGTAGACGAGGGAGACCCATGATGTTGTAATCCGTTTCTTTTTTCCACTTTCGACCACAGCTGTCGTGATTTCTTCGAGGGGAAGGTCTATGTTAGGTCTATATTAATATAATGTGTTTCCTTTTATAATTGTGTCAAAAATCGGTTGATATTGGACATATGTATTGGTCGATATGCTTATTTTCTCTGTTTTTATTTTTAGTTTACCTTTGCTGCTTACTTAAACTTAATTGTTTATAACACTAATGCTTTAATAATACTGGTAATTAATGTGTTCTTTAGCAAATCTCTAAATTAATATTTTTTGTACTGCATACTATAATTTTATGATGCCTAAATTCACTTGTAATAATTTTAATGATTTTGTTTTATTTTCAATTAGTTAAATTATTTAGACCAATTAGTATAAATAGCATACATTTTAATATTAGCCATCAATTTAAATAAAATATTAGTTATCGGCCATAAAATGAACATGCGTTAGTACCCAAAAATGTTAAAGAAGCAAGCAGCAACAGATCTATTCTTCCATATTATGATGTACATCTGAGTGAAGCTGATGATTGGGAACAAACTGTAAAGTGGAGATTTAGTTCTATCCGTTTTATGTGGGTTTGTGTCTGGCATGTCACCAGAGTGAAGTCGGACATTTCACTTGAAGATCCAGTTAGGACTTTTTTAAAATACAAGGTAAACAAAATGAAGCATATGTATGGATGAATTGTTTACAATAAAAATAATTTATAAAGTAGATAGGATGAATTCCATTTCATTGCAACTTTAATATCCTTATTCAAAACAAAAGCATATTACCATATGCGTCAAGTGTACAGCATAGCAGGCACTGGAATTTAATTGAATAAATGATGTAATATTGATCTGTTTATTGAATGATAAAAGGAGAACATGATTTTAAGGTCATTTAATGAAAATGCCGTACAGGCAACATGACTGCGTCTAATATTTGATGCGGGAGACTTTGGATGTATGCGGGTCATGTGAACGTCGGCTGGTCAGTTTATAAATGCTGTACTATGTGTTGCCTACGGCTTCATCAGTACCTGTACTGTATGTGTTCATATTTATTCATATTTATATATATATATCTATATATATATATATATATATATATATATATGTATGTATGTGTGTGTGCAAGCTTGTCAGCGCCTTGAGGTATGCTTGGAGAGCTGGAGAGCATGTCAAACCGAATGTGTGGCAGAGAAATTCAAGTTGCATTTCTGTAACAACAAATAACACGATATAATACAAAAGTGTCTGATGGGGAAAATTGTGTGTGGAAACAATATACTTTCCATTGTTACTGTGCTTGTGTTAAACAACAAATTAAGTTGCATTAAATTGCTGACAGCTCATCTGACAGAGACCATTACTGTTACATATACACTTCTGGAAGAACTAAAATGGTCAGACATGCTGCAACTGCAAGTCCTGTTATTTAGTAATCCTGAGCTTGAAGGAGCATACGGGCTATTTGTATCACTATGTAATTAAGTCGAGCACTCATGACAGAGTAATCAATGAGTCTGTGACTGGCCTATGACTCACTCAACACACTTAAATTGACCTGAAATAGGGATGAGCTTGAAGGTATGTATCTCATATCTTCATTTTCACTACAACCCTCAATTACGACAATGAAAGCCAGCGAATATAGTGATGTTGATGTGACTCAGCACCGTATCTTGAACAAAAATCCGACATATAGCAGTATATCTAACAAATTGATACCATCTAGAGGCTCGTGAGCTGATAGCGTAAATCTTGACAGCGCTCAGTCAAAGGCTCAGGCTCTTTTTACATGGTCTGTGAGATATGAAGTTCTTTTGAAAAAGAAAGTAATACCTCCTTATATCTGTCTGGCAGACTGGCACATTACTTTTTTCGGGGGGTTTTTTACCTTAAAAGATTTGTCATTTTGCTTATGACCAAAGTGCTTTCCGCAGTTACTAGGAGGAAAACGACACACCTGGAGCTAAAAATAGACCCAAGTGACCCTTAGAACAGGAGAGCCAATTCACAAGTGCCTCACAGAGGGACCCTGTGCGTGAGTCACTCATAAAGGCTGAGAATAGACATCGTTTTTGCCATCACCGAGACAGGATAATCACTGAGCACACACACGCTCGCTCTCCAGGTTTGGCAGTGTGTGTTATTATCAGTCTCAGGCAGCAAGTGTCTGGTGTCGGCTCTATCTGTGATCGCACACAGAGGTATTTCGCCGTGGTAAAGTGTGCCATTGTGTGTGTAATGAGTTCTCTGTCTGTCTCTCTCTTACTGTGTCTGTCCTTTCCTCTCCCAATGTATCAAACGGCATTGTATTGTGTTTGCATTCGACTGACTGGCAAGCTTAACATGCTATCAAGACCGTGAAGTTACAGAATGTAGCAACCTTTAAATGTTTGTGTCTTACAGAAAGCAGATGACCGCGAGAAGAGACAGGAGGCCCATCGCTTCCATTTTGATGCCATGTGAGAAATTGAAAAGAGCATTATGTGTAAACACAGAGAAGAACGTGTCTGCTTTCATTTCAGTGTTGTATTTAATTTTTTCTTTTTCACCTTTTTTTTCACACTGGAGCATTTTTATGCATTTAATGATTTCTGAAATCAGAGGAATCCATCAAAATACGAATAGTTTGAACAGTGTGCCTCTGTATATCTGTTGACATCTGAAGAGAAAAGCTATGTTTCTGTCAAGTTTGTTTACATGATTCTAAACGCATAATGACGTTTGCACATTGAGCAGAAAGAAAAGTGTTTGGTGCCATTTTCTGTACTTGGTGTAATGATTAGGCATTAACACGTTACTATAAAAGTCTTTCTTTGTATTGTTGAAGTAACAGGTACATGTCAAGTGGGCAGAAACAGAACTGTTTTTGAAGGACTTAAATAGTCGTCTGTCTTTGTGTGTATGGAATCTATGTGATAGTTCTTTCACTGAACCCCTTCACTAAATAAACGCTTTGAATCCAAGCACTACACGAGGCCCCTGTTAACAAAAGTGTGCTCTGTAAACTAATATATTAGGCAATTAGATGTGTGGAACCAAATAAAACTGAGTTATTAAAAATGGCATCACTCTATTACAATAAAGTATTGCTTTAAGGATCAACACTCAGTGCCAACCACTTCAAATGATTCCCCAGGGTGTTTCAATTCATTAACTTGCCATTGGATGTAAAAATTCTATAGAAAATCCTCAACCCTAATTGCCCATAGTCCACATTAATCAGGTCGCTCTGTTTCGGTTTCATGTTCTGTCTTCATTTTGCATTCTAGTAATCCCACTGTGTCTGTCTTACTGATGGTTAGGCACAGTTATCGACACGTCAACTCTGGGTTGTTTTTCCATTGTCACTGATGCCTTTAGATATTTTTCTTTGATTTCAAAGTGGTTTTATTTATTTCGTATACTTGTTTTTAAAACACTGTAACTTAATTATGTGCTGCTGAAGACTTTAGTGTGAAGGGTTTTGTTCTTAGCTGTATATATCTGACAGGTGCTCTAATCAATGTATTAATTTATATGCTAATCTCTTTTACCTTTATATGGTGCACTATATGCACATTAATTAAGCAGTTTCACTTCCAAAGGTAAAATCAATTGTCAAACTTGCATGTTAACTAGCCATGCAATTCATGTAGATGGTTTTTGCTAATTGTTTCTGGTCAGGTCTATATTGGTCCCAACAGGTTGTGTATCTGTACTCTGTTTTAATTATTAATTAATCATTCTCAACATGTTTTTGGTTGCTGTTTTTCAGTATTTATTTTTATTTTTATTTATTTTTTTGAATGTTGTATAAATAAACATGACCAAATGCTTTATTACCTTTGTGTTCGTCGCTGTCCTCACTACTCGTCGGCAATGGATTCATCACCTCTCGTACCCTGGAAGGAAATAAAAACCTGCGTTTGTATTCACATGGTTCATACGTTCATGGAGGTCTGTAGATCATCGTCAAATAATTTAAATAAAGTCATGACTGAGGGCTGTTGTGTGTCTAAACTGTCTCAGTAAAGAGCAGAGTACATTACAGTAAATTGTATAGAATAAATCAATACTCCAGATGCTGTGTCCGTGGCGAATCACGTCACCTCAACTTGACCGCGCTCTCCTCGTCTCACGAACTGCGCATGCGTACATGCTGCTCATTTAAGCGAGCAGCGCCCGAAGCTCAAATAAGCCTCGTTTATTGCTATCACCTCAGTTCAGCCCGAGACTCCCACAGACGCGCGTCTCTCCCCGGACTCTCCGCGACCCCTATTTGAATGGCCGTACACTGCATGTGGATTTACAGAGCACATTTATCAACAGGATTATAAACTCATTTACAACTTGTCAGGCAGACTTGATGTGCGCGTTCTTCGTAAGGAATAAGGTGGTTTCTTTACATCGTGAGGAATGGGATTAACGAGATCGAAGAAAAGTTGGGATTTGTAATTCTTGGAAAATGGAGAGATAAAGCTCGCCTACAGAGCTCACGAAGGCAGACGCAGCGGTAATTCACAGCGAGTGGAAATGCACAGAGGTGAGTTTCAGCAAACATTTATGTTGTGTCTGACAACACAGCGCAGTTTGGTCCTATACGTTTGTTGCTGCTGCAACAAATGCAGGTCAACATTTACAATTTAGAGCCGTGTCTAACAAGTTTTTCAGGGATAACCATAATCGCGTCGCCACCTACAGGTGTGCTTTTGTTTACTGGCAATATCCAAGAAAATCTGGCTAATCAATTCCTCTATGCGTTATTTGCTTCGTATTCATGTATACAGGGCTTTTTTTTGTTGTTGTTGTTGTGGGTTTTTTTTTTTTAGTCATTGTTAGCCAGCAAAAATCTAATTTGCACGTTAAAAATCTGTATATTTCCACAACAGAAGGCTAGTTGCATTAGATTGCTGCAGCGTCTCTTTCAAGTTCGCCGCGTGCAGCGCCGGCGCGGGAGTGGTGAAGTGACAGCTCCCGCGTGCCACAGCTGGAGCACGAGCTGCTGCCCTGCACTCATGGCCCTCCGCAGATGAGCCGTGTCTGCGAGATTTAACTGAATCTGGATGGGGGGAAGTACTGAGATCCCACTCCCTATGTGCTAATTAAATCAGACCACTGCAAAAAAAAAAAAAAAACGGGGGAATGCTTTGTATGGCATTGTTCGTGCATGTACATTACAAATCATATTATATTAATAAAGCAATAGCCTTTACAAATCACTATCCTCTATTTAGTAGTATAGATAATTAGTAATATGCCTACAAAAACTCTTCAGAATAGCACATTGTTGCGAAATATATTTATTTATACAAGTTGTTCACTACTATTAGCATTTTTCAATCACAAGGCAATATGAACAATCACAAGGCAAAATGTGACCACGTCTTACCCACGGAGATGAAAAATGAGTGTTCAAAATAAGTCATCTCCTCACCAATTAGACAATGTTTTATATCAATATGCAAAATGATGACCAAATTTCACACTTACCTAAATTAAGTTTTCCTCAACTGCTCTATAATTAACTACAACCAAATAATTGTTGATTCTGCATTTGTTCTGTATACTGTTTTTGCTTAGGCCTATAGCGAGATGCGTCAGTGACAATTAATGCAACTGTTTATTTTATTATTATTCATTTATTTTTTGAGTGTGATCTTGGAGTAAGTCAAAATTACAAACTGAAGGAATAAAGTCAGCATTTATAAAGAAATGGAAGAGAAATACAGTACTTGTCATAAGTATGCGTATTCGGGGCATTTATAGTCCTCCTGAGTAATATGCGGCCGGTAAATCTTTGACACCTGTCTTTAATTAACTTTGGAATTCAAATGACATTAATAGTTCATATGTTTGTGGAAAAGAGCTGAATCTGTTTGATCAGTGACAGTTAGAATAAAGTTATAATCAAGTGAGAATATAGTGTTTCCCCCTTCGTGGAGAGATCTGTTTTGGTGGGGGGTTTTTTTGACACTGCTCAAATAGGATACAGGCCTCATAACATTTCACCTTCCCATGGTGATCCCAGATGTGTGTTCATTTGAAACCAGACAGCATGCAAGACAATTCATGCAGAAAATCGGATCCTACGTGAGATGTGGAGCCACTATTGCCTTCCTCATTTTGAGGACAAAACTCTATTTGATTCAGCTCTAAAACTTTCATTATGCATGTTCTATTTGCGTTTATCTTCACGTTGTGTGCTATGTAGGCTACATAGATCCCTGGTTGACATCACAGAAGATAATCGATCACGAGAGAGATAACTGAAGTTCATCTTTCACGTGTGACTGAAATCTCTTAATCTTTTAAGACTGAAACGTATGATTCTGAGCGGCGTGTTTTGTCAGACGGAGATTGTCGTGTTTGACTTTTCTTAGCCAAATGTGCATTTTAATTTTTAGTTAGAAAATTAATCTACGCTGATATTAAAGCGTGTAGAAAGCAGTAGGAATTGTCACTAAATTGTCTTTTGGCGCCCCTCACAGTTAATGTCAACTTTTTATTTTTCTTCATCCAAACACTTTTGTTTTTTGTGATATACATTTTAAGTAGGCCTACATAACTCATATAAATGTATTCTAATGAATAATGCTGGTGTAGCGTGCGCACTGTTGCTATGGTTCCTTGTCAGGTCAAAATAGGCAGCCTGACTTTTGTAGAAATGTTTGAAAACCCAGTTGAAACGATATTTGCATTAAAAAAATGTGCTTTAAACTACCCAATGGGGATCCCCTATTCCCATATTTATTTACATATATTCACAATTATACACTGCCTGGCAAAAAAAAAAAAAAAAAAAAGTAGCTTGGGATGTGCTGGAGTAGACTTTACAGAGTGATTGACTCTTGCATTCCCAATACAAGATCTTGACCGAAAACTGATGCACCTCTTGATGGAAATAACATTACAACATGTATTTCCATCAAGAGGTGCATCAGTTTTTGGTCAAGATCTTGTAATGGTCAATCACTCTGTAAAGTCTACTCCAGCACTAGAGATTTTCAATGAATTTAACGCCTGAACTCAGAGGTGCCAATTCATGTGTGAAAAAGATTATTCATGCTCCCTCCCAACTATTCTTTCACAATTTGAGCCTCATGAATCTTGACATTGTCATCCTGGAATATGGCCATGATGTCCTGGTTACATGGTTGTTTAAGAAATGAAAGCTACACACTCCATCAATTAGGGTTAGAAAAACTGTTGCCAAACATATAACATGCTAACATAAAAATCACTGCATGATCCAATAATGATCCAATCATTGACTCTTAAACATTTGGCATTTCAGAAAAGTAACCATTTTAAAATGTTCTGTTTTTCCTTGTGAGACCTAAATTACTGTAGTTTCTTTCTTACTTTGCAATAGTTGTCAAAAATTTTGATTTTTAGATACATATTGATACTAAAATATCTGAAACGTTCTAATACTCATTCCCCGCAGTATCAATATTCGATACACCAGCAGCTGCTGCGCTTTCTTGTTCTCTCTTCTCTCTCCGAGAGGGAGTTGACACACTCCTGCCTCCACTCACTCACTCATCTCATTCGCTCCGGTTGAATAGTTTTGGTTTTACAGGGCATGAATTTTGGCATATTTCTACTCATTCCTGCAAGTGTCACGCTCACACCCAAAGTGCGCACACATAAAGCCGCCTCTCAAACAGCTCGCGACTATCAAATTTACTTATTTTTCACGGATTACTGAGCTTGAACGGTCAAACCCAAAATGGTGTCAAAGTGGCCATCTTGCCGAGTTTTCTCATAAGCAAAGTCGGTTATGTCTTAAGTGAACGTAAACAGAAAACGCATGTGTATCTGTATATTAGATCCTTGTGTTCACTCTTAAAGGGACAGCAGCCTAAAAATCCTGCTCCCTTCTGTCATTAATGTTAATCAAACAACAAAAGACTGCTCTGAATTTCTTTTGAAGCTTTAATTGTAAGAATTAATCTTTATTTATTTTTTTGCAATGAAGACTATACATTATTTTACATTTGACTACTTTATTCCAGTTCTGTAATATTTTTCCCGAAATACTGTTAGACCCACTTGATAAACTTTAAGCACTATTTCATTTGTATCTTTGTCCTTTTGTATTTTTTTTTGTAATGGTTGGACAAAAACAATTATGAGATAAAATAAAAATATCTATATGGCAGTATATATGGAAGTTTTCCCCATGGTATCGAATATCGAGATTTTTCAAGTTTAATTTTTCAGTTAGAAATTCCAGTATCGTGACAACACTACTTTTCAATGTAGGTTACTTTTCTGAAATGAGACAGTCTCAATGACGTATGCAGCCGGCAGATGCCAGCTCCAGTGGGCGCAGCCTTCGAAGCGCTCGCGAACAGACGTCGCGTGTACCTGGTTACCAGAGCCGCGAATTCCTTGTAGAGCAGTCAGTGTCGGACAGTGCATTGACATTAGGCCTACTGCCATTGCTTTTATTACTTACTTTATTACTTATAGATGTACACACCCCGTGTTATATATAAAAATATTTTTGGATTAAAATGTCTTGACGATCGTCTAACGATGCTGGGGTGCCAAAAGACAGTTCTGATTTTGCAAGATAAACCTCTCAAGCAGACTGCTCCCCTTAGAATGAATAACAGACAGTAATGGACAAAGACTTTCACAGACGTTGATGACGCATTTCCACAGTCATTATTAACATTGTACATCTAGCAAAGTTTTTTTTTTAAACAATGATTTCATTAAAAAAATCATACATTTTTAGATTGCTGTAAATTTGTCATCTTCCCTCTGACTGCCATAATCAAACTCTATTTATTTGTTGTGGAAAGAATGTTTTTTTTTTTTTCATATTTGCTATATTCTCCCATTCACTAGTGTAGAAGTTTACCCATATATGACAACTTTCGCTCATGGGAACCCTGGAAATGTGAAAATGGTCCATTTGATTTAATTTGCACTCTTGTTGTTAAATGTGTAGTAGGATGAAAGCTTGGGCACGCCGCTCTTGACATAATGTCCTTATGGTCTGAATCGTATCATACTGAATGAGTGGTCTGAAAGTGATGGGTTTTCCTACATTCTCAGTACGAATTCAGTGACCAACAACCATAAACACACACTTGTGACGGCTCATTGCTTTATTTTGCTGTCTAGATAATTAAGTCTCACACAATCCAGAAGGAAATAAATTAATATTGCATCATAATAAATCAACAATTTAGCTGTGCATGATGCTTTGTCACTTAATTACAAATTTGCAAGGCAGGGTATCTTGGACCATCTGGCCTTATGTCAGACACAGGCATCAAGTGCAAGATGTGTTATGACATGATAAGGATCTTGAACGACTGATCTGTCTGCTAGATTTATTCCTGTCCTGATGCGAGGCTTGGAGAGTAATGGAGGAGTTTGGGGTGATCAATGTGCTCATGTCTGTGTTCCCACATCGTCTCTGGCCTCCGCACAATGAATCAGTGCTGGCTTTGGGCAGACGTTTTCAGACAGAGATAGACAAGACAGGATCAGTGAGAAAAGATTTATATATCATGTGCTGCCGTAGTTTTTAAGGTTCTCACCAACATCACATTTGTCTGAATCCGAGTTTCCTAGCCCAACAGCAGAATCCTTCAGGAGCCGAATGGCCGTTGTGCAGTACTGATACAGTATTTCCCAGTGTTGTATACGGTTGTTCTGAGCACAGTGTCACATGAAGGACATAGATGTGGCTAAATGTGATGTCACATGCCCTACTTTTGTCTGCTAACATTTGACATGCTCTTGCACACTCTTGTTTCCAGCCTGGGTTCTCCTCATTGTAATAGAAGAGGGATTTGCCCTGGCGCAGAAAATTAAAGGTACTCTCACATTATCACACTCATATCTGAATTGTCAACTGTGACAGTCCTATCTGTACACATATTTTGCACTGGGCTTGCAGAGGGTTCCTGTGCAGCTTATTTTGCTTACAATGACAGTGAACTGTTTCCATCTGCAAAATACTGACTCAGTCTCTTCACTCTGCTTCAGTTATTGCTAATATTAGCTGTATTTAGTTCCTTTTCCTTTTACATATCTTTTGTCACAGAGACGCAGAATGCGGGCGAATCTCTATCAAACACTGAGCAGTGCGGCCAGTGGACCCGGAATATCAATGGAGGGCTGTTTACATCTCCGAACTATCCCAACTCCTATCCACCCAACAAGGAGTGTGTGTACATCCTAGAAGGTAACCTCCCTAAAAGCAAATGAAAGAAACTTCTCATGCTATTCTTCAGCTGTTAGATGTCAGACTGACAGGAGCTGTTGATGACAATGTGATTGATGTCTCCCTCAAGTTAACAGTATTTACTAATATAGGAGTGATATATTTTGCCTTTAGGAACTTCTTCTCTTCTCTTTATGGTATGCAACAGTTAATTATATTCTCTTAGCAACATCATATCTGCTACTAGTGCATCTCAGTATTATACAAGTGTGAATAACAGAATTTAGTACTGGCATAACAGTATTTCAAGCAGTACAAGAGCGCCCCCTGTGGACGAAGCAAATATATTCAAAAACAGGTCTGACAGCATGTAATGTATTTGAAAAAGATGTTTTTAAATCTTTAAACCATAATTTTAAATAAGATATTAGGCTATTGTGAGATCAGTGTAATAAGCATTTATTTATTGCATTATTTTGATTAATTTGTAGAATAAATAAATAGGGCTTCTATCGGCTGCATGAACACTTTTGACCTTTGCTGCTTTCTGCCACTTCAGACCAACAAATAACATAACTTAGCTAGAGTATGGACATTTTAACAAACACTTGAATGGGATGTAGAAAGAAATGTACATGGTTTAGTCTAGGTTTAGTTTAAGCTTCCACGTTAAACAATGGCCAAAATCATCCTAATTCACCCTAGCAACTTATTTAAGTAATAATTCTATGCATATGTATATGCCTTTACATGCAGAACAGAAATAAGTTTTTTTTTTCCCTTGATAAATGACTGTATATTGTGCATAGTCTGTGGTTTTAATGCAAGCTGCAGCAAATACAGCTGAACAAACCTAAATCAGCAGTGACATTGGTTATTTGTTTCAGAGACTGATATGATTATGGTTGTTGTGCCTCAAGCAGGTGACCTAATTTCAAATTAGTTAGTGGATAGTGGTTGTTTCATTGTACTACATGTTTGCGCATTTATTGTACATCACAAATTTGAGATTACTGTGGACATTTCTGTATTCGTTTAATAAATCAAAATCAATTCAAATGAAACATGCATTGGAATGTAGTTGTATATCAAGTTCTTTCAACAGGGTTATGAAAGAGAGTTTATCTTCATTTGTAGTACACTGTCTGTTCATAATGTGGACATGGGATATAATGTGGATGTGACACCTGTATTGTTAATTTTGATAAATAGAGTGTGTGTGTGTGTGTGTGTGTGTGTGTGTGTGTGTGTGTGTGTGTGTGTGTGTGTGTGTGTGTGTGTGTGTGTGTGTGTGTGTGTGTGTGTGTGTGTGTGTGTGTTTGACTGGCATATTATTACAATTGAACAATGTAGTATTATTGTATTTCTCTTTTTCAGGAATAGGCAATGTGTTCCTCCTGCACAGGTTACAGTGTCACATACTCTACAGTTTATATGACGAAATATAATGTTTGCTCTTTCATTCTCGATTCCCTCTCTCCTGAAGCTCTCCCTCGGCAGAGAATTCAGCTGGCCTTTGACAAAACGTACTATATCGAGCCGTCCTTCGAGTGCCGCTTCGACCACATTGAGATAAGGGATGGTCCCTTTGGTTTCTCCCCTATTATTGATCGCTTCTGTGGGCCAAAGAGTCCAGGTGTGGTCACCTCCACGGGCCGCTTCATGTGGATTAAATTCATCAGTGACGAGGAGCTCGAAGGCTTAGGCTTCCGTGTCAAATACACTTTTATAGCAGGTAACCCTGACAGTCGCTGTGATTTTGTGTGTTCCTGGAACAAGCATCTCTTGTTGATCCTGGAACAACATTCCTGTCCATAAACCTTAAACCCATCCCTACCTCTAAATCTAAACCTACCCATAATTTATCCCTGAGATCAGAGGGAAATGATAGGTGAATAAGAATGGTATAGAAGCCCGTAACCCTTGTTGTAAGCCTAAACTTGACATAAACTGTAAACCTATCCCTCAAATCTGATGTTGATCCAGGAACATGTTTTACGTGGTGAAATCAAGTTCACCAACCCGGACAGTGAAAGCAGGAAGTTTTGTATATTTGAGCTTGATAACCAAATTCATAAATGCATTCTGAATTGAAATAGATAGCCTTGATGCTCTGGACCTTTTAAAGAGTCCTTGCTCATCTCTTCTTAGGCCAGTTTCACACTGCAGCATTGTTTATCTGTCTGCCGCACTTGATGTATTTTCTACACGCAGTGATAAACACACACAAACAGGACTTTGTATTCAGTAAATGCTGCACTTTGAGATTTAGATTCCATTCCATGCAGATTAATTACCTTCAGATATAAATGTGATCATCCTTCTCATGTTAATTCGATTTCTCAACAATCAAGCTTGTAATAATTTTCAGTAGCCAACTTCTGTATTTTTACATTTATGGCCACTATTATACACAGTAAAAAGTGGAAACCTGCAAGGTTTGCCTTAAGAAACTATTTCTACCGGATCAAATCTTTTGGTTTAATTTAGATTGATTCATTGATGTTACTTTTTGCTTGAATAAAATCGATTACTTTAGAGATTATATTACATGACGTAAATTTTTTAGGTTAATATGTTTTCAGTGTAGGAAATATCAATGCAAGCTTGCTGTTGTTGTTGCACTGTCCTTACACTTTGAATACAAATACTTCTACTTGATTAACTGGATTTTAGGCATTAAAATTCTGGGCAGGATCCTGTTCAGATGCAGCAGATTTAAGAGTTTCAGATGTCCTGTGTGTTTAAGGTAAAATAAGAGAAACACTAAATGCTGCCTATTTGATCAAACGGCAGATCTTTGGGATTTCCAGTGTGTGCAATCTGGGTAATGCGATATCTGTCTTCTCATTTCAGACCCAGATTTTCATTTGCACGTTGGTGGATTGTTAAATCCAATTCCAGGTAAGCCCCTCAATATTTTCACCCCCCACTTCAATTCCATCTGAAGTGCTTTCTGTTCTCTGCGGCAGGCTATCTGCTTCTCCCTCTCTCTGTTGTTCTTATCCTGCCTATCTTAGGTCTCTTGTCAGACTTTCCATTTCTGTTTTCTACAAAAAAAAAACTCTATTTGCCTCCAATTTGTAGTCAATGCTTCTTTTTGCTGGTACCACTTTAGGTTTCTGTTTTCTTAATTTCTCTCTCCGCTTGTGTTTTCTTGCTTCCAATTCCAACCTTTTCCTGCGGCAGATTGCCAGTTTGAGATCAGTGGTTCAGACGGAGTCATCCGCTCCAGTCAGGTGGACGAAGAGGATAAGATAAAAAATGGAGACGCGTTGGACTGCATCTGGACCATCCGTGCCCTTCCTCAGTCCAAGGTGACCCACTTGGCTCCTCCTTACTTCATCAAATCAGATGACCCTGCTCTTCTGCCACGGGCAGATATATGAGCACCTTAAACCTGACGAGAGGCAGGAGGCCATCAGGCTCCCCAACCCTTTTTCTGCTGAGAAAACTTTGCAAGGAGAGCTGAAATTAGCAATGCAGCAGCAGCAAGTATTAGTCCAATGATGCAGAAATGGCGGCAGAGCCGAATCAGCAAGTACTAGGAATAAGACTGAGGGAGAAAAACGGCATTAAGATGGCCCAGGGATTACACGCTTACCTGCGCTAAGCAGACCGGAACACTTAGCAGGCTAAAAAAACATCCCTGAAGAACTTGGCAGAAGAGGGAATGATTACAAAGCATAAAGATAAGTCATTAGAGTTGTGAGGAGCAACTTTTTTTGAGAATCTTTTTATGCTTGTGTCTTTAAGAAAACATAGCCAGGAGCTTTTTTTGTTATTCTTGGTAAGCAAACAGTCTCACTCTCCATAGATCAGGTCAGTTCACTCTGTGTCAGACTAAAATGCTGCAGTATTTTCCATTCTGCTCGAAATTCCTTTTTTGGCAATCGCTGTATTCTTTCTTGTCCTGTTCGAGTCAGCATTTTGCAGAATCTAGCTGATGCACTTAAAGGTTGCTTCATCCCTGCAGATATACCTTCGCTTCCTTGAGTACCAGATGGAGCACTCAAACGAGTGCAAGAAGAACTTTGTGGCCGTGTATGATGGCAGCAGCGCCATTGAGAACCTGAAAGCCAAGTTCTGCAGCACGGTGGCCAATGACGTGATGCTGGATACTGGCGTGGGCGTCGTGCGCATGTGGGCCGATGAGAGCAGCAGACTCAGCCGCTTCCGCATGCTCTTCACCTCATTTGTGGATCGTGAGTATAGACATTCTTTATGTTAACTCTTTCCCCGCCAAACACGGAATTCTCTGGGGTTTCGTGTTTTTACTGTAATACGCTAGGAGGCGCTATGACACATCTTTTGAAAAAGTACTGAATCTCCTGATCAAAGCACATGCGAACAAGTTACAGAAACAAGCGATATTGTATGTAATCATATGCATATCAAAAACAATGCGATCACCAACATTAAACAGTATATAAATCAAAACTGCCTAATGTTGCTGAATGAAATGTTGAAGACTTTGCAAGCATTACGGGTGTTGATGAACTCAATTTACTCCATTAATGTTTTGATCCGATCCCAATTTTCTCCAAATTTTTGCTCAAAATTTTACTTTTTTTTAATGAAATTTACCCATATTCAAGTGTTGATTAAAAAGAGCTAGAATAAAACAGATTTTTGTTTGTTTGTTTGTTTGTTTGTTTGTTTGTTTAAAAGCAGATGGTCTGTTTTTTCTTTTGATATATTGCATGTTCAGATGATCAAAAACGCTGGCGGTGGCTGGCAAGTTTTAAAAAAACGCTGGCAGGGAAGGAGTTAAATTTACAACAGGATGGACGTTCAATATTGGTTACTAATACAAAATGACATAGACAAAGTGAGTATCTAACAATATACAAATCATTTAAACGTAGTGAAGACTATTAATGGCCACTTGTACCATTGTATAGAGAGAGTTATACATTTATTCCCATATTTCCTGGGCAAATCAGTGGCTTTCATGGTGCTAGAAAGTTAGTATGGATGGATTCGACCTGTGGAGAAGTCTGTGCCACGTCAGCTATAGCAAAAAAAAAAGTTAATGCCAGCAGGCTGGGTAGAAACATCATTTATATTTCATTTTGTTATGTGCTTTAGGCAGAGTCTGCCTTTCCAGGATTGCAAGTCTTCTGCTAACCACAGTATAAAAACAGCATGAAAAACAAAGAGAGCAGGACAGTTCCCCTGATAATAATGTGCCAAATTTCATTATGATTTAAATTCCATTAACATAGAAACTTAATATACTACGAGAAAATGCTGCTGTACATCTCTATTTAACTGCTACACGCACTGGGATGAAATATTGTTAACCGTCAACACTCATAGTCTTTAACGTCTATATCCAGGGACATTCCACCTTTTAATATAAATGTATCATGCAGAAATGGAAATCAGCTTTTTTCAAGCATGTAAGTTCATAAGAAACATTGCTCGAAATGTCAGAATAAAGATGTTGAGTAATAGACTGAAATACGCCATGATCCATGGGAACTGACTCTAACCTGTTTTGTCATTTAAAAATTGTCCATTTAAAAGTGTGAAGTTAATTAAAGTAATCTCTGTAGAAAGAAGTAATATCAAAAAGCCAATTACTCGCCCAACCTTTGTGTAGGAAATCAAATAACAGGGCTATAGTGTTGCACATTTCTCATGCTAATAGTCAGTCATGATGGAAAATTGAAAGTTATCTGCTGCTGCTGCTGCTGAAAAGAAAGAAAACACTAAATGAAGCTTTACTTCATGAATTAGATGGTGGTTGTGGACGATATGTCACATTTCTTCACCTTTTGCTTTTCAGGACAGTGGCTGTTTAAAGGTTGTATGCAAATTACTGAAAATTACCATGGAGCAAACAGATATTTTTCCTCTAGTCTGTAATACTTTTAATAAATGCCAGAATAATCAGAGGAATTAATTACAGCATTCAATGTCAACTCCATCTGAATATTAATCTTGCTCAGTGCAAAAGCAGTGGCAGGGGCAAATGATTTTCATCACAGTGTTTGTAGAACTGTTGAAAGCCTTGCAACGCTGTGAATAGATTGACACAGCCAAGTTGTGTTTGGATTAGTTGGTTCATTTAATGCCTTCAATACCATCTTGGCATTGAGCAACGCTTTCACTTTCTTCTTTTCCACTGCGCTTTTCAAAATATCATACAAGCTCTGCACTACCGTAGATTTGTCCTTTTACCATCAGAATACACACCAATCAGAGACACGTGCTCGAATTTGAGTTTGTGAGCCAGGCCAGGTGGCACAAAAACAGAATCAGTTCAAAAGTATGGGGTCAGTAAGATTTATTAATCTTTTACATTAATAAATGACAGAAGTCTCTAATGCTCACCAAGGCTGCATTTATTTGATCAAAAACGCAATAAAAACAGGAATATTGTGAAATATTATTACAATTTAAAATAACTGTTTTCTATTGTAATATATTTAAAAAAAAATGTCATTTATTCCTGTGATGGCAAAGCTTCTTTACGTCAGTCTCCTGTGTCACATGATCCTTCAGAAATCATTCTATGCTGATTTGATGCTCAAGAAATATTTATTGTCAATATCAATGTTGAAAACAGCTGTGCTGCTTAGTATGTGTTATGTTTTGTGGAAACCGAGATATATTTTTACGTCTTGTAAGGAACATTTTGGTACTGATTGCGGTAGTCGTTAGTGGCCATTGTTGGAAGGCAAGAATAGTCTTACAATTTTGGAAATGAGCACAGCATAGTGGGAGCCCAGAACTGTTGCCAGTTAATGAAAGTTGCAACCTCTTCAATCCTGTGTCAGAAGCATTTAGTCACATAAACTGGACGAGATTTTCCCTCCCCACTCAAGCTGTAGCATTGCAGTTGCAATGAGGGCACTAATGTAGTGGTTGGGTTTTTTTGGCATAAAATGGAGGCCGAGGGATGAGGCTGTCACGATGAGGAGATGAGTGTCAGGGTTTGCAGACACAGCCTGAAGGATTCATCCCCAGAGATCAGCACTCACCTTCAATTACAAGCTTATCTCCCCCTCCTTCTCTTTCCATTCTTCGTTACCCATCCTCTCTGACTAGCATGCTAAGCGTTCGTTCAGTCAAGAGCTTCATGGCAACTTGGCCAGATGGGCTTTGTGATGGCTGTTGGATTTGATTTATAGTGTTGTGCTCAACACCCGCTACACAGCCTGTGGCACAGGCATGAGGCGCACATTTCTGCAGACGGCCGCTGACGCCCTGCTATGAGAATAAACAGCTGCTGTTGCCTTGTTTTTACGCGATTTCTTCTTCTTTATCTGTTCTGTTTTTCAGCTCCCTGCTCCAGCAGCACCTTTTTCTGTCACAGCAACATGTGCATCAACAACTCACTGGTGTGCAACGGCGTTCAGAACTGCGTCTACCCCTGGGATGAGAACCACTGCAAGGGTGAGTTACTGCACAAACACCAGCTCCGGTTCCCTCAGTCACCTAACACCTGGAATGGGACCAGTCTCTATTTAAAGTGCTGCTCTTCTCTAAACAAAACCATTGTATTTTTATAACAATATTTTTTATTATTAAAATCTCTTTTGTTGCAACTTCTGAACTATTAAAAAGATTTTTTTTGAATATATATATTACGGTTCAAATGTTTGGGATCAGTTTGATTTTTAATATTTTTTTTAGAATACTTTGTTTACCAAGGCTGCATTTATTTGATAAAAAAAATACAGTAAAACAGAAATATTGTGAAATGTTATTACAGTTGAAAATAATCATTTTCTATTTTCATATATTTTTAAATTTTAATTTATTCCTGTAAAGATACGCTGAATTTTTTTTAGCATCATTCATCCTGTCTTCAGTGTCACATGATCCTTCAGAAATCAATTTACTGATTTGATGCTCAAGAAACATTATCAATGTTGAAAACAGTTGTGCTGCGTAATATTTTTGTGGAAACAGTTTGCATTTTTTAGGATTCTTTGATGAGTAGAAAGTTAAAAAGAACAGCGTTTATTCAAAATATTCTTTTAACATTTTAAATATCTTTAGTGATAAATGTATCCTTTTTTTATCTTATTGACTCCAAACTTTTGAACTGTAGTGTCTTTACCTGCACAGTTTCACAAAATTGAAAAGTAATTGATTCTTTATACCATTTAAACCAGTCTTTTTGACCAATCATTTGTTTGCAAATTGGACTGGTTGCTGGCTGTATGTTTGTTGTTGTGTACAACTATCAATAGACAAAGTATATTTTATATATTCTTTTGTGGCACTTTCTTTGTCCACACATTCACTTTGGGCAGCAAACTTGGGTGAAATGTTTCTTCATTTTGAAAAACAATTCTGAATATGAATCAACTTCTGCTGCTTGTAAATGTGCTATTTGAATAGATTTTGACTTGCCTCTTTTATGTCTCTTTATAGATTAAAGTTTATTTGACTAAAAACTCTTTTTATGTCCACCTCAGAGAGTAAGTCCAAGGGACTCTTTCACCAAATCACCAAGACGCATGGTACGGTTATCGGCATCTCCGCTGGTGTGGTTCTGGTCTTGCTCATCATCTCCATCCTGGTGCAAATGAAGCAACCCCGTAAGAAAGTAGTGGCCCGTCGCCCAGCGGTCTTCAACAAAGGCGGCTTCCAAGAAGTCTTCGATCCCCCCAACTATGAGCTGTTTTCCCTCCGCGACAAGGAGCTGTCGACAGACCTGGCCGAGCTGTCGGATGAGCTAGACGGTTACCATAAGCTGCGGCGCTCCTCCACCATGTCCCGATGCATCCACGAGCACCACTGTGGTACGCAGGCCTCCTCGGGCGGCAGCATGAAGCAGAGTCGCACCACGCTCAGCTCAATGGAGCTCTCGTACCACAACGATTTCTCCAAGCCACCTCCCATGAAGACCTTCAATAGCAGCAACACCGGCACCTACAAGAAGAGCTGCTACGGCTACAAACAGACTCATGACTGCGCCGAGCAGGTGATCGAGGACCGCGTGATGGAGGAGATCCCCTGTGAAATCTACGTGAGGGGTGGGAGCGTAGGAGGGGCTGCTGGCAGCATCGGAAGCGGCTGCGGGAGCATTACCATCCGTAATCATGGCAACACT
Source organism: Meda fulgida (assembly GCA_030578275.1). Lineage (NCBI taxonomy): Eukaryota > Metazoa > Chordata > Actinopteri > Cypriniformes > Leuciscidae > Meda > Meda fulgida. Next base: position 27,522,341 of record CM060622.1, read on the forward strand.
CGTCCCAGCACCACCACCGTGGTGGACCCGGGACAGCGCTCCATATCTATGGACTTCTGAGATGGCGAGAGAGAACGAGGCCACCCTAACCGCCACCACGACTTTGTCCTGCATTGCTGTTTTTAATACACGGGCTCCAGTGCCATATAGACAAGCACGGAGTGAACGGCCTGTACACGGACAGACAGATAAGAAGACATGTGACTGGCTATTTTAATCTATGTAAATTTAAAACGGAAGATAAACAGTACGTAGGTTTTGTGTTGTTGCTTGACATTAACTCACATTTTGCATCATTTGATGCTGTGGATAACTCAAATTATGAACTCAAATGAAGATGACTGTCATTATTATGAACTGAAGTCATGTTGTGGTCAAAACAAACCCCTACTGTATCCTTAAGAGCCGTTCACACCAAGGGCTACAACGATAACGTTTTAATAACCATCCTAATTCTACGAGAATAGTGAAGTCAACACCACAGCTTTAATGTTAATGACATAGAGGAACGATATTTTTTGCTAATGAACAATAAAGCATTGACTGCCAATCAAAATCCACTCAAATTTAAAGAGCTCAAGCATTTAAAGCAGTGGATGACATAACTGCAGCACGTGCTTATAATAAACAGAACGGTATCGTCCGTTGGTGTGGATGCTAATATTGTTATCATTATAGGTATAGTTCACACTGTGCCTAAACCAGACAGGATAAGACTCCACTGAAAACAAAAATGGCATGTGGCATCAGAACACATTTGATGTTTAATATGCAGCTGTGTGGACCAATGACACTGCACTATGGGTAGAGCTACGCAACAAAGCAAGTGACAAAAAGTATTGTCCAGGGGCGTAGTGTGCGGGGGGTGACCTAACTAAAAATGTGAGATGACAGATGAAATCATTAAGAGTCTGATGGACTGTTTAGGACTAGGAAATAAACAATTTCAATAGAAAATGTTACGTAAATTTAGTTTGACTTCTAATGGCACTTTGAATTAGAACATTTTGTTAAACTGATAAGGTTCCTGGTGCTTAAATAATATAAAATGTATAATATAGCCTATCCTACAAGTATTTGATAACTAGCCTATTATTTTATGTATCAACCAACTTTGCATGTGTGGGTGATACCACAAAAAAAGGCGTTTTGCAAAAATAAATTCAAAAGAAATGTTCAAACCAAAACTACGCCCTTGGTCTTGTCGCTAGTTGCTTTGCATGGTCATAGCTGCTTAGCACAACAACCAAAGTTTACATGGAAGACAAAGGATTCAGTGTTTGTTTTAGGCACGGTGTTAAGAGGAACAAGAACGACTACTATTACCACAGACACTGACCTGATTTATACATTTTGCCATTGGTTTTTAAGAGTTCCTTTTTAGCTTTTGTTTTAAGCAAATTCCCTGTGCGCACTTATCATTGTGTCTCGTGGCAATTAAAGACCACAGCACATGTTGTATGTTCTTTAACCTGTAAACATAACATTTTTGGAGGGTCAACCTATCCATTACAAGCTTCAGATAAAGTGTGGAAATTGTAAATGATGCTTACACCTTTTGTATAGAAATTATTCTTTTTGTTGTTAAATACGTAAAAAATAAGCAGGAATATATTTTCTAACCAATATATGTTGTATATCAAATTATACTGCGCTTCCATTTTAATCATAACATGAATAATTGTAAAGATATTGATGTGAGAGATGTGCAGTTACATTTTAATAAAATTATACCACCTAACGTATCTTTTATTGATGTATAACGTTCAACAATAACTTTGCAACCACAAAAGAAATCATCAATCATCCAGCATGCAGATTTCATCTTATTTCCTTTAGAGTCTACATTACTATCCTTCTGTCAGTCCAAAATCACCTGTAATAATATTTTATTATTGTCATTACCAAACGTGTCTACATACTAAGAAGATGCCTTTCATCTTCACTGTCATTTCATTTTCTGTTGGCTTGTTTTCCTTTAGTCGTCTCCCAGTGTCCATCTCCCTGATCTGTCATGTTGGATTAGAGTGCAGGAGCACTCAAGGCCTCGTGCGTCTTGAAAAGGACAGACGCAGTGCAGGTCACAGCCTCCATGAGACCTCCAGGCCACGGCCACCCAAAGTGATTGTCACTGAGGTTGAAGTCAGTATGAATTTTGAAAATGAAAAGTGTCCCCATTTGTTTTCAAGTTCCGGGTTTAATTGTGAATTATTCATATGGTGAATAGGTCTCATTTTCAAAGAAACAATATGTTTGTCTTCGTAATTATCGGTTCACAGTGGTCAACGCCCTCCTGGACTGAACTTCTGCACACCAACAATGGCTTTGGAATATAGTAGCATATGGAATAGAATATGGCTTGGAATATAGTGCACAATGACCATTTCATGATACTTTATGGTGCTTGGCTTGGAAAAACATGAAAGTGAGTAAATTATTTTATTTATTTATTCATTCATTTTTGGGAGAACAATTCCTTCAATCACTGATTTTCTAAAGTACTCATAATCTTGAAGACCGATACAACAATTAGAGACATTGCTTGTACCATGGAAATAGGAATCATGACAGAAGCTTCATAGTGACTACACATTTCCATAAATGACAAAATCAAGTCAGTCTCAATACGCTTTGAAACCGCTCACATTTGGCCATGTATTTTATCAGGCCATGACCTTGGCATTGTTAACTGAGTCTTATCTTTGAATATTAAACCGTAAACTTCAGATATATTTAGGCGATATCACACTGGCATGTCTGTGATCAGCTATAGGTTTCTGTTACACTTGCAGTGAAAATAAACAGCAGGAAAATATCCATAAGAAATGTAGGCTACAGTAGCCTAAGGTGCTGATTGCAACTTTTAAAATGTGATTTAAAAGAATTAGAATGTTAAACAAGGTGCACATTAAAGTCAGCATGATAGTCTTTTAGTAGACAGTCTTCATCGTAATTAATTAGATAGTTCATCGTTTTTGTTCGTAGAACCTATTGCAGGTTGTCCCGCCTTCACGCCACTAAACACGTCATCAGAAGAGAAGAGAAGAGAAGAGAAGAGAAGAGATGTTGCTGAAAGGAGGAGGGAAAGTTATTTTGATTAAAGATTACCATGGAGCATAAAAGATTAAAAAAAAAAATAATTAAAAAAAAAAGATTGAACACTGAAAAATCATTCATAATATTGAACTGTTTTTTTAAGTGATTTGCCGTTTTATCTCTGTAAATATTTTTATAATATTTATAATGCTTCATTTCACATTACATCCCAGCCTGAAAAATCCTGTTTTATCGTTTATTTGAAGTTCTGTGAATCTTTTCAACACCAAGGGGGCAGCTTATGAAGAGTCAAATCTCTTCTCTGAATCACCTCGATTAACCCCCTAACCATATTGACAGATAACGTTTTTGTATTCCTTTGTCCACCCAAATATACCCAGAAACCTTATTTTATTCACATTATTGATTGATATACAGCAAAGAATATTTTATAAAAAAATAAAAAAATTTTAAAAAGCAAGAAGAGGTGTGTGCTTGTGTCTTACTTATCTCCATGGGGTTACAGACAATAGTTGTCTAGTCTGGTTCTTGTACATCCAGCACTTGTCAATCAAATCTGCTTTACAATTTGTCAGTGACTCGGCTGGCTCTAAAAGATAGCTTATATTTTAATGGATTCATATATACACACAAACCTAATCACTTCGGGTGTTTGTCTGCTACGATCATTTGCTGCCATCACGTGGTGATTTAGGGTAAATGACATTTAATTCCGAGATTAACTGCTATGCAGGCTAGGCCTATATTCAATATCAAGTGTGGTTTGGACACGGTTTAGGGGTAGGACAGTGGGGGATGGATGACTCGGAACACATGACTTCATCATGACAGTCATCTTAATTTCAGCATAATTGACTACTTCCCAACACTGTCTATTATGAAAAGCCAAGTATTGGTTTACTGTTGATAATGGTTTAGGCTACTGTTTAAATTGAATTAAAAAAAATATTGGAATATAATAGCCTACATTTTTCTTTCCTTCTTTATTTCAGGGTGAACAGAGGACTCAATGCAGAGGGTACCTGAAACAGAGTTTATTATACTTTGAAAAACAAAGTGAAGTAACACACATGAACAGATTTAAACGGAATATATGGGAACTCCATCCACAGCCACTAGCGTACACAAAGGCTTTGGAGATGTGATGATGAACCTGTGGGTTATCACGTGAACATCAGTTCACAGTGTTATTGTGTACATTGATTTATTGTTTATTATGTTATGATTATGATTTCATATGTGTATAGAGACAATGTCAATGTTTTGTGTTCAAACTGTGTTTTGTAGCAGAGTACAAGATATTTATTTTTATTTATTTATTTTGCATATATGTTTATTGGTTAAGACATTACATAGTATCTTACCTGTCTAGTCTGTGTTTGGTAGGGATTGGCCAGATGATGTAAAGCTCCCAAATTTACCGGTTTATTAGTGGTTATTCCCTTTACTAGGACAGACAAGGATAGAAATGCTCTGAAATGGTTATTTAAAGAGTGTATTGTTTACCTTTGATCAATTATATTATTTGTGATCATGTGTATCTGTTCAAATGTGATAACACTGATATTGAACTAAATGTGTATTCATTGTCATGGGTGTTAACCGACCCCTACTAATGGAATGATCCATTAGTGTTTGGTGGAAAGATTGCATATACAAACGAATGAGGCTAGTTGAGTTACAGTCGGGCCAAAGGCCAGAGCTTGATACAGCCAAAATGCTATAAGATGTGAGTTGTCATTGTCAGAGGCTTGTTCCTCGAGGCTAGATCTGATGCTTTGTTTGCTGCTCTCAGCATGTTTTATTTATGTTTTGTACAGTCTATTTTGAGTATTTTTGATGATTTGTTTAGTTTATTTTTAACTTTATTTGGAGCACGTGTGCGGTGCGCGTGTGTTGTCATAATAAATCCACTTGGACTTTAATGATTGCCTACGTTGTACTCAATATTCCATCTTTTCCGGAGCCTGTCGGCAAAACAAATTCACGTTACAACTCAGGGGAATTGTTTACAACCAGCCATCCGACACCTAGCCGTTGAGGCTTTCCGACATAAGGCGGCAGTGGTTGTAACAGCATCCCGACAGGAGACCACCCACGATGCAGCGGGTGCCCAATGGGACAGGGAATGAGATGAGATGAGACGAGAGAACAGCAAGAGAAAGACCAGCTGTGTCATTCCTCGTCTAAGCATCATGGGCACAGCAGCAAACACTAAGACACAAATAACACACAGAACAGTTCCAAGAACACATGAGACAAGGCACGAATGAGCTACTGACAACAAGGGTCAGACACATCAGAGAATATAAGGGAAAAGGGAACAAGCGACAGGTGAGGGCAATGCGACAGGTGAGGGCACACACCCGCGCTGCAAAGTGAGCGCTGATTGCTCAGATCACAAGCTGCACAAAATGATAGGACGCCTCCTGGCGTCCCCGGAGGACTCACCATGACGCTGAAGGAACTGGTCGATTAGAGCATGATCCAAAATGTCACTAGCCGGAATCCAGCATCTCTCCTCCACACCATAGCCTTTCCAGTCTACCAGGTACTGATTACCTCTACTCCTTCGTCTCACATCAAGGAACCGATGTACCATATAAATGTCGGCGATCCCTCGATGAGGAGGATGGGCAGAGGTCTGGGGCTTAAGGGGGGAAAGAATGAAAGGTTTGATTTTAGAGTCGTGAAAATCTGGTTGGTATTCTTAAACTGGGGGGTTAATTTGAGTCGAACCGATACTGGACTGAGCACCTTAGTAATGGAAAAATAGTCCAATAAATGTAGGTCCCAGTTTACTTGAGGGAAGTTTGAGAGGGATGTCCTGGGCAGATTAACTCTGAACTTCTGACCATACACGTAAAGTGGGGGTTTAGCACGGTAACGGTCAGCCGACACCTTGTTCCTGTTACCAGTCCGAGTGAGGGCTTCTCTCGGGATCCTCCACATATGGCGGCATCTCTCAATGAACACGTGCGCGGATGGAACAACGCCGTTGGATTCTTGGGAGGGGAAGGCATACTCGACCATGTTTAATCTGAAACTCCAAGATGACGGTTCCACAGACGCCACACCGCGCAAGACCCTCTCCAGATCCTGGTTAGCACGCTCTGCCTGACCATTAGTCTATACACGGAGGATAGACTCGCAGTTGCCCCTAGCTTTCAACAGAACTCTATCCAAAACTTAGACACAAATGGGGACCCCTGTCAGAGCCGACCCGAACTGACGATCACCTCGCTCCAGGGACAGCCACCAAAACCACTGCATGATTAACATGCAAGTACGAGTCACTCCTGGGTGGCAAGCTAGTTTGGAGGAGTGGACCAACTGAAGGACGCTAGTTTGGACAGATTCGGGCACAAACAACAGGCTCTCAGGTCACCCCAGGGGAACCGTGACATTTTGCAGTACGACACAGTCTCTGGATTCCACCCCCCAAATGACCACTGCCATCACCCTATCAGAAGGCAGAATGGTCACAGGGAGGGTGGATCTAGCCTCAGCCTCAAAGATCCACGAAAGCGCATCAGGCTTACCATACTACGACCGAAAACCGTGCCCAGTGAGCCTGTCGTGAAATTAAGCCGTTTGGCAGTGCAGATGTAAGTTCAAAGTTCTTATGATCGGTCCAAACTATAAAAGGGACCTCAGCACCCTCTAACCAGTGGTGCCACTCCTCCAGAGCTAACTTAACAGCCAATAACTCCCTATTCAAAAAATGTTTTAACTCCCTATTCAAAAATGAAAAAATGAAAAAAGAAGGTGTTGGGATGTATTCTGTTGTCCGAAGGTGACGCATCCACCTCCACAACGAACTGACGAGACCTATCGGAAGTAGCAAGGATGGGAGCTGAATCAAAGCGTCGCTTTAGGTTTGTGTAAAAGGCGGCCTTTGGGCAAAACGAGACGTTGAGACGTTGTGCCCCCCCCCCCCCCCCCCCCCCAAAATTATTCAAATTATATCATAAATTAGAATATGAAACTACAAATGATGCTAAATTAAATACTGATTCTGTCATGTCATATGTGATTTGGTTGCTTTGATGCTGCATTTTATTTATACAAGGCCAGGGGACCTGTGTGTGTGTGTGTGTGTGTGTTCGTGTGTGTGCGTGTGCGTGAGCGTGTGCGTGTGCGTGTGTGTGTGTGTGTGTGTGTGTGTGCCCCTTGAAATGTTATAGCAAGATCAAAACACAACACAAATTCGCTGCATAGCTTGCTGATTACAGGAGCAATCGTGTAGGGATTATTTTGTACCAACAGAGGGGGCTGAAAGCAAATGTATAATTTATTCACAAATTAGCCTAAAATGCAAAATTTGGCATAGTAAAGATCCATTCTAGAAAGCACACACATCAAAAAACATACAGTGAAAATAATATACAATAAGAAAATGATATAATAATAGAAGATATGTGTTAAATACAGAGTATTTATCATGTTCTCATTTTTTTTTAAATGTTTTTTGTTGTCATATTTTGTTTTGTACTTAGCAATAACCCTACTATTTTTCTTAGTGGGATTTTTATTGCATTGTATTAAGTTTATATTAAGTTTTATTATTAAACATAATAATAATAATAATAATTATTATTATTATTATCTTTTTCTTTTCTTTTTTATATATATATATGGAAGCCACAACCATTAATAAACAAAGAATACATGTCCGGAATCGATTTACACATTTCAGAATGTTCACACACAAGCAGAAGCATATTTGGACAACATGGACCAGTGTAATAAACACGCAATGGTTTTAGATGGATTGGCTATATGTAAAATAATTTTATTGCATTTCTTAAAAAATATTAATCAAAAGAAAGTTTCTTAATGTCAATATGAAAGATGTGTGTTATAGTTATCGTTGTATCATGATGACATGTGCTAGTGCTGTGACTGAGAGGAGGCGCGTGTGGAGAGAGGTTAAAGTTGACGTTTCCGGCCGGTGTTTCTCTTCATCTCTCCGCTTCCCGCAGACAGTCCTTCACTCAGCAAAGCTATGTCCAACGTCGCCGATACCAAACTATACGACATTCTCGGGGTCTCCCCTTCGGCCTCCGAGAACGAACTGAAAAAGGTACGGATTTATGCGTCTTGTCTTTAATTTCGGTGCTCGTTCGAGCTGTTTCAGAGTGTGAAGTTTTGTGTGAATCAGGAAGAGAGAGAGATTAGCACTGAGCTAAAGCTCGTCGTGAGTTTGGCCTAGTGTCTATAGTTACCAGATCGTCGGCCAAAACCGACGAAATGGTGTGGTGTGGTGTTGTGGGTTTTAATCAAGCCAATCTGATGTCTCTTTATATGTCCGTTTACCTGTGTATGTTTGAACTTAGCCGTGGACTTGAACATTAAACGCATTCATTATGTAACGTTATATCGTCATGTAACATTAGCGGCTGAAAACACAGTTAGCATCAGATCACAGTGTGGCCGGTATGAAGGCCTTGACTCTGAGCTTTTCCCTTTCCATGTGTGTCATAATGCCAAAGAGGTCACATGTACAACTAACGGTAATTGCGTATGATGGTCCTGCGGTTGTTTTATATTCGTTGTCAATTACAATTAGTCATGTTATGTTTTTGGCGAAGAGGGACTTCTGCTCTGGCGCAAACCACACAGAGACGATACACAGAGTGTAATTATCTGTTCAATGACGAGCGTTAGTAGTTTCAACTCACTAATGTTTTTTTTTTTTGGGGGGGGGGGGGGGGGATTATGATATTAATTTGCGCTGTTCAAGGCCAAGCGGCTTAATGTAAACGTGACGCACAAACTGAAACTTCGTAGGAGTCGTTCTCTAATCAGATGCTAAAATCGTGTGAGTTAACGTTATATGCTAGGATATTCATGCAGGAGTAACTCGTTCTACTTTTACACGTTCGTTTTGTTAAGAGAATTATTTAAATGCGGGATGTTGTTTTGTTGATGCTTTCTGAAGTGAAACTAACCTTCTGAAACCATGAATATATTTCAGGCTTATCGGAAATTAGCAAAGGAATATCACCCTGACAAAAATCCAAATGCTGGGGACAAGGTAAGAATACTTGCATCATAATATTGTTAATGACTTTTATCCAAATAGAGTGCACGTTCATATAAGACGACATGCAGAAGTCTTAAACACTGTTAATTGAGTTTTGTGGAGGGATTGCGATAATTTTGTACATTTGAGGTCAATTGGGAAATGTTGAAATATTCATAAATTCTTGGTTTTAGTTCAAATTTATCATTTGAATGTTTATCTTTGGGGGGAAAAACAAATGAAGTTATGTCTAATGAAACCTGAGTGTCGTTTACAGTGACATTATAGCTTTATATGATGAACTTATGTAAATTAGCCTTTTTTTACATTGATCAGTACACATACAAAAAGCACATGGAAAACTGTAAACAGACGCTCAAACATGCTTGATTGAATGAGAATATCTGCTTGGATATGTTTTTTTTTTTTTTTTTTTTTTTTTTTACAATGTCATTATAAAGTTTTTGGAGCATCAAAGTTTTGGTAGAATGGACTTTCAATGGAGGGCCACATATCTCAGGTTTCAAATGTCTTGTTTTGAAGATGAATGTCTTTTGGGTTTGGATGGGTGAGTAAACTTTTGGGTGAACTACCCATTTAATGTAGTAATAATGCCTTTGTTCAAAGATTTAATCTTTTTTTTTTTCAGTTCAAAGAGATTAGCTTTGCATATGAAGTACTAACTACCCCAGAGAAGAAGGAATTGTACGACCGTTATGGGGAACAGGGTCTGCGAGAAGGTGGCTGTGGAGGAAGTGGGATGGATGACATATTTTCCCATATTTTTGGCGGTGGTTTGTTTGGCTTCATGGGTGGACAGGGTCGGAGCAGGAACGGAGGGCGGCGGAGAGGAGAAGATATGGTCCACCCTCTGAAGTAAGTGTAATCACAAGACTTCCACTTTTTAGAAATCTGTGTAAAAATGCTGCTCTCCTCGGTCCTTGAGCGGTCACATTGACCTATTTTCTATTTCCTCCTCTCGCTGTGGCCAAGCACATGTATAGTTAAGAAGCTTTATCCCCTTCAATCCGAACACCCCCTGCTAAAAAATTGAATAATCAAATTACTAAGCAACCACTGAATGGAATGGCTCAAAAGAGGTATAATTTTAAAGCTTAACTCAACTTTTTGATTTGATCTTAAAGCTGCAGTCGGCAAGTCTGGCAGATTGAGTGGACTTAGGCAAAATTTTGAATGTTTACAACTCTCATGCCCCTCCCCCACTATCAACGAATACCCTCCCACCGAGTTCGTGCTCGTCAGTGCGTGTGCACCACGAACCTGCCCAACAAGTGCTAACGTTAGCTATCCATACCAACACATTTGGGCAAACATACTTAGATTACTAACATAACACTAAGAAATAAATAAAGCACAATTACCTGTCGAGAAGAAATGTTGCAAGCTCTGTGTCCAGCTTTAACCCAATTAAATCACGTAACGTTAAATCTCTCCACCTTTCAAATGCCGATCCGATGTTGATCCTGGTTTTATGACGGGCACGGTCGCTTTCTTTCTTTACTTCTTTCTTTTCAGCAGGTGTTCTCTTTTCCTGTGTTGTTTTTGACCTCCTAGCTCTTGAGGTTAAACGAGGAATTGGAATCTTTTCCGCCATCACTCTTCGTTACTGCGCGAACTTCAGGCGTGTGCATGTGATTGTAACGTGCGCGAGGGGTGGCGTGTGCACGACCTGTGATTGACAGTCAGATCTCACACCCCCATGCGCTGATTGGACCCGATAAACCAGGAGCGGTGGATTTTTGCAAAACAAATAACGCTCCAGGTGGAGTTAGAAGCTCGGGTTTTTTTCTAAAACCACTTTATTTATGTTCTGCCGGATTATAGTGTTGATTTCACTGAATATGATCAAAAAAAATTGCCGACGGCAGCTTTAACGAGTGCTGAGAAATCCCTCTAAAAGGAGTGTACCGCCAGAGGGCGCTAGCTACGAAAAAAATTATAATTACATATTTCATAACTACTTGATCAACACAGAATAGGTGTCATTTGAAAGCTTAGAGTCTGAACTTAACAATGAATCTAGCCTATTTGGTAAACTCCTAAGTAGTGCTGGGTTATGCTGATAAATAGAAAAAAAGTTTTTGTAATTTATGCAATACTTTTTTGTACTATATACTGCAATATGTCAAAAACATCATACAGCTCAGATAGTCATATCATATGTTATTTGAAAGGTTTTATGGAGAAGAATACAAGCATAATTGTTTTGGGCTTCGACTAAACTTGAGTAGGGCTGTAACGATTCCTCGATTGAAAAAAAATCCTCGATTGCAATTTACCCGTGTCGAGTAACCAGCAAAATACTGGAAGTGGCGCATTCCACAGACGAGAATCCATAAACCGCATTATTACACTGTTTTACAAGGCTACACAATCTATTTAACCGTTTACAATCATAATATAGCATAGTGCTATTATGAAATCACAAAGACTGTGATTCAGCTAAAGAAAAGTGCTGTTTTTTTTTCACAAAGAGAAGCATGAAGCTTTAATTATTTACATGTGTGCAGATTGTGTTTAAAGTACCCCAGCTCCGTTCACAAACGCTGCTCCACACATACTCAGTCTCTGCTTGTGCTGTTTGTTTAGGTTTCCAATAATGTGCATTTGGGAACGCAAAACCTCTGACGCGTGTTTCATGGTTGCACTGTCATCATTTATATGCGTGTCAGCGTCTCTTGTTTCTCAAACTCCCATCTCTGTGTGCTGTGAGTTTGTGTGACTTATGTAGTTCATCTACACGCAGTGTGCGTTTTTTCACAAGATTCGTAACGCAACTAATTTGTAAATCAACGCCAACACAGGAGAATACATGAATATCTTTCTGAAATACACTACCGTTCAAAAGTTTGGGGTCAGTAAGATTTTTTTGTTTTAAAAAGAAGTCTCTTCTGCTCACCAAGGCTGCATTTATTTGATTAAAAATACAAAACAAACCCAGTAATATTGTTAAATATTATTTCAATGTAAAACAGCTGTTTTCTATTTGAATATATTAAAAATGTCATTTATTCCAGTGATGGCAAAGCTGAATTTTCAGCATCATTACTCCAGTCTTCAGTGTCACATGATCCTTCAGAAATCACTCTAATATGATTATTTGATGCTCAAGAAACATTTATGATTATTATCACGGTTGACAACAGTTGTGCTGCTTCATATTTTTGTGCAAACAGTGATTTATTTTTTTCAGGATTCTTTGAAAGTTCAAGAGTAGCATTTCATTAAAAAATATTTTGCATTATTATAAATCTCTTTACTGTCACTTTATATCAATTTTATGCGTCCTTTCTGAAGAAAAGTATTAATTCCTTTAAAAAAAAAAATAATAATAATTGACCCCAAACTTTTGAACGGTAGTGTATATGAATTGTTGGTCATTGCGATTTCAAAATAAAAGTTTAACCCTTGAGTTGTTCAATAAAACCTAAATGATTACTTTGATACTGTATTTGAACAATTAATTATTGCTTGTTATTATATATTTAAGTTTCATTAGTTAGCATTAATGTTTTAACCAACATGAACTAACAATGAACAATACATTTGTAACCATTTATTAATCTTTGTTAATGTTAGTTTCTTTTTGTTCATGTTATTTCCCAGTACATTAATGTTAACAAATACAACCTTTGATTTTAATAATGTATTAAATGTTGAAATTAATATTAAGTAGAAATTAAGAATTTTCCTCCATTATTTCTTTCCTGATTTATTGCATGTCAAATAAGAAAGATAAGTACAATTATAATATATTTTTTCATCTTTTATCAGCAGTTTCTCAGTATGAGCATGTCCAAATGTAATATAAATTTATATTTTCTAATCATTTAAAAAGTGTTTTATCAAACGATACCTACCCTTTGACTCTCTTTGCTATAGTTTTGGAGTTATGAGTCTTTACTTTTGTGTGTCAGTAAGAAGAAGAAAAAACAACTCTAAAAATCCCTTCAGGGCTTAAGAGGTTAAACATGTCAAAGGTTTTTTGGGGGGTTTCCAATCTGTTTTTAGGGTGCTCTTGTAGTAATCTGGATTCTGGAAGAGCTTTCTCACCCTTTTTTTCCCCCCATAGGGTGTCACTTGAAGACTTGTACAATGGAAAAACAACCAAATTACAGCTGAGCAAGAATGTTCTTTGTAGCACTTGTAATGGGTGAGTAAGATTTTAACTTTATGGGTGTTTTCATGACAATTAGAGAAAAAGATTTGTAATGATGAGTGTCTGTTTCTCTTTGTCCCTCCACACCCAGTCAATTCAATAAATACGTGTTTTGTTAGTTACTGGGTTTTGAAATCAGTCTGAGCTGTACAGACCGCAAAGGCTTTTAAAGAGTTTGAATCATTCCTTTACTTAATTCATGTGTTGAAGTGTTCGTGAAACTGAGGCTGTTTTTTGTCTCCTCAGTCAAGGTGGGAAGTCTGGTGCGGTCCAGAAGTGCACAGCCTGCAGGGGGCGTGGTATGCGCATAATGATCAGACAGCTGGCTCCTGGCATGGTGCAACAGATGCAGTCAGTGTGCACTGACTGTAATGGTGAAGGTAGGGGACTGCAGTCTGAATCCACTCTGACCAGTAGTGTCACTGAGTTGTGATTCTCAGCCAGCATGTTCATGTGGAAGGAAGGTTTGCTCATGGTTTCTTTATGATCCAGGTGAGGTGATCAGTGAGAAAGACCGCTGCAAAAAATGTGAGGGGAAGAAGGTGATTAAAGAAGTGAAGATTCTGGAGGTGCATGTGGATAAAGGTATGAAGCACGGACAGAAGATCACCTTCGGCGGTGAGGCTGACCAGGCACCTGGATTAGAACCTGGAGACATTGTACTGGTCCTCCAGGAAAAGGAGCACGAGGTACTTCAATGATCTTTTTCTTAAAGTTCATAAACTATTATTTTTATTTGATAGGGACAGTGCTCATTAATGAACCGTAATATTCACGTGCGGAAATGTAGTAATTAGGCCTAAATGTAAAATGTCACAGGTGTTCACTGTATAATTAAATATAGATTCATCTTTATTAAAGCATTTTTGTTTTTATTAAGGTTAATAACATGGACAGTAGGGCTTTGACCTCGAACTTCGTTATTCTAATATAATTTGAATATTTCATATTTAAAAAATATTGATATTCGAACGAATATTAGGCAGCCTTTAATATTCGAACCTGTTATGTGCATTATTTTTTGTAAATGTGTTTGCTTGTAAACGTTGTTTTCAATTCAGATTCTGAGGCTTTTTCACGCCTGGTTAAGTTGTGGATCGCGAGCTCATTAGCAAGGCTATTATTGGTCATCTGGGCTCCTGTAGGTGACGTTAGTGCCTATTTTGTGTACCAATTGCTGTCAGATCGCTAAACAATGCCTCAGTAATGGCTGGCTGGTAGAATATGTGAGCGAAACAATCTGTTAATGGGGCGTAATGGCTGGTAGGATGTGCTTGTTTTGAATAGGTGTACCAAATAGGGCCTGCCTTTGATTTTAGTCTTTTCAGTACTTAGCCTGATTGGCTTATTTTTATTTATTTTTAACAAGAACAGTGGATAAAACCTGCCGAAAGCATACTGTTTGTTTAATCCAGGGTCTGATTTTAAAAAATTAATTAAAATTAATCAGTCGTGACAGTGTGCTTTTCTTCTGAAAACATCATTGCCTGCCTATTGACATTTACTGATACACTGCCCTCTGGTGGACAGAACATATACAACTTAAGTTTGATACAAATATACAGGTCCTTCTCAAAAAATTAGCATATTGTGATAAAGTTAATTATTTTCCGTAATGTAATGATAAAAATTAAACTTTCATATATTTTAGATTCATTGCACACCAACTGAAATATTTCAGGTCTTTTATTGTTTTAATACTGATGATTTTGGCATACAGCTCATGAAAACCCAAAATTATTGTCTTAAAAAGTTAGCATATTTCATCCGACCAATAAAAGTGTTTTTAATACAAAAAAAGTCAACCTTCAAATAATTATGTTCAGTTATGCACTCAATACTTGGTCGGGAATCCTTTAGCAGAAATGACTGCTTCAATGCGGCGTGGCATGGAGGCAATCAGCCTGTGGCACTGCTGAGGTGTTCTGGAGGCCCAGGATGCTTCGATAGCGGCCTTAAGCTCATCCAGAGTGTTGGGTCTTGCGTCTCAACTTTCTCTTCACAATATGCCACAGAGTCTCTATGGGGTTCAGGTCAGGAGAGTTGGCAGGCCAATTGAGCACAGTAATACCATGGTCAGTAAACCATTTACCAGTGGTTTTGGCGCTGTGAGCAGGTGCCAGGTCGTGCTGAAAAATGAAATCTTCATCTCCATAAAGCTTTTCAGCAGATGGAAGCATGAAGTGCTCCCAAATCTCCTGATAGCTAGCTGCATTGACCCTGCCCTTGATAAAACACAGTGGACCAACACCAGCAGCTGACATGGCACCCCAGACCATCACTGACTGTGGGTACTTGACACTGGACTTCAGGCATTTTGGCATTTTCTTCTCCCCAGTCTTCCTCCAGACAAATTTGCTTTCATCCGAAAAAAGTACTTTGGACCACTGAGCAACAGTCCAGTGCTGCTTCTCTGTAGCCCAGGTCAGGCGCTTCTGCCGCTGTTTCTGGTTCAAAAGTGGCTTGACCTGGGGAATGCGGCACCTGTAGCCCATTTCCTGCACACGCCTGTGTACGGTGGCTCTGGATGTTTCTACTCCAGACTCAGTCCACTGCTTCCTCAGGTCCCCCAAGGTCTGGAATCGGTCCTTCTCCACAATCTTCCTCAGGGTCCGGTCACCTCTTCTCGTTGTGCAGCGTTTTTTGCCACACTTTTTCCTTCCCACAGACTTCCCACTGAGGTGCCTTGATACAGCACTCTGGGAACAGCCTATTTGTTCATAAATTTCTTTCTGTGTCTTACCCTCTTGCTTGAGGGTGTCAATGATGGCCTTCTGGACAGCAGTCAGGTCGGCAGTCTTACCCATGATTGCGGTTTTGAGTAATGAAACAGGCTGGGAGTTTTTAAAAGCCTCAGGAATCTTTTGCAGGTGTTTAGAGTTAATTAGTTGATTCAGATGATTAGGTTAATAGCTCGTTTAGAGAACCTTTTCATGATATGCTAATCTTTTGAGACAGGAATTTGGGGTTTTCATGAGCTGTATGCCAAAATCATCAGTATTAAAACAATAAAACACCTGAAATATTTCAGTTGGTGTGCAATGAATCTAAAACATATGAAAGTTTAATTTTTATCATTACATTATGGAAATTAATGAACTTTATAACAATATGCTAATTTGTGAAGGACCTGTAGATCTTACTGAAGGCATTTAATGGTCAAAATATTATTAATAAATATTCAAATATTAATAAACAAACTAACTTCTAATATGATTTTTTTGGGCAAAAGTCAAAGCCCTAATGGACGGCAGCAGGTATTTATAGGCTGCTGTCACTTTAAGGTCTAATGCATGGATCCAATATAATGATACACATCCGATTTTTTTTTTTTTTACTGTTTACGTTAACTTAAGACATAACCGAATGTATTTGTGAAAATACATGAAGAGACGGGTATTTTGTCATAATTTTGTGTGTGTGTCAGTTCAAGCACAAGGAGATGCGAAAGGAGAATCAATTCAGTGTTTGCGCGCTGTCTGAAATGCGCCTCTGTGTGTGCGCTTCAGGTGTTTTAAGCAAACCAGAGGCGACAGTTGCAAGGAACCCAAACTCAATCAGGTGACAAAATGGAGAAATAAAAACCTTGGTAGAAACCAGGCTCAATTTGTGGGCAGGATCTCCTCTGGCCAACGAATTAACATTGTGTGGTTTAATTACAGGCTATATCACAAGTCAAAAAACAGATTGTGATTGGTATCATTCAAAATATTTCATCCAGTTCCTTCTGCTTGAAGATCAGATTCATCAGTATGGAGATGAAGTTGGCTTTCAGGGTCTGTGCAGAGGATCTCTCTGGTTCTTGTGGTCTTTGCTGAGGATCTGTGCCGATGTCTGTCATGTCGACAAGGTCTTCACAGGAAATTGTCTCGGTCTAGTTACCATGGTCTCTGCTGACATTCAGGGCCATCTTGTGGTCTAGGTGCAGGACAGGTCCACCATCTGATCTGGATACGGCCTGGACCCAGCTGACTGTGTCAACTTCGGGATAAGGATGAGACAGAGAGACTAATATTAGCGGATATGCTTTTCTTGTGATATAACCAGGACATCGGATGTTGTGGGAAGTGTATATAATTATATAATTTAATAGATTTGAGTTTAGAAATGTAATAGTGTGTTGTGTGTGCAAGGTTGAAGCCTTGAAGGGATGTTTTTTTTTTTATCTAGATTTAAAGAGTGTCTGTCTCCCAAACAATGCTTTTAAGATTTTTGGGTGGTAAATAGGAAAAGGATATACCGCCTGCAGTTGATTTTGATATTCTAGGTATTATCAACTGGCCAGAATTTTGAGAGAGCAAATATGTGAAGGACTATGTCTTAGAGCTCGCTCAAGTACTCTGAGGAGCTAGACTATCTAGGGCTTTATAAGTAATCGGCAAGATTTTAAAATGTATGTGATGTTTAATAGGGAGCCAATGCAGTGTTGACAGAAACGGGCTATTATGGTCATACTTCCTGTAAGAACCAGCTGCTGCCTTCTGGAGTTTATTAAGTGCGCAGTGCAACCACCCAGTTGAGCATTGCAATAATCTAGCCGTGAGGTCATGAACTAACTTTTCTGCATTTGCTAACTTTTTTGCAAGCTGGAGAAATACTGTTTTACAAATTCTAGAAATATGGCTTTCAAATGAATCATTGCTATCAAATAACTCACAGGTTTAGGCATGGGCTAGTTACCGGTTTCAAGGTATCCCGCAGTTTAAAAAAAAATCTGTTTTAAACTCAAAATTTTCCATTATTCTGTTCCTGCGGTATGAGTCTCTTCAAAGACAGGAAGTGCAGAAAGGTTGTGTGCAGCCTAGAGAGTACCCCCCCCAGGTAGGATGCCAGAAAGAGGTGAACGAGACCTTTTTCCCCTGTCAAAAAAGGGGTAGCTTGTAACTGTATGATGATTGAAATCTCGAAATGGCCTTAAACAATATATATCTTGCCGATAACAATTACTTAATAGTACGTTGGAGTTTTTCCCTCTTTTACATCTCTCCAAGTGTATATGACAGATTGGCAAGCAGATTGCAGTGACAGTATGTCATGAACATGCTGCTTTTTTTTTTTTTACCACCCTCACATGCCTCAATTGTTTACAGGGTCTGTTGCTGTGGCTGTGAAGAGAGATGTCTGATTTTGACTAATATAGGATATCACTAAAGGATCAATTAGCATCAGATAGCTAAATCTTTAAAACCTCTTTCAACAGACGTACAGAAGAGAGGGCAACGACTTGCACATGACCCATAAGATCGGCCTTGTTGAAGCACTTTGTGGGTTCCATTTCACATTGAAACACTTAGATGGTAGACAGATTGTGGTGAAATACCCAGCTGGCAAAGTCATTGAGCCAGGTGAGTCCTCCTGAAATGAGTTTTGTAGCGTCTGATTTTTTTCATGATTTTGTTACGTTGTCTGAAAACTGTATTGCCCTTTTGCAGGTTCAATCAGAGTTGTTAGAGGAGAGGGTATGCCACAGTACCGTAACCCCTTCGAGAAGGGTGACCTGTTCATCAAGTTTGACGTTCAGTTCCCAGACAACAATTGGTTAAGCCCAGAGAAGCTGACGGTAAGACCATTTTACAATACATTTTACTGTTCAAAAGTTTTGGGTATTTATTTTTTGAAAGAAATGGAGCAAGGATTCATTCAATTGAGAAAATTAAGCAGCACACATGCTTTCAACATTAAGAAATGTTTTTTGAGCAGCAAATCATATTAGAATGATTTAAGAATGTAGGAATGATGCTGAAAATTCAGCTTTGCACATGACGGGAACAAATTATATTTAAAACGTTAACATTATTATTTTAAATTTGTAATTTTTCACAATATTACTTTATTTTTATTCCATTAAAATGGGGCTGAAACTAACGATTATTTTGACGATTGAGTAACCAGATTTTTTTTTTTGTAAAAATAGACCCAATCTAACAATAGCCTTTAAAATCTCCTAATACATGCATAATAACAATGAAGCAATTGTATTCTATAAAACCATGTATAATTACTTGCTTTTGATACTTTATTTGAACCAAATATTGTTAAAATACATAAAATAAACAATAATTTTGTGTGCGCTATGTATTGTAACAACAGCAGATCAGGTTCTTGTTTAACCCCTTAAGCCCCCCCATGAAAAAATTCATAATCAAATTAAGCAACCACTGAATGGAATAACACAAAGAAACTCAGAAACTGAGCTTTTTAATGCATCTAACCAATTTGATCAACTCTAAATGAGTGCTGAGTAGTCCCTCTAAAAAGGAGTGTACCGCCACCGAGCCACGGAAAAATTTATAATCCTATTTTTCAAAACTACTGTCTTGATCAACGGAAAATAAGTGTCATTTCAAAGCGTAGAGTCTGAAGTTTACAATGCATGTAGCCAATTTGATAAACACCTAAGTAGTGCTGAGTGTTGAGTGAGTTTTTCTACCCATGTAAATAATATACAGATGCAACATTTGTCGCGTTTTTGCTTGTAACTTAATAAAACATGCTCAGATCCAGGAAAAAGCGTTATTTACAGCAGATTCTCCTAATTAAAAAGAGCCCAAACTTACCATAATCTGTCGCTTGGATCTAAAGATATTCCTCATGGAGTTGCTGTAGCTTTTGATTATTTTATGCCATCACAATTTGATCCAAATGCAGCTCACATGTAGGGAACTTCACCAAAAAATAAATTCTCCTACCATACATACTGTACATCCTGAGTTATTGCATGTCAAATGAGAAAGATATGTAAATTTCCCTTGAGCAAATTTTTATTTATATATTTATATTCTCTCAGCATGTAATGTAATGAGTATTCTTCTAAACGTGTAAAGTTTTCTATCAAATGATGCCTACCTTTTGATTCTCCTTGCTATAGTTTTGTAGTTACGAGTCTTTACTTGTGTATGTCACCCAGAAAAAACTCTTAAATGTCATTTTGCCCATATTAAACCTTTAACCCCTGAAGGTATTTTTATTCAAATGTTAACCTAATTTTTAATATTTGGCCACTTTACAATAGTCATGCTACAGCCACTGTAAGTTCTTGAAAAATATGTGGATATGAAAACATGCAAACTCAGAGTGAGGGTTTAAACTCTTATTTTGAAATCGTGATGAACAATAGTTCACATAATTATAATATAGTATTATAATACAAAGGAGAAGACATCAATGTTTCTAAATGTGTTAGCGTAGGTTTATAAATGATTTACCTTAATCTAATGAGCTGGCGCACATTGCGTACCCACAATATGAATGTTATAAGCAACCCAAACTCACAGCATATGCAGAGATAAGACTTTGAGACGCTCTACGCATGTAAATGTTTACAGTTTATGTGAAGCAGAAGCGTTCTGTGTGATCGGGGCCTTAGTGAGCATAAGAAAAATGTCTTTCAAAAACATTTAAATCTTACTAAACCCTAACTTTGAAAATAGTGCATGTATATACTGTAGTCAACATTTGAAGTGTATCAAAAAAGGTCATCAAAGTTGTCCTAAGAAAAGAACGGGTATTGTTCAAAATTAATGTATAATTGTGATGAAAGGTTTTGATCCACTTCAAATGTTGACTACTGTACTTAGAGTGGTTTCTTACCTCTAATATTTCTCTCCTGTTTTTGCAGGAGTTAGAGGACTTGCTGCCTACACGGACCGAAGCGCCAGACGTCTCTGGAGACACAGAAGAGGTGGACCTGCAGGAGTTCGACATGAGCCAGAGCTCCTCTGGTGGTCACCGCCGTGAAGCATACAACGACAGCTCAGATGAAGAAGGAGGACATCACGGGCCTGGCGTGCAGTGTGCCCATCAGTAAATCCGACTACAGCAAATATCTTGTTCTGCTCCAACAGTGGGGATTAAAAAAAAATTCTAGTTGCACAATTAACAGGTGTGTTTATAATCTGATTCGGGGCTGCCTTAAATGATGAGAATTTCGTAAAGCCATTCCTGACCACCTGATTCCCTTGTAGTAAACGCACAGATGATCCCGCATCTAGTAACCCTTTCTTGCCCCCTCCTCTCCCTGCGGCCCTCTAGAGGCAACCCCACTTCAGAGAGAAAAGGGTAATTGATACGTACTCTGTGTGTACCTTGCATTTTTTTGTTGTTGTCATAGTATTCACAAGATTAAATCTAACCATAAAATGCAGTTTTGGCCCTGGACTTGAGACTTGTTGCAGAGCAATGACCTAACGCAAGAGGAGTTGAGAGATCCTAAAAGAAAGAAAAAGAAATGCCTCCATGGGACTTAACCACCAATCCATTTTGTTTTTTGTTTGTTTTTTTGAGGTCTGTTTGTATTAGTGCGCAATTTTTACCATTTTATTTGTAGGTTTTTTTTTTCTTTTCTTTTTTTTCTTTCTTTGATATTTTAAGAATTGGAACAAGAGACTATAAAATGTATAAAATAAGTGATTGTCATTTAAGCTTTGTATCAGCTGCTGTCACAATTGAGTGTGTTTTATGTTTTGAAATGGCTGAAATAAAATCTATTGCCTATTGTCAGCTATCCAGGTGCATGTTGAACTTTTGGTCCCTTCACTGATTGAAACGTCTGTCAAGAGAAAGACATCATACACAATTAAATGAGTGGAGGAAAAAGCACCTTTAGGCTTATATCTTCTGTGAAAAAGTTTGAGTTGTTGAATAAAATGTCTTTCAATATCTCCTCAAAATAATCAGTCTTTGCTTTATTTGGTGCTTGAATCATTACTTGGGATTGTTTGCAGTTGTTACTTCTATATGAAATACGATTTAATGTATTTCACAGATTAAAAATGCCCAATCGTGTTTACCAACCCAATATTATTAGCACTTCACTATTTGGGTTAATTTTTTTAGAGACGACTATGAAAGGGGTTTAATATGGCAAAGCTGTCAAAACTGACTTACTATATCTGAAATGCAGGGCCGATCTGCTGGACGGGGCGTAAAATTACAGAATAAAAAAAAAGTTAAATGTATGTATCGTATTATGAAAGCTGCGCACACGCTGTACACTTTTACTGTGCACTGTCCACACACTGCTTGTATTTGTCCATTTCTTTTACTAGATTATACAATCCTAAAAAACGAGTGTCACTCTGACATGCAGCTGTCAAACTCACGCGCGTTGCTCAGCAACCGGGAGTGGAGCGAAAACATCTGACAGCTGGTTTTTGCGCTTTAAATGCGCTTTAAACGCCCCTTGGCGGTTGAAGGCTATAAATGATCACATATTGTATAATCTTTTATTATGAAAAGAACACCCAAGCTATCGGGATCGGCTTTCCGAAAACGAAGGAAGGAAGGAGGAGGAAGAAAAACGGGTCCAAAGCAGAGGTATGTAGACTATATCATCATACAAACCATACATGGGTTACATCTGACCTGACAGTGAACCAGAGCAGTTTAGGAAACACCTGTGACCCAGAACTACATGCAGAAATGATCTCGATTGCCTAGGAATGTCGCGCGCTGCCCTGTGGTCTCAAACATCCCGCGGATTTTAAAATGACGTAATTGGCTGCAAAGAACACCAGAGGGCAGTGCATCCTAATGTTACACCGTTGACTGCGATGGCATCGTCTGCAAGTGTTGTCTCTGCATCTCGGAGTAATGGGTGTGCAGAAAGGCCTTTACAGTTGGTTGAAAAATCTGTCTGTTCCACGCAAAGGCGGCCCATAAACTTAAAAGCTATTGGCCTACAGATTAAAAGGAAGTTATAAACCCAACATAGACAATAGTTGTGTACCTTTTTGTCATAATCCTGTCAGCCCAAATCCCTTCTTTAACTGTAATGCGATAATGATCCACCGCAATAATATAAATGATCACTTTTCAAATATATGAAGGATACAAAAGTATCTTAAAAACTGTTTGTGTCTGCGTGCCTATGATTGCACGTGATTGCAGAAATGTTATAGAAGCAGTAATTTCTACTATTTTACTTGTAATACAACTGTGATTTACAATTGTATGTTTTTCTGTAGCCTATTTTCACTAAAGGTGCATGTAAACTAAAAACATCGGTAACGCGTTTAGTTTAGAGTCCAAGTGTCACTATTAACTAGTTGTATATTAGCATAAATATTACAAGGATATTGGCTGCTTATTACTACTTATAAAGCACATATTTAGGGCCCAAGCCTTGAAAAGGCGAAGGCCCTATTGTTTCCCTTAAGCAAATTAGGAAAATTATTATTTTACTACCTTTTTGCCACTTTTGGGGCCCTTAACGTGCTCGAAAACTCGTGAAACTTTGCACACGGGTCAGAACCCGCGGCCATCAGAGCCGGGCTGAAGCTGGTACCCGGGCGTGGCAGGGGGCTCGACAGCGCCCCCTGGAACGGGGTCCGAAAACTTGGTCCATAAATCAAACACGCTTTCATGTTATAATATGAAACTCGGTACACTTATAGATCTCATCGGGGCGAACAACTTTCGTGCCCTAAGTTATACGACAGCTCAACAGGAAGTCGGCTATTTAGGGTTGTTTGGAAAACGCATGCAATTGAATTTAAAGTACTCACGAAACTCGGTCAGCGTGAAGTCAAGACATTGAGGATGAAAACTTGCCAGGGGATTTTTGATATCTCGAACGCTTTGGCCGTGGCGAGGAAACGAAATCATGGCGAGAAACGTGAAACAGAAAGTGTGTTATAACTTCAGCATACATTGACTGATCTTGATGAAACTTCAGCAGTGTGTTCGTTGTAAGAGGCCGATCACATGGATGTGACTATTGTGAGTCAAAGTTATAGCGCCAACAACTGGTAGCGGGAAGTGTGTCACTTTCAAAATGCTTTGAAATCACCCTTTAATTT